>JADKXX010008488.1:0-165828 GCA_017310255.1 Butorides virescens | reverse complement strand
GGTTTTTTTGGTCCCTTCGTCGCGGTTTTTTTGGTCCCTTCGTCGCGTTTTTTTTGGTCCCTTCGTCGTCTTTTTTTGGTCCCTTCGGGGTCCCTGGCTAAAAGCTCAAGTCCAAACCATCTTCAGCAGTAGCAGAGCCGACCGATACGGTTCTTAAGGTAAGTTGAGCGATTGTTCCATGAAACCATTTTCCTCCCAAAACAGCGGTGCCTGGGCGGGAGCGAAGCTCTCGTGCAATCGCATCCCCGTGGGGGATCACGCTGTTCCCGGTGCCTCCGGAGCCCCATTCCCGCAGCACAACCACCCACCCACCCACCCAGGAGGATTTTTAAAGTTTGTTTTGCCACTGCGGTGAGAGGAAGATGCAGGTTTTTTCCGGGCTGGGGAGATGCTGGGGCTGGTGCCTTGCGGGGGGCTGAGCCCCGATCCATGCCAGGGGCAAGGAGGCAAGCCCAGCTCGGGAGCCGGCAGATGCAGCAGCCAAAATCCAGCCCTGCTGAGAAGAAGGAGCGGGGATAAACACGGGAGGCAAAATGAGCACGAACCCTCCCTGACCTGTGTACTGACCCGCCGGCGGCTGTCGGGGAAGCGACTTGCAGGTACAGAGAGCTCAGGCTTATAAAAGGCCAATAATTCCCATTTATAGTCACTTTACATTCGGTATTTGCAAGCCCCAAAGGATCTTTACAGTAAATTAATTGGTATAAACGGCAGATGTGTTGCTGCAGGGCGCGCTGCTGTGACTCGGCGTGGGTTTTCCCCAGGCTGCAGGAGATGTCAGGTAGGCAGGGGGACGGAAAGGCAAGCGAGCGGCGACGACTGGCTGCTCCCCCCCCCAAACCCCCACCTCCGTTTTGGCAAGAGGTCTCCTGCTTCTTGTAAATATTCCCAGGAGTCGGATAAGTCAGCGTGAGTAGAATCATGTTTTGGGGGGCTGTAGCTCATTATAATTATACTATATATATATATAAAATATATGATATATATAATTATAATCCAGAGGACCCAGCTAAACTCTTTAAACACCCGGTGAGCCATCCGAACAGGCTGGAATAGCTGAGGGGGTTGCTGGGAAGGATACGTGGAAAGCGATGTGATCTGCTTGGGTAAGAGCTCTGCCCCGGCTCCAGGATCCAGCCCTTGGAGCTGGCTGTCCGGGGGTCCCCAGCTCCTGGCCCCCCCTGCATGCCGATACCGCTGCTTCCATCGCCAGCGGGCACGTTCCGTCGCCGAGCCTGAAAGCCCCACAGAAAGGAACGGTAATGTTTGCCCAGATGTCACGATGCCCCGCTAATCTGGTTCAGGGTTGATGTTTTGGGTCCTTTTCCTTCCGTCCCACAGCATTTGGTCCCGCTTGCTGGGCTTGGTTCTCGGCTGGCATGGGTGAGAAGTCAAAAAAATGAGCTGTGAAGTCAAAAAACCGAAGACATAAATAGCACTAACAGGCTATTTCAGAAGGGACTTATTTTCATAAATGGGTGCCTGGATTTTGGAAAGGAATTTTATGGGCTTTATAAATCTTATTTACAAGTAAATTTTGAGAATGCTTTCAAATAGTTACCAAGAGCCATTTACCAATAATCACGTTAGAGAGCGAAAGAGTGATAATCATAAGAGATCTGCTCTGGGAAAGGGGTGGAAAAGGAGCCTTTTTCTGTAGCCTGATTTGGAAAGCACAAAGCAAGGTGATAACAAAAATGAAGGAAAAATTCGGCACGCTGTGCAAGCTCTTCTCTTTGCCCTTTCGTGACGAGCAGGGAAGAGCGAGCTCAGCAAGGTCATAGGCTTTGCTAAGCCCCAATTATCCCTGGGTTGTGCCCACAGTTGGGCTGAAGTTTGGGGGAGCAGGGATTCTGCAGTGAATCCAGCCGGCTGGCTCGGCAGCTCGACAGCCCCATTTCTACGCCCGGGAAGGTAGCGGTGGGGTCAGGCTCAATACCCCCGAGGTGCGGGGTGCCTCGAAAACCGGATTGTACCAAAAAGCTGCTCCAATTCCTGCCAGTGGATGTGCTGTAGGAAAGGGGTTTTCACCTTCCTTCCCTTCCCCACCCCAGGCAGGAAAGCTGGTGGGGTCAGGCAGTGTCCATAACCCTGCGTGTTTATTTAGTCTCTGATATCAAAGTCCCCATGATACCTCCTTTTATCTCCCCCCCCCCCCCCCCCTTCCTTTGGCATTAAGGAATCGCAAGAGCTGTTCAGCATAAAACCCAACGCGACTGCCAGAGGACTAATTACTGAGCTCCTCATCTCTTTCTCCAGGTACTTGAGTTTTCTGGGAATAAGAGCCCGAGGGACATGGGAGGAGGGGGGCGTCCCACGTGAGCGCAGAGCCAGAGGCTGCAACGTGGATGTTTTAGGGGTTTGCTTGTCTTAGCAGATCGGTGCGTTCTGGTCAGCTCTGCGTGGTTCAGCTCCCCCACCCCTCCACACACTCAGTATCTGCAGCAACGTGGATTTTGGAAGAAGCTGGGGAGGTGAGCACTTTGTGTTTTTCAGCCGAGGGTGGGATCGATTCCCCGAGTGACGGCAAAGCTGCTCTTAGGACTGGAGCTGTAGGATTTCTCGCTTCGTGGTCCTTATTTCAACTTCTCAGGCAAAAGGCAGCTGAGACCCAGCCAGCCTCTCCCATCCTTTTCAAAACTCAGCTCTTTGAATACATAAAAAGTGATTCTTTGTATTAAAAAAGAGACTACAAAAAGCAACTGGTTTATATTAATATCTGATTCCCTAGGTTGCTCACAGAATTCAGCTTACTCGGAGACGCACTTGCATCCTCCGTGCTCCCAGTAGCCACATCCTTCTGCCTCACACCGGTAAGAATTATCTCATAAAAAGAAATGGCATATTGCATATTCCTTATGGTAGGAATTGTACACCGTGGTGTATGGGGCTCCGCACGGGCTGTGCTGCCGACCCTGGGAGCGCCGGACGCCGTTTTGCTGCTACATTTATTTCTTGCTTTGTTAGGCAATGCAATTTCGTATGATTCTTGCGGCAGCAATACGATAAGATCCGTTTTGTCAGCATCAATTTTCAGTATGAATGGCAACAGGGCTCTGTGCAGGGTTCATAACCAGGTTGGGTTTATTTACATTTGGTGAAGATGGATACAAACCGAAAAATCTCCCGGCACATTTTTCATAGAGTTAAATACAGGAAGGATACCCACAAATGCAAGAAACACATGCAAATCCAGTTAATGCCCTGAATAAATGCATATGGGCTCTGTACATGGGCTCCCTCTGACGTCCAAGGAGTGGAGTGAGCTACTCGAGGAGTATCAACGCAAATACTTGTGTCTCTGGCTGGGAACGTACCCCTGAGTGCTCTTTGGGAGGGGGGTTAGTCAAGGGGGGTTGGTTTATTTGGTTGCTGGATTATCCCAGTTATTACCATCCTTGGCTATCAGTGGGCAAAGCGTCAAGCACTCTCCTGTATTTAAGGACAAGAATGATGGAATGGTTTGGGTGGGAAAGGACCCCCAGAGGTCCCCCAGCCCAACCCCCCTGCAGGAGCAGGGACACCTTGAACCACATCAGGTTGCTCACAGCCCCGTCCAACCTGGCCTGGAATGGTCCCAGGGATGGGGCCTCCACCCCCTCTCTGGGCAACCCCTGCCAGGGTTTCACCACCCTCACGGTAAAGAATTTCTTCCTTAGATCCAGTCTAAACCTACCCTGTGTTGTTCCTAAGTAGCAGTGAAGACTGTATGCAGGACAACATTCAGTTTTATAATCCAGCAGTTGAGAAAAATGAGTAGTATTTATGAAATTATTTCTCTTTTCCTGTTCATAGAATATTTTACTACCTGTTTGGTGTTATTCACTGCTGTGTTTGCGGAGCACTTCCCTCCGGACACGGGCAGGGATGAGTTAGGGTTGCTTTGCTGTGGACACTCTTGGTGGTGGCAGCTCTGCTGATGCTGCCTGGACCAAAGACCCATTGGGTTCTGAGCTTGCCCCCAGGCGGTGCAGCCAGAAATGCTGGGCTTCCTGGCAAAAAACCAATTAGGAATAAAGTCCTACAAGCAAAGTTCAGAGAAATGAGTGGGAAAAGCCCTGCAGGTGTCCCTGAGCGAGATCCCTGGCACACCGGAGTGGGAACAGCATTGACATCCCTATCACCGGGCACTTTGAACTCTCTGGGATGGCAGAAGGGGTTCTGATATCCGGGGGTTGGGGTGGGTGTTGGCAGGATTTGTGCAAAGCCTTGGGAGGGCTGCTGGAGGGTGAGGGAGGGTGCTGTGGATGTCACGAGGATGGAGCCAGACTCTTCCCAGTGGTGCCCAGCGCCAGGACAAGGGGCCATGGGCACAAACTGAAGCAGAAGAGGTTCCAGTTGAATGGGAGGAAGAACTTCTTGACTGTGAGGGTGACAGAGCACTGGCCCAGGCTGCCCAGGGGGGCTGTGGAGTCTCCTTCTCTGGAGATATTCAAAGCCTCCCTGGATGCAGTCCTGTGTAACATGCTCTAGGAGAACCTGCTTGAGCAGGGGGGTTGGACTGGGTGATCTCCCGAGGTCCCTTCCAACCCTGGCCATGTTGGGATTCTGTAATTCTGTGTGCTCTGCACCCTCCCGAGAGCACGGGCTGGGGGGCACGGCGTGGGGACGCAGTGGGTTGAGGCATCGTGAGGTGAAACCCTGAAGACTTGAGCAAAGCTGTTGTGAAGGCGGGCCAGAAAGACCCAGTTACAAAACCACTGGTACTGGTCTCGTAGTTTGTATTCTGCAGCTTTGCAGCCCGAGCGGGAGCTCGGCGTGACACCTCGCATGCTCCAGGAGATGATTTCCATCCTTTGGCAGGCTGTCCGCATCGTTACCCGCGACAGAAACGAGCGGCGCTCGCAGCCGTCTTCTGGGCTGTCCGGCAGATATCACCGGCTACCTTAAGCCCACGTCAATTCACTTTTTTTTGGAGCAGGGTTTGATGAAGCGCCAGCCAGCAGCGCTTACGGCTCCTGGGCTGCCTGGAGAGGGAGGCACAGCCTCAGGAACAGCCGAGCCATCTGCAGAGGCAGAAAATGAGCCTTTTCCCAAATCTCTGGGGTGAGATTTTGTTTTGCAAAAATGCCCTTTCTGGGTACCGACCTAAGGCGGCTTGTGCACAGCACCATGCAGCAGCGTCCCCTCCCCGGGCCCGGGCGGTCCGAGGAGCATCCATCGCCCGCCCGGCGCCTCCGCACGGGGGGAATTGGATGGGATTCGTAGGGGGGTGAGATGGGGTTTGTCAGAGCCCCTCCGTGCAACGCCTAGGAAAAACTCTGCTCCGGGTGGGGTTGTGCCCTGCCCATCCTTCGGCCATAAAAGGGTAACGCAGAGTTTTTACACGGAGAAGGGAAAGGAACGGAACGCGGTTTTGAGCCGTTTAAGATGACTTTTTGCAATTAATAAATTGTTGAGATCAAACCATTTTTGCTTAGTAATTAGGCATTTCATTTTCCCTGTAGCTAACGACGTTTGCAATGCAGTGCTTTGCTGGATAACTTTTCATTAGAAGCCTGGACACTGATTCGAGTCCCCAAACCATCGTATGTTTATGCTCGAGTCTTGCTGGAGATAATGAGTCCCGCCTCCCTTCCTCAGTGTCAAATTTGAGTTTGACCTATTTGCTTGTAAATAGATTAGAAAAATTAATCCCAGGCTATAATAAGCTCTTTCATTATGCTATGGGGAAGGTTATTTATGTTTTTAAAGCTTGTTCCAACCTAATAGGTGTGAAAGGGAAGAACACTTAAGCTCTCCACTGCTGGCAAGGATATTGTATCCGAAAAAGAAGTGGCGGTGGGTTCGTTTTGCTGAGGTTATTTAAGATAAGCATCAGCACCACAGGCATGAACTGGAAGATCTATCTTTAAAGATGAGGGAAGTGGGTTTTACACGGGCAAATGCAATTACAGCTGCGCACGATCGCGCGTGGGGGAAAAGCGCAGAACTGGGAGAGGAGTTCCCTTCCCAGCCAGTTTCTGGCAGCTCCTCTAAACCAGCTGGGTGATGCCTGTTTGCAGGAGTTTTTCCCCTTTCTCAGGCTGCTTCCCCCCAGATGGATTAAAGGAGCTTTGTAGTCTCAGCCGCTCAAAGGTGATTAAAGCTGAATGGGAAGGATGTGGTGCCGGTCCATCCCTCCGACGGAAACCAACGTTGTGATGGGAACCAGAGCCACGCGGTCCGGAAAGGAGGGATGCAGCTCCAACGGCGATGGGGGCTCGTCGCTGCAGCTCACCGGTGAGATCCCTGTTTCTCAGGGTCTTCAGGGAAATGCTGGGGAGCTCACGAAGGGAGAAGCAATTCATTTAGAGCTACAGTCTCCATCCTTTGTACTGCGCCTGTTCTGCGAGGAAGGGTCTTCACCTGGGCCAGGGTCCTTTGACCCAGGGCTGGGATTTTTAGTATTATGGTGAGGGTAGTTCAGTGAAGGATACATGGACCTTGGGCTTGCTTGCCAAGTTTCGGATGCTTTCAAAACATCTTTTAGGGACATGGTTTAGTGGTGGGATGGCAGTGCTAGGTTAACAGTTGGACTCGATGATCTTAAAGGGCTTTTCCAACCGAGGTGATTCTATGATTCTATTCTATGATCTTGATTAGTTGTCCTTTCCAGGCCTACTTGCTCCAGGGTGCCCTTGTTCTAAGAATGCTACCTATATTTTTCTGGTTACAGATGATTAAGTGTTCTCCTTATTGTTCATCAAACCGTCCTAAATTTCTGAGCAACCTTATGTAGTAAGCGGTGTCCCTGCTCACTGCAGGGGGATTGGACTGGGTGACCTCTAGGGGTCCCTTCCAACCCAAACCATTCTGTGATTCTGTGATTCTATGATTCTATGATTCTATGATTCTGAGTTAGCCTTCAACACTTCTGCCCGCGGGTGCTTGCCAGCCGTGGGCCTTGATGTGCAAGTCCTGGCACAGGGGGGTTTGTCCCTGTGTCACCATGTCCCCAGCTGTCCCAGCTACCGGGCTCTGCACAAGTGCTACAAGAGCGTATATTAAAAATTTCCTTTATAAAGCAATGATCTGACAGACAGCTTCGCCTTCAATTGCTATTAACATTAAGAGGTACTGGTGCTCGGGTGAAGAATACTGATATTATTTTTTTTTTCCCTGCATCATCTGGGGATTTGCTCTAATAACGTCAAAAGCCATGCAAGCGGAAGGAAAGATCTGGCTTCATTTTCTCTGTTCATGTTCAGTCGCCCTGTGGTCTGTGAGTGGCTCCTCAGCAAGCCAGGGGTCCCTGGGACTTTGGGTAGGGTGAAGGTTTTGGAAACTCAGAGAAGAGACAAGAATAACCCAACCAGAAAGTCACAGGCTTGGAAAAATGGGTTTGTGTGCGTGGGAAAAAGGGAGTGTTAAATCTTTTTGAGACGTAAGTCTTTTGATAAGATTATTTTGATAAGTTATTTTATAAGGTATCTTATTTGCTAAGACAAGTTTTGAATGTATTTCTGAGGTATTGTGCACTGTGTGGAGCACCTTTTGTCTCTGGATTCTGCAATTCAAATCCAGCTTCAGAGGCAAACCTGTGGTCTCGCCTCAGCAAGAGCAGTTTAATAAAAGTCAATAAGCCCAGGTCCAGCCCTAGGGGAGGGTGAAGCAAGACTGAGATGAGCTGAAGAACCAAGGACAGATGTGAAAAATGCACCCAAAGCCTGGCTAACCCCTGCTTGACTTGAACACGGCAACTGCCACCAGCACTTGGGTCCCTCATAACAGCTCTTTAGAAAAAGGTCATGGTCCCAAAGCCTCCCTAGGAAGGGGATGGAAAGGCCTCTCAGCCTAGGCATGATCTAAATAACCATGGGGCCAAGCCCTGCTCTCAGTTAAAGCCCTCAGTGGCCAATGACCACCCAAATCACTCTCAGTTAAAGCCCTCAGTGGCCAATGACCACCCAAACCGCCCATTTAACACCTTTTATTTTTTTTTGGTGATCTACCTGGTGGAGGCTGCAGAATGTCTTTACAAAAGGCGAAGTCTCTGTTGAGTCTGAGTGCTCAGCGTGTTTTAAATTAGTGGAAAGCTCTGCCTCTCAGAACTACTGCTTTGGTAATTAGCCTTGTGTACTTTGCTATGGCTTAATAAAGTGACTGAATGCCTAGGGAGAGGCAAAAAACAAGCGCTGCTTTACTCAGGATAAGAAAAGCATTTTCTTCTGAAGTTGGGTGTTTAGGAGTTGCTGTAATTGCAATGAGTAAACCGAGGGTGCTTGTATTAATATCATTGATGTTACCAAATGGAGCTGAGAGTTACTGAAGGAGTAATAAAAAGCGGTTTATAATAACCATTAACTGATTTGCTGACATCTCACGGGCCCTCCCGGTTCTGGAGAAGCGAGGTGCTCCTGTGCAGCCCTGGGTGAGGAGCAGGATGGGTGCAAGGCCACGCTCCCAGGCCCCCCCGCCCGCTGCACAACTGCTGGCATCAACCCATGCTTCCATCGCTTGGGCCAGCGCTCTGCTTCGCAGCTCTCCCCAGGCTGTTGCTGTCTTTACCACCCTTATAGCTATGGAAAATGAGCCAGAAGTAGAATTTCTAGCCCCAGGGCACAGCCTGAGAGAGCGGCTGAGCCCAGACCTGAGCTCACCTGGGCTCGACCCAAAGTCCTGCCTGTTCTCCGGAGGCTGCTCTGCTCTGCAGCTCGGCAGACGGGTTATATTTATACCCAGATAACTTGCTTTCCATTACGAAATTTCTTTCCTGGCAGGGTATGCATCTATCATTAAATCAGAATCTTTCTGGAAACAGAACAGAGGCTCCAACTTCAAAGCTTGCCACTGTTTTCCGTGGAGCTCTTCTTGCTGGTTGCCTGGGAGGCTTATTTGAAATTATGCATGGAGACGGGCAGAAAGGAATGATTTCCAAAGTCGTCATAATTATGCCCCTGAGTGGGCGAGACTTGGAAACCGCTCGAAACCGCTCGAGGCGGCGGGGACGGGAGGCAGCGAGCTCCCTCCCCACGCCCCCGGCCCCGAGCTCCAGCACACCCAGCCCCATCTAACCAGAGCAGAGCCGCTGGGGACAAGCCCCCCCGGGATGGTCCAAATACGCCGTGGCCTCTTCCCACCCCCTCCACCCACAGACCATACAGCAAGCCCTTGGTTTGTGTCTGCTTTCCATATCCTCTGCTCTCGCGGAGTTTAGAAGGCTGACGGGTCCGAAGATGACAAAACACCGTCGGACACGGTGCCCTTTACAGCCCTCTGCCAAAAGAGGATCCTCGCTTTCTGGCGGCAGCCTGGGATCTCAGATGGGCTGTGCTCAGAAACATTATTAAAAGGCTCCTTCTGCCTTCGAACGTTGTCACTTTTTAAAGCCTTACATAGCTAGGTCTGTGCGTTCCTGTTCGTACAATCACGGTGCGTCAAACTGGAAGGTAATTAAGCCTCAGACAGACAGATTTTCCCGGTGTCTGGCGGAATTCAGTGCCTCGGTGCCCACAGCCCCTCTCCAGCCAGCAGCCTGGTGGCTCTCGGGTCAGAAGCCTTCATTTTGAGCAACTTTTAAATAGCGAGGAAGCGCGTGTGCTACCAAGCAGCAAGGGGAAAGCGTTGCTGTCGGGCTTCACGTGGAGGGTCAGCTCCCGGGAGCTGGGTCCTCATGTGCTAATCGGCGTCTTTCCGAGGCGGTGATGGTCCTAACTTGTGGGTTTTGTTGGTGAAGCGTGTTGGTTCATTGGATGGGAACAGGAGACTTCATGTGGCTCGGTGGGAGCTCAGGGATTAAGGTTTGGTTAAATGTACAAATTGATTCTTCTCCCCTCTTACAAGGATCCTCTCCTTAGCCTGGGGAGCTCTGCAGAAAAACAGCTCCAGGTTTGGTTGCTGGGGCATTTGTCTCCAGCTGCCTTGCGCGGGGATGGCCGTGCCGGGGGACGCTGGCAGCAGAAGTGCTTTGGGTGCTTCCTCTTGTCCTTTTCAATTTACCGTAATAGCAGCCAACGTGATAGAAGATTGCAGTTTTGGAGGCTTTCAAGGTTGCCTCATTTTTTAAAAGAATCATTATTGCTGTGCAGAACAGCACCGTGTTTGGGGGACCATGACACTGTACCCACCTCTGAATAATTGCCTAATAGCTCCCAGGGGAAAAAAGCATCACAGACCGGTCCTTTCCCGGGGTTTTGGTCCAGCCCCAGCCTGTGCGATCTCCCCGTGGAAGGGACATGCTGTGAAAGGTGGCTTTTAAAAAATAACGATTTAAAATGTGGTTTTTAACTTCTACAAACTTTAATGTGCGGTGGGTTATTAAATGCCCGGTATAATTGTATCTGGTACGTATTTAATTCGATTTCCATAGAAGTCAATGGAAGCAATTCTAGGATTTCGCCGGGAATCTGTGTACCTGATAAAAGTTGGGAACCAGGTTTCGTGTGGTACTGTGGGGAAAACGGGAGGTTGCTGTCATATTTTTAGAGCCTAATACACAATCAGACACTACTGTGATCTAATTAATGTCTACTTAATTAGACTCAAGTGAAGGATATCAGAACACGAAGCCCAGTGGAGGTATGGTTGATAACATTTGTTAGAAAATCTGGAGTGTTTCTGAGTTTGCCTGCCAGGTTCTGCCTGCAAACCGAGCCCCCGCCTGCATCAGCGCCCCTCGTATCCCGCCCGTCTTCGTCCCGCTCCCTGCGCCTTTCGCCAGCGCCGCTTACGGTTTCTCCAGCTTAGCACGAAGGAGGTGCAAAGCAAACCTTGCTCAAAGGTCTCCTGCATCCCAACCCCACCACCTTTGGCAGCGCCCCGTCCTCGCTGCTGGCCCGGCACTGGCCCCGTGTCGCCAGCCCCCGCGCCCGGCACGGCCCCTGCTCTGCTCCCACGGAGGGACTGCTTCCTCCTCTCCTGCTGTTTTGAGCTTGCACGTAATTTGTTTACTTTTTGGATGTGCTGTAAATCCACGGAGCGCTCTTCCGCACGGGCGGGGAGAGTGGAGATGCTGGAGAGGGCTGACGGCACCGCTGGAGCGCTCCGCTCCACCGCAACCCCCCTTAAAACGCAGCCGGCCCCTGGCTTCAGTTACTTGCAGCCCAGGTTCGTGCCAGCCACCCCTCTCCATGGTGGGGGACAAGAAAGGATTGGCTCCTTCAAATGATCCCCGCTGCTTTGTGAATCAGTTCTTGGTTCATACCAAAGCGATTTATCCGCTCCTGGCTACTTGGGTTGTCCCAGAATTTCACCAGGGGGGGATTATGCTCTCGCTAAAGGTTTTGATAAAAAATTGAAATGCCCTTTTGTTGTCTTGCAAGTCATTATGTTCACATGATAAAAATACCTATTAATCAAAAAGGTCAGTACAATAAGTGGTTTTTATCTTTTCTGGCAGAAACCTTACCTCCCCACGCTCGTAGGAGCTGGTTGTAGGAGAAGGTGTAGACAAAAGAGTAGGATCTCAAAGACTGGTTTGATCAATGCGACACAGAGACATGAATTATTGCTGAGAACTTAGGGGGGAGAAATAGGGAGTTTGGATGCCAGGGAGAAGTAAGATTACCTGAATTTTCAGCCTCCAGGCATCAAAGGTGAATGAGGTAGCTTCATTCGTCTTAATAAATTTATGTCTGGCATCTGGTTCTCAATGAGATTGATTTTCCTTTTCTTGAGCGAGAGATATATGTGTGTGAATATAGATATATAAAAAATACGTATGTATGTCCCCCACACCTTTGCTTTCATAAACCTGACCGTGAAACTACTGATCTTTTCCAATGCATCTGCTTGCAAGATTAGGGTCAAGATGGAATTTCTGCTTGGGAGAGCTCTGGGTTTGACGTTTATTAGTCCGCTCACTGACAACTACTTGAAATCATCGCCCTGCCTTAGAACCAGAGACCCTGGCAGGGTCACCGATTTCACAGCAAGGTTTTTCAGTGATGTGTTGCCAGGACATCCGACACACGTGGTACCATGAAGTTGGCTTCCCCTGGGAATCTGCAGGTCCTGCTGATTCTCTGGGCTTTGTCCTTTGCTTCATTAATGTTTTGCTCATCTGCAGTGGACCCCCATCTCCATTCCCCCCAGATTCCTTGAAGTTTGGACATGCAGGATATCCAGCTGCTTCTCCCTGCCCTAAGAGGACGTTTGAGCTGGAGGAAGAACACGAGCTACCGCAAATGTCACGAGCAGAAAAAAAAGCCACGAGTGGCATTTACCTTTCAGATTGCTCCGTCCCATCCCCAGTACAGTGTGTACATTTCCATTACGGGATAGCGTGTGCGTAGTTAGATTTGCACGACAAATTCATCTTTAAATATACTCACGTCCTGCCAGAGCCTCTCCGGGAGCGGTTACACTCTCCCGACGCACGGACGTCCGTCAGCCCTCCCTCCGGCGCCTGGAAACACAAGCACCACCTGCAGCCCCCTTCCCTTTTCAAATGCCTCTTTAAATCTCACTGCTCTGCACCCTAAATCTTGAGGCGCGGCGGTAAAAATGAGATCACCCACATTATCTCCATTGGATGCCCAAGTTCGTCATCTGATTGCCTTTCCCATCGTCACGCTAACGGGGGGGACAAATCCGGTGTTGTGCAGAGGGCTGGCATCCAAACACGTGGTGACTTACTCAAGGTATAGAAATGAGGATGGGTAGAGGTGTCCGAATGGAGGCAGGACTGCCGTCGCTGTGCGCTGCGTATCTGGAAATAACTTTCTGCTATGACTGTTAAAACGCCAGCTCACAATGTGGTGGTGAGAGAACAGATGGGTATTTTGCCATGTGATGCAGCCCAGAAAACAGCTTTGATTTAGTGGACCATGCTTGTCTGACTTTTAAACTTGTATTAAACAGAACCTCATAAAGGCGAACTCCACATAAAAATCTCAAATAACAGGGCACTTGGCAGGAGGTTACTAAGCTATGAAAATTATTGATTCATTCTCCTTTCATTTCAGATGGGCAGGTGCGTATGAATATTTATTTACTTTGAGGGCTTTTTCTAAAGGGGAAAAAGGTCTTCAGTAGGTGTTTTGATTTCACAGCACAATCAGGGGAATTAGTACTACGTATAAAACAGTAATTAAAGCCGTTGGGTTTCTGAACCCATACTGACATCGGAGAAGTCCCCCCCCCCCCCCCCCCCCCCATATAAAGCTGCTTCTTTTTGTTGCAGTGCTCCTGACGCTCAGCCTTTGAGATTATTACGTGGCATTAGTTCATCCTCTCTTCAAAATGAATTTTCAAGATTTAACCATTTAGGAACAAGTGACTCCAGATACCCTGGCATTATCGACGCCTCAGGTAAGGGCTTGGGGCTCCTCACTAATGGGCTGACTCTTCCATGAGCTATGTCCCGGCCCGCCGGGGTAATGGCCAATTTACAGATGGTCCATGTGGGAAGGCCGGTAGGTTTTTGCACCAACGGCTGCTCCAGCTGCGTTGAGATAAATGGAAAGCTTACCTCTGCCTCTTCCCAAAGCGGCTCGTTTATCAGGTCTCACGGGAGGGGATGCCTGCGGTTCCCGGGCTTGTTTTGTAGCCGTGATGTGAGGAATTCATGCTCAGTCACACAGATAGGGCCAAAAGGGCTTCAGACCCCACTGCCGGGGGTCTGGGAGCACCCAGCACCTCTGGGTACGCGCAGGTCCCCTCTAATAACGCTGTTCCATGGAAGAAGTGCTAAGGTGGGTTTGGAACAACCCCTCGTGTGCCCGTGGTCTCCCTCCCGGGCGCTGTGTGTCCTGAGGGTTGAGCAAAGCCGTCTTACGGTGCCGTCGGCTCGTGGAGGGCAGTTTCATTCGCCTCCCATGTGTACGGTGGCTCTGCAGAGGGCACGGTGCAGGAGATGACCCGACCCACCCTGTCCAGGGGGGAATGGCTGATGAGGAGGTGCAGGTCTGCACCCAGCGGCGCCGGCGGTTCGCTTTGCCTCTTGCTAAACCAAGGACAAAAATACCAAAGGGTAAAATGTTCCCAAAGCAGAACTCTCCAGCTCTTCTCCAGAAGTGCTGGAGACAGCCTGAAGTCTGTTTTGGAACTCACGATGCTACTGAGGGCATGTGCAAATGTCAGAGGCAGCGGGACAAACCCCTGCCGCGACCTTGGGGAAAGAGGGCTGGGTCCTGGGTGGCAGGATTGGGCCCCGGCTGCCTCGGCAGGCAGCAGCCCCGTGCAGAGCAGAGCTGAGAGGCAGGAGTTTTGTGTTGGGCCAAGGTAGTTCAGAGAACAGTTTGGGACGGGCGTAACAAATAGGGCCTTCGAGATATCAGGTGCCCCAAAGAGATCAAAAAAGCGGTGTTCTGCTCAAAAATGCAAGTATAGTTTAGACATTGCTACATCTTGTCAAGCAACATATATTTTAATTATTTATTATATTATATTACATTTATTCACATGATACACATTTTTTATAGTAGCATATAATAATATATTATTAAAGTGTGTATATTAAGATTGCTATATATATTTATTCTATAATATGTTTGTTATGTGTGTATTATATTTTATTATTTAGGTGGCTTCCTAACAGGACAAACGGTATTCCAACGGTAACGTTGGCATCTGGAATCAGGCAAAAGAGGGAATTATCACTGTCAGAAAGGAGAGAGTTAAGATCAGATCGTCTTTCTGGGGGCCGTATCGCTTTGGGGATGCACCATATGTGCTTTTTCAAGTTGGGATGAAGTAGGAGAGAAGAGGAAGAGTAGATTGCCCTGGATTTGGAAAATCGCAGTGTACCGACGTGACCTGTTTTTATGGATAAGAACCTTCAGCCTACAAAGTTCTTGTTAAAAGACTTTATCTCGCTGACCAGATGGTGCAATTTGTCTGGCATTGGCATTTGGGAATATCTGCTGAATTTTGCATAAGGACAACTGCTTTAATTATCCAGTGTCTTGCTGCGTTAATCTCATTTGTCTGCAATGACCAACTCTTTTCTTATTCCTGGGGATCATGTAGCTGTATTGTGCACGCTTTTATCCAACCTCCTGCTCATCCCTACTTTTTTATTGTCTCCCCCTCGGATATTTCTTTGGGTTGAACTCCTCCTGTCGAGGGGAAATGACGTCCTACGGAAAATCCACCAGATGTGGATGAGCCTGGGATATTCAAAACCTCTCGCCCAAGATAATCCTTTCATCAGAATAAATGCGAGATTCTCTTAGGGATGGAAGTAGCGCCGAAGATCGGGCAAAGCCCGAGCCATGAAGCTCAGTCTCGTGGCTGCAGAGATGCTGGGAGCTGGGGCAGCCGCTGGTTGCGTGACCAGGTTCCCCTCTCCGGGAAGGGTGGAAAACGGAGAATACAAATATTTGCAGAAATATAAAAAAGCAGCTCTTTTTCAAGTAAGACAGGAAAGCCTTTTACCTTTTTTCCTTTACCTGAAGGAAAAAACATTTACTGAACTCTTCTGTCCTTTCCCACACCGCGAGCTGCTGCGTCTGCAGATGGGGACGCAGGACAGGAGGGGCTGGGGCTGTGAGCCATGGTCCCCGGCCCGGTGGCCCCCGTGTGGTGACAGCACCCTGCCCTCAGTCCCCGCGAAATACAGGAAAAAGCACAAGTGGCTTTACGCCCAGCAGGCCCCCCGTGCTGTCCCCTGTTGACCCATCTTGGTTTGGATCATTCATTACAGTTTAATTTCGGAAATTCTGGATCAGGTCTGTGTGTGCGGAGGAAGCAGCTCATTACAGCTTAATTGCTCGTATTGCTTGGAGCAATACATCTGCATTGATACAGAGCAGCACGGGAATGTGCTATCCGTTAAAGCAAACCTATTAGTCCTCTACTATAATGGTATAGTTTATTATTTAATATTTAGACTGCATTTGCAATCACGCAAGGCAGGGCGTCCTTTAGCTCCCGGCGTCAGCCCCTTGCTCGTGCAGCCGCCTCCGGTGGCAGCTCCATGCTGTCCCTGGGAGGACGTGGTCCCCTGGGGTGTAATCCTGGCATGCCAGAGGGCTGGCAGCTCCCCTTGGCATGCGTGGCTAGGAAACGTAATGTGAATTTGGACATCCTAGTGCCAATCCCTGAGGTCAGCGTGCCCGCCCCAGCTCCGGCAGTGGGCCAGCAGAGCCACAGGAATGGCTCCCTCTCCCCGAGGAGTCCCCAGTCCTCAGCAGGCACAGGGCACGTGGCCGTGAGTGGCCCTGACTCCTCTCCTTGCAAATTTGTAAAAGTTCTTTGAAGTCATTTTTGCTGCTTTTAGATGCTGGGGCCACAGCCCGTGTCACCACCTTGGATTTTCCTGGCGAGATTTGATCAGTTGGGTTGGCCACTCACTGCCGCGCGGAGGCTACTGAGTTCCGTAGCCGAGGATGCGTTTAACGCGCCGTTACCACTGGAAACTGTGATGGATTGTGTGCAACAGCCACGGTATGCGACGGAACAACCAGGTAGTTAATTACTGCAATTATAACGTTTTATGAAAAGGAATTGCCTTCATGGTCATTCATTATGATGATGAATTTCCCACGTTTTATGACTGGTCACCTGCACCGCTCGTATGACAAACAGCCCGAGTCCCGTGCAAGAAGAAACCCCTCCCCTTCCCTCCCGTACGTGGAGGAGATGGCGCTGTTAATGTGACAGTGTCTAATTGCTCCGGCGCCCAAGTTCAATATTTATATTCATTTGTACATATTACTCACATCTGAGTATTCTGTTACACGTTGCGTGGCTGGCTCTTATAGATAAATTTATGGTTGGCTTTCTATGACCGGTCTAATACATATAAATGCTGGTCTTAAATCTGCGGAGAGCCGAGGGAGTGAGATGTTTTGGCAAACTGTGTAGAGCAAGTGAAATGACAGGAATTGGAAAGTGGGAGTATTGCTTGGTACAGGATCCTTGACTCTTGTTGAGTGATAAATTTTCCAGTACTAAATAGCTGGCACATTATGTTACACGAGGTTGATGGGTGCAAATTATCGGCTTGGTTGTTTCTAGACAGAATGTTATTAGCTGTAGGGAAATATGGCAACCAGCCAGGAGCAGAGCGTGAACTTCTGTGTACGTTGTCTTGAATTGCAAAAGCAATTGTGTGTGCCTATTCGAATTGGTAATAGGAAAGTCACCGCCAAAGCTATATTTAAAGGGAAGAGATTGAGCTTTTTCCAATACAGACCCGAGACCCTGGTCGCAGGGAGAATATCAGAACGCCATGTTAATTAGAAACAGCCTGCCAGCAAATAGCTGAATTTCCTATCACATCGAGGTCCTAACACGCAGGACTCGAAGAAAGGATTGCAATGATGTGGCATGAGAACCCAGAGTAATCAATATTTCAGGGAGGATATTGAGCTCCATGGTTCAACCAGTCTGCAAAAAGTCAAGGTGAGACCTCTTCAATGGATGGACAACCCCCTGCGCTCCTCATCCGCTGCGAGATTCCTGCATCCACGTGCTGGATGCCTCCCATAAGCGGAGTTTGACGTTGGGCAATGTCTCATCTGGGCTGGCTGCTCATGTTTGCCTTTTTTTTTTTTGTGCTGACCTCCAAAATGTGCAGTGTCACACCAGCTCAGACATACACAGCATCCCAGTTTCACAGTAATTTATTTCTGGCAGTCAGTGTGCAAAAATTTTGAAACCAAAATGATTAGCTCAAAAACGCCTGTATAATGTGAATATTCTGCAATGGAAAATTTTCCCTGCTCTCCTCCAAGCTGGATGTCACTGGGTCTTTCTTTCAGCCCCGAATACCATTCAAGGTCTTCTGCCTTTGTTTCTGAAGGTCTGCACCTATAGCCCCAAGCAGATGATTATCCCAGTGATGTTTTATTCATTGTAAGGCTGCCAAATGGAAATTATTTTTTTTTTTCGTGTTAATGAGGAGTAATTTGAGCATTTGGAAAAATCCTAACTTATGGAGAAGCAAAAAAGTATTAAGAGAGAAATGAGTGCCAGAGATGAAGCAGTCCCCGTGCCGTGGATGACAGCGACGAGGGTCACATCTCCTCCAGGGACACAGGACGGGGTGCCCCAGCCCTCCCGGCGCGGGGATGCTCTGCGGGTGGGCGCCCAGCCCTGCTCGTGCCGTGGTGCCCGGGGTAGAGCGGCTCCCGGGCGCCGGCTGGGTTGCAAAAGTGACTGACACCACTTCCACTGACTCTCCTGGCCATGTCGTGCCGAAGGCAGGCACTCTGGGATTAATGTCAGCGGTATCTTCTAAATGTAAGAAGTTAATAATTGATTAGTCTGCAGTCAGTCCATGCTGGGAAAGCAGCCCCAGAGAGCGATACGCCCGTCGGCACAGGAGTGCACGACGTGAGCTGCTCTCTCCCTTTGCTCTGGTGTCCTTCCCCCTTTGCAAGGCTGGCTCTGATGCTCCTCTGTGCACGTTTTCTGCTTCCCAAACAATTCTGGCTAAGCCTCCGATAAATTATTAACTACAGAGCACAATGAGCATGTTAAAATGGGTACTTTTCTTCCCAGGAGGAATCAGGGCTGCTGCATCCTTCGTCTTCCCTGCAGAGGCTCAGGAAATACGGGCGAGACCGGTGTCTCTGCTGCTGGACCTACTGCTCTGCCGAGCCGTGGCTGCTACGGTCATTTTTATTTTAACTAAAAACTTGAAGTGTGTCGTATGATTCACGACTAAAGCCACAGTTTGCCAGACTGCTTGTGGGAATCGTGAATTTCTACCGGTTAAGAAATGGGTGCAGAAAAGTGTTTGCTGCCAGATGGAGCCAACAGGTCCCTTGCTTAATGAGGTTGCTGATGGCCAGCGAAGTGGGAACCCACTGAAGAGCAAGATGGAGGAAACCTCCCGAGCGTGCTTTCTGGCAGAGGAACCTGCAGCGAGCAGGAGAGCTGACTCGGAGCCTTCTGGCACTGCAAGCGCTCCGCTCCGCGCCTGGACAGCCCGGCTGTGCAAAGCTCTTCTGCAGTCTCTCTGAAAAACATCGGTGGTGTATCCTGTTCGGATCAAATGAGGAGAATGTCCTCACTGAAGCATTCTGAAATTCTTGTAAATGACCTGAAACTCTTGTAAATGAGCTGAAATGAGGGCGGAGGTGTTGCCTCTGGTCTTAGGTGAGATGGGAGCAGCTGAAAACCCTCTGCTGAAGCCAGGTTGGTCTGTTCCTTTCTTCAGGACTGGGAAACAGGCATTGGAATCTAATTTCTCTTCCCTGGTGGCCAGCGTTTGTTTAGAAACACCGAGCTTTGAAATAACGGGAGTGTGTGGAAATGGTTCAGAAAAACCAAGTTTCTTCATGTGTGTCAGCAACTGAATCTCGAACGTACAACAAAACCAGGAAAGCTTTGGTGTGAGCTTTTGAACGTTGCACGCGGGAGATGCTCAGTGCAGCTGCTCTGCCTCCTTAGCAATCACAAACATTTCATCCATCCACTGCTTCCAAAGAGCTTGTTTTTATGGAAAAGTGGGCCTCTGCCACCTGCCTTCTCAGCTGGGAATGGCTTCAGCAGTGCTTCCCTCACTACAAGAAAGACGTTGCGTTGCTGGAACATGTCCAGAGGAGAACCACAAAGCTGGGGAGGGGTCTGGAGCACAAGGCTGAGGAGGAGCGGCTGAGGGAACCGGGGGTGTTCAGCCTGGAGAAGAGGAGGCTGAGGGGAGCCCTCATCGCCCTCTACAACTGCCTGAGAGGGGGCTGTAGTGAGGTGGGGGTCGGCCTCTTCTCCCTGGTAATGGGCGATGGGACGAGGGGCAATGGTTTGAAGCTGCACCAGGGCAGGTTTAGGCTGGAAGTTAGGAAAAACTTCTTCACCGAGAGGGTTGTCAGGCTCTGGAATGGGCTGCCCAGGGAGGTGGTCGAGTCCCCATCCCTGGAGGGATTTAAAAGAAGGATGGATGAGGTGCTGAGGGACAGGGTTTAGTGGTGGGATGGCAGGGTTAGGTTAAAGGTTGGACTCGATGGTCTTAAAGGGCTTTTCCAACCAAAGTGATTCTATGATTCTAGGATTCCCAACAGAGGCACGGCCGTCACTTGTCTCTGGTTGGGAGCTGCCTGCTCTCCTGGCGACCACCCGCGCTTCTTCCGAGGGCATCCTCAGCAACGTTGCAGCTTAGCAGCCGACCAGGAGAACTTCTCCATGGTCCCTCAGAAAAGCAGGCGTGTGTTCCTCGGCAGGAGCGTTTGCCCCCAGGGTCACATCACGCAAACGAGCGGTGCGATCCTGCCGGCTGGGCTGGGTTGCGCAGTCAAACAGCTCGAAAAACGCATTGGCCGAGAAAAGCCCTTCTGAAGGAGGCAGAAAAACTTCTCCCTGAAGAAACCAGGCGGTTTTGCCAAGCTGCAGCCGGCTTGTTGTCAGGCCATGCCAAATATTTGTTCACAGCCGAGGCAAACACACCGATCTGGTGTCAATAAACGTCTTGATTCAATTCGGTGTTTGGAAACAGCGTGTCGGCCCCAGCCAGATTCGTTGGTGTCATCGGCGCCGGTTCTTCCACAAGCTGCTTGAACCGTGGTTTTGTTTTGACATAACTTACAAGATGGTTTTTCATCACTACCAGTAACTGCGTTGAGAAATCTCTGGAGCCGGCAGTCACATAGACTCACTGCATTAGCACCGCGTGCCGCAAGAAATTGTGCTGGATTTTGTTTTCCTACAAAGATGTCTGGGGCGGCTTTTGCTTAATGGCTCCATGTAAAACACGTTTTGGGCTTGGGGAAAACTGGCTATAAAATCCTTTTTTACTGTTACAGACGTTCATAGCCATACTTCTCAGTTTCTGCTGTTTGTTTGTTGGTTTTTTTTTTTTTTTTTAACGTTTTAGTAATAACAATGTTTAACTTTTTATTTTACATTTCCTGCATCTGTTACCCTTCATGAACACGCGTTGCTGTGTGTCTCTGCAGTGAAATTCCGCACAAATTCCCAGGCCAGAACAGCCGTCTCGTAACCCAGCTGCTACAGAGCATCGCTGCTCCGCTCCTCTTCCTCGGCTGAGCCAGCCCTGCCGCGGGATGAAATGGGTCTGACGGCATCTTGCCCGCCCCACGTAGGTGACATCCACCGGCGTCGCTCCAGCGGGGGAAGGCTGGGGCCCTGCTGCTGCCTTGGCCTCGTGGTCCCCTCCGGGGCCGTTTGCACGGGGGGGCTGCGTGAGCCCCAGGGGTTTTGGGAGGCGCCGGGCAATGCCGGTGAGCGCTGTCCTGCCCCGCACGACCGCGAGCCGCCGGGCACCAGCAGCGCTTGGGTGCTCCATCAGGTCACTCTGTTCCAGGGCAGCTCCCCTTAGGCAGAGTTTTCCCTACACGTTCACATCCCACTAATGGTAATTAAATAATTCCTCATTTTTCTGCGTTTGGAAGCAGCCTGGAACTGCCTGGAGCAGAGGAGGAGCCGGGCTCTGCCCTGGATCCTCAATCCCTTCCCTGGTGATGGGACCCACCCGAGGCTGCTCAAGACCCCGAGCGAGGGGTAAATCACTGCTCAGGCCAACTGCCAGCGCGCGTTTTGTGAACATCAGATGTGACTGCAGCCTTTGATACAGGAACGTTGCTTATAGCTCTCCTGAAAGAAAGTCTGCTCGCTGCATTAATTCCCCAATGACAGATTAATTTCCTTCCTTTATAATAACGATGGCATCCGTGCTGTTATTGTACGACTCATTCGCTTGCTCACCCGCGACTCCATGGCCTTGTTTGCAAAAATACCGAGTGACCCGGGGGCTCCACTGACTTCAAGCCTCTCACGAGTATTTTAGGAATGTAAACACAGAACTGAATTTATTAAATTTTTTTTTTTTTCCCCTCCAACTGAAATAGGAAAGCGGAGTGGCAAGTTAAGACTTTCTTTTTGTCCAGTACCTTATTTTGGTACCTATACAGGAATTTCAGATTATGAAGTTCCTTGGCCAGAAAAATAACTGTAGATGTCCAGCCATCATATTGAATGTGTATGTGTGTGTATATATATGTGTATATATATATACATATATATATAGGTGCCAACCTGACGCTTTGAAAATGCCCAGGTTGTGCTACAGCGTGCTGATTTGTTCATTCCTTCCATCAGATACACATTGTGGATTTATATTAAAAAAATGTCTCAAATATTTACACAGAATTTGTTAGAGAAGTCTGTGGACACTGCAGGTTATCCAGTACTGCAGCTTTACTGGGGAAAAGTAACGCTTTAGTTTAATAAATCATAAAATGGGATGACTTCCCACGTCGGTAGGGGTTGAGCCCAGTCCTGATTTAGACAAGGGAGCTGACACCTCCCGGTGGAGCCGTGCTCCACTTTGCAGTCTTTGTATTTTGAAAAATTGGCCAGGTTAGGTCTTGTCCTGCAACTTGTTGTGATGTGGATATCCTTCATGGAAACCAGCACCTCTGCTGGAGCAGGGAGCGGGGCGTTTGGGGTGGTTGAACTCCTTGGGAGGGCAGGAGCCCGCAAGCTCCGCTCCGATATCAGAGAGCGCATCTTGAGCTTTTTGTTCTGCGGGAAAACAAATGAGCGGTAGAAACAAATAATCGGTGTGCGCTTGTACGCGTGGAGAAGTGAGTTTTCCTCCCCGTGATGGAGCACTCTGTCAGGTTTCCTAACGATCACCAAGGCTTTCTCCTGCTCCTGTTACAGATCCTCGTATTTTTGTTTGCTGTGCCGATTCACATCGCGGGTTGTGAGTCCGAGGCGGGGCGGGGAGGAGCGTGTGCACGTGCCGGTATGTTTTGCTTTAGTTTGCCCGCTTAAAAATGGGTGAAGCAGAGAATTTGAAATTCGTAAGACTTAAATGGCCCCAGCACTGGCTTTGAGGAGCTTCGGCACGACTCACCGTGCGCAGACTTAAAAGAAACAACAATTTGCAGTATCATTCATTCCTTTTGCCATTTTAAGTTACGGGGAGGGGGGGAAAAAAAGTCTCATCCAGAACCTATTGAAGTGAATGGGATGACTTCATTAATTTAAGGCGGTTTTGGTTTCTATTTTAGGACCTTACATAAGAGCTGCCCACGTCCTCCCCCTTCCCTGAACGCTTGGAGGAAGGCTGAACACGCGCTCCCTGCCGAGCGCGCCTCTTCTGTGGGTGAGACAAGCGAAGTTAACGCTCGGTTAATTCATCATTTGGCTGCAAAAGGTCGGTGGAATAATTTACTGGAGAAAGACTAATGGGTAACACAACACTGGTTTGTGCCAGAAGCTTTGGTGGGCTACGGATTAATGCAGAGCGCGTGGGGTTTTCCAGACTATTCAAAAAGCTGACCTTTTGGGATCGGTCTAAAGTAATATTCTGCCTTTGACCTCCACTTGGCCATAGAAGAAGTAGTTTCTAAGGATTTTAATGTGTTTTATTTCTCATGCTTTTTTTTTTTTTTTCTCTCCATTTCTCATGAAAAGGCAAACCTTTTCATCTCCACGTTCATTGAGTGAGGTTCATTTAAAATGTGGCTGAGATTAAAAGAGACAAAAAACTTCCTGGGCATGATTTTGAGCCTATTGCAGGCTCAGTGCCCGCTGCTGTCAAGGCATGGCCTTAGACCTCATCTCAAAGGCTTCTTGCCCATACCAGGAGTACAACTGAAGATGGGGGTTGGGGTATTGGCTGCCTGGCATCAGGGACAGGGTCAGGGTTCTGCGTGTTTGCCCGAAGCCGTGGTTTATCATAGAATCATGGAATGTTTTGGGTTGGAAGGGACCCCTAGAGGTCACCCAGCCCAACCCCCCTGCAGGAGCAGGGACACCTTGAACCACATCAGGTTGCTCACAGCCCCATCCAACCTGGTCTTGAACGAATGTTTGGATCCAGCAAACGATGTCGTGTTCTATTGACGTCGCCTTAAATGACCGGGTAGCCATAAACCAGCTGTACTGAAGCTCCCGTGCCCGCCGGGCACCGCGGGGCCGTGCGGATGGGATTGTGCTCCTCTCCTCTGCACCGATCTCTCAGATGCTGAAATTACCCCGGGAGTCGTCCTGTCCTCTGGGAACGCTCGCAGCCGGGAGAACTGAGCTGCGTTTGAAGCCAGGGTTCCTCCTCTGTTTCCCCTAAGGAATTTTGCTCGTGCATTCAGAGCCACAAAAGGACTGTAGCACTGAATTTCCTTTGATGTAAGAGATATTTATTAGCATTACTCACATGTAAATAGGCTTCCCTGCTCTAAGGCAGAGGGAACTTTGCTGCCTGAGAGACACAGGGAGAGGACTTGAACCATTTCCACATGAGAAATCCACTTGGACGGTTGTTGATCTGAAAGCAAAGCTGGTTTCTAAATTCTGACTTTGTTTTCCACAAGTTTGCTACTCCTCTGCTCCTATTTCTTCCATTTTCTTGGTAAATACAGATTGACATCCGTAAACTTTCTGCCTATTAAAATTGTGCCTTCGTCAGCAGCTCTTCCTGCAGGAACTTTGTGTTTGTGCGATGATTTCTAGAAGCTATTCTTCGTCTTCCACAGCTCTAATCTTAGACGCTAAACAAACCCAGACAAATGCTTTTTCAGTCTGGAAAGACCTAAATAAGTAACCTGTACTTGTTAAATTAGGCACTGTAAAAATGCTGAGCTTTAAATCATTGTCCTAGTAATTATTGTCATCCTTGTCATTATTAGATGACATAAGATTTTATTGCTGATAATTTGGAGGCTTTGATACATGTATTTGAACTGACGGCTTCTTTGGCTAAGAATAATTGCTTAAATTCCTCTCATGGGCTTTTGCTTCTATAAAAAGATTGTTGACCTTGAAGCTTTGACTTGATTTGGAGTTCTTATTCAAATGCAAATACGAATAACCTAGAGAAAAAGATGTAACAGACGGCCCTGGGGTTCTGGGGACCTGGTACGGATAAGCCAGGTTTTGTTTTCATTCTCAGAGACCCCCAGCCTCTCTCTTAAGCCTTTTTTTAATTTTTTTTTTTAGGAGTAGGAAGGTGAGGTTTTCTTTTTCATAAGCATGGTGGTGGCGTTCAAGTGCTTTGCCTGCTGAAGGTCTGCACTGGGTGTTTGCTGGCCCCCTTGGCATGCGTGGCGTTCTGTGTGCGTTGCCGTGCCAGGGGAAGGCTGTCATCATGGGCAGCTCTGCACCTCCCGCACCCCTGCTGCTTTCCAGATCCTTTTTTTTTAAATACCAGTGGTGTCTATCTAGTCTTTACAGTCAGCTTTTTCTCTTACCCTTATTTGGCGAAGAATCAGCGTGGGCTTTTGGTGCTTCTTCAAGAGTAATATTTGCAAAATTATCCAAAGCAAATGTGAGCCTAGCTAGCTGGCTCCAAAATGAGATTTCAGGACTTTGGAGAGAATTTGGTGATAAGCTAGAGCAGCAGAGCAGAGGCGGGGATTTCCCTGCTCTCCCGTGGGTTTGCCGGGTAATTTTTGGCTTCTACCTCTCTGAGCATTTGTTTCCCCATCTGCACAGAGGTTAGAGTGCCAGCGTTCCTGGGGAACCCGTTGCAGTTCTGCTGACGAGGCAGTGGGCGCTTTATTTGTAGTAATTGCGCGTTTAAGTGCCTTGCTCGTTGGAGTCTCACTGAGACACCCAACATCTCCAAGTCCTGCTGCAGCTTCAGCTTTGGTCGCTCCCAACGTTACCCAGAACCTGCTCTTGGCACCGCGGGCTTTCAGAGGCGGGAGCAGCAGTTCTGCAGGGAAGGTTTGCATGTGGGTCTGGCTGCTACGGGAGGAGAAAGATTTATTTTACTGTGTTTTACTTCGTTAAGATGTTGTGGATCCTGAGCTTCCAATTCGGTGATTTCTGTAAGGACAACCCCAAGGAGTTTGGTACAAAGACTGTGCATCTGCCCCCCAAAGCAGCTCTGGAGTCTTCTGCAGGGAGGCACCACCCTCCTAGATGGAAAATGGTAATGCCATGAACGTGGCTGAGGGGCATGGGTGAAAAAACCCACATGGAGAAATGGCTGGATTACAAGAGAAAAGCTTTTATGCGCGTTACAAATGATAAGAAGTGACAGAAGTCTTAAAAAATATGGACATAAGAATTTGAGGATTTGTATGCTCATTGAGTCGCTGTCAGGTGCGGCAGCCTAACGCACACGGGAAACGTGATTTGTACCGGAGGATCTCATGGAGATGTTCAAATAATTAAACCCCAGGAATGTTTCTTTGGTAGCGCATTCATCTGGCCCAGCGGGAAGAGAGTTTGAAGGCTCTGCAGCCAACAGGAGAGGTCTGGGCAGACAGCTGATCAGAGAGTTCTAAAAATCAGCTCCAAGATTGAGACCCGATGGGAATTGGAACACTGCAGGTCGTTGGCACATCTCTGAGAGGAAAAGGCGTGGACCCAGTGTGTCCATGTGTTTGTGCATCCATGCCAGTCGGTTCCCAGCTGTGATTATTTCAAGGTGTTTTGGTATTTTTGCGTGCCCACTTTTGTTTCCCCCTCCCGTAGCTGCTGATGGGAAGAGGCGATGGCCAGGAGCCGGCTGCAACCCGGCCGTTGCGCCGCTCGCTTCCTAACGATGTGTTGCACGAAATAGTGAGCGTTTAGGTGATGGACCTGTTCAGCTGTGGTAATGACAAAGAATGGTTTAGGAAATAAATGAAGAAGGAAAAAAACGAGTTGGATAACAACATATAATAGTGGCAGGCAGTGTAGAAGACTCTGGAGAGCTCAGAAATGTCACGGTTTCATGCCGTGTGCAAATAAGGATGAAATTGAAAATCAGCTATTTTAGGAAAGGTAACTCTTAATTTGCGTGAAATAATAATCAAATAATTATCAGGCTGCCTTAACAGCAATATTGAAGGTCACTTAGCTGCACGGAACGACACAATACCATAGGGTGTACCTGGCATAAATCTTTAAGTCAAAGTATAATTACCGATGGGATTTGTTAATTTTTGTTTCGAATAATCACATGTATGTTTCTGTGTAATAACTGATTTCAGTCTGCAAACATCTACAAATGTTTGACTCTTGGATGGTTCTGTAGTACTGAACTCCCAGGCTTAGCCTGAGACTGTTAGAAATGGAGGCAACGCAGAAATAGGATGTCAAAATTTTCAATTATTTTTAAGCGAGCCAGTAAAGATTAATGAGTGTGATGACAAAAAGATTTCTCCTTGTGATGGCTGGTGGGCTCTGGTGGATAACAGGTCAGATGAGTCCAAGACCTCTCGTGCATAATTTTAAAATACTCTGTTGTTTATGCAGAAGAGGACACCTGGTTCCAGCGAGCTCTAAAGTGTATTTTGTGAATTGTAGACCATAGGGGCTTGCTTCCAAAGGGCCATCGTTACAAGACGTCAGCGCTGATCACTGACGCTTTGACATTCTCTGCCTAGCTCTTGCTTTCCTTTCCATGAAAAGGTTATAAACTTGGCAGCATGCAAAAAAAAAAAAAAAAAATTGTGTCTGGTCGAGTGTGGCTCAAATGGGTTGAACTTAATGGTCAAGAAGTGGAAGGCCACCAGTTTTAGATGATTTTTAACGGTGGCACTAGTGCGTCAAACTTCTTGGCTCTGGAATGAAAGCTGAGGTAAGCAATAAAACAATTTTGTCTGTTTATATTAAATGATTTAAACTGTGTATCCTATATTCGGCTCAGACAGAAATTTGAGTATTAAACCAGTAATATGGTCTCGAAGCAGTACATTATTTTCATTCTTCTTTTTCACATCCGTGCCTCATATGATCTCTTTTATTGGAGTTAATAGCAAGTACTCGTAGGTAATAACAGGGGTGCAGGTTAATTATTCAGAAACTACTGCTAAAGAATGCAACGTTTTCCACTCCTGGTGCAAAAAGGCTTCGTTTGCCATCATGTCATTAAACATCCTCACTTGGAGTCCCGGGAATGAATCATTGCCCCTGGCTCAGGATCATCAAAAAGCACATCGTTTCTGCCTTTATTTAATTGACTTGTGGTTTAGTGTTAATGAAATCCACGTATCCCTGCTCTTTTATTTTAAAATGGAACTTGTCTGGGTTGCATCTGCGGCAGCGAAGCCTGGCTGTGGTGGGCTGAGATAGCGTCTGGCTGTTGGCAGCGATGTCCTGGGCAAATCCTGGAGCCTCCCGAGAGCAGCACCGGGTGGTCTGGGCGCTGGGGGTTGCAGAATAAGATCTGGCCCCGTGCAGATGTTCATCTGAGAAACCGGAGGGTTTGGCCAAGGACCTTTGGAGCAGAGAGTTTGGAAATCTGGAAGGGAAAGAATTATTCCCAGCTCATAGAAATGAATCGGTAAACAGGCAGCGTAATGCAACTTCATAGCAAGGCGTTTGTTCGCCCCATCTCCCGCGGCTGAATCGTCCCCCCCCAGCCCCACCCCAGGGCTCGTCCCGCTGAACCCCACTGCCACCCCGGGGGCCGGAGGGGCTGCCCGCTGCCTTTCTCCCCCCTTCCTCCCCCTCATATTTGCACAAAATTCAGAGCGACCGACCGCAGGCTGCAGGATTGCAGCAGCGATTCTTTTCCTCGAGGGCCAGGCATTTGTAAGAATGTTTAATTAATAATAATAATAATAATTCTAAATCCTCTCAACCCCTTGGTCTGCCACAGCTTAGGTGAGCATTATCACAGAGACAAAACTGGGGGGCACTGGGGTTAATTAACTTGCTCCGGGCTGGCGTTTGATCCAGATGGGATCTTCAGTCAAGAAGCCCCCCCAGTCAAACGCAGGGCAATGAGAAGTGTCGCCGGCTCCGCGGGGGCTACGCAGGCAGCCACCACAAGGTCACAGGAGGCACAGAAACAGCAAAATGAGAAATGCGTCTACAAAGCACAAACAAATGAGGAAGGAAAAGAGAAGGAAAAGG
This sequence comes from Butorides virescens, assembly GCA_017310255.1. Classification (NCBI taxonomy): domain Eukaryota; kingdom Metazoa; phylum Chordata; class Aves; order Pelecaniformes; family Ardeidae; genus Butorides; species Butorides virescens. Next base: position 137,199 of record JADKXX010008488.1, on the reverse strand, counting down.
TCTGGGGAGGAAGACGGGGGTAGATCGTGGGATTTAACTGGTGGCTAACACTTTTTTGCTCCTTGGCCCCCTCCCCTCCCTAGGTGAGCCCGGATCTTCGGGACGCGTGGGGCTGCTGGGTTCACGCCACCTCCTCCTGCCTCTGCCCCGATTGCAGATGAGCCGCCTGTGTCTATGATGGGTCCCTTCATCCCAAAATACGTGCAGCAAAGGACGTGTTTAATGTGATCAGCCAGCAGGCTATAGATCAACAGCATTTTCTGCTTTGAGCGGCTTCTCGCATGAGTCATGTTTTCCTCTTCATTTGGATGTGCGTATCCTCTAAGCCAGCTGATAAATCGCTCTTCCCTAACTCAATTAAAGGTGGCTGTGTTTTCCTGCAGTGCTACAGTTTAATTCACAGCATTGCAGCGAGTGGACTGTAATGACACTTCTTGTACGTTATTTGTACACTTTGCAGTTTCGTCTAGAAGAGCTACTGCTGTACAGGGAAAGATGAATTTCTACAGAAGAACAAAGGCTTCTCGAGCTGCACCTGTAATGAACCCCCTGGGATCAGCGCGCAGAGGATCCTGGATGTCAGCAGAAGACCTCTGAGCCATGCCCGTTCACCCTGATGTACCTGGGTGCTCCAGAGGTTGAGCAACACGTTGCTTCGGGTGGGAACTTTTGCTGACACCAGTTGTCATGATTCATAGAATCATAGAATGATAGAATGTTTTGGGTTGGAAGGGACCCCCAGAGGTCCCCCAGCCCAACCCCCCTGCAGGAGCAGGGACACCTTGAACCACATCAGGTTGCTCACAGCCCCCTCCACCCCCTCTCTGGGCAACCCCTGCCAGGGTTTCACCACCCTCACTGGAAAGAATTTCTTCCTTATATTCAGTCTAAACCTACCCTGGTTTAGTTTAAAACCATCCCCCCTTGTCCTGTCACAGCTGGCCCTACTAAAAAGATTTTCCCTGTCTTTCCTATAGGCTCCCTTTAAGTGAAAGCCATGCCAGCCATGCTGGCTATCTCGAATCACCTCCCTGGTCTCCATGTGCCTCAGCATATCTTCTAGGAGGACCTGTTCCATGATCTTCCCAGGCACCGAGGTGAGGCTGACAGGTCGGTCAGTCCCGTCATGGGGAGTGGTGGCGATTGGCACCGTCTGTAGCTCAGCCCCGTTCAATATCCAGCCCCAAACATCTCATTACGGTGTCTTGAAAGAATTATGTTACATCAGATGATGATCTCCATTTTCTCGTCTGATATCGCAGCCCCTTTTCTATGGCAAGCTATTATCAAAGTGTAAAATTTTTTCAAATTGACATCAGAAGCCCTCTTCCATTTTGGGGGGCTTTGAAAGCTTGGGTGATATATCAATGACCAAATGTAATTGCTTTCTCTAAAATATGGCTTTCTGCAAGGAAATCTGCCTTGGATGTATGTAGTGAATGATTTAATTTATGTAGAAGCAATAGGTCTGAAAAAGGAGGAGGAGGAGGAAAAGTTGTGATACGGAGGCTGAACTCGTCTTAACTTATGAATAATAGATGACTCACTTGGGAATATTTTTTGCTAGATTTAAATTAAATCTCATCAAATACATGATAATTGGATATATTTATAAACCTGTAAAGCCTACTCAAGGGGCTTTTAGTAATATTGTCAATAGTATGGGTTAACCATAAAACTAGTTGGAATTAATTATTGCAAGCAGTTGTACCTGGCTGCAATGGTAATTCCTTATAGTAATCCCTGGAAATGGAGGTTTTAACAGCCTGTCTTCTCATTCTGCCTTTGGCTTTTAAATTGGGTCCCAGAAATCAGGAAGCGCTTCTTGGCTCGGTAAGGTAAGGGCTTCTCACCAGCCTGCTTCAAAGTACTTTTAGGAGGTTTACTCAGAAGTGTTGTGGTTTTCCAGGCACTCCGGAACCGTCAAGTTGTTAACAACTCATAAACCTGGCTTCCTAGGCACTGTAATGTCCCAGCTGGGTCTTCTGAGGTCGGAGTGATTGATACTTTTCATGTAATCGGGACATTTGTGTATGTAACCGTGATCTTGTTCATGCTTTACACAGCGTGTACAAGCAAGGGCTCTATCCTTCAGCTGACCAGGTATTTCTCATGGCACCTGCAGGAGCTCTGAGGATGGCAATGAAGGGGAATTTGTTGGTGTTGGCCCACAAATTCAAATCTCGGTCGGATTTGCTCTCCCGGTCAGAGAAAACCACTGGTCTGAAAACTTTTCAGTCTTCTGCTCCTGCCACGCACGAGCTGCTGTGGTGTTTTGTAGAATCATAGAATTGTTTAGGTTGGAAAAGACCTTTAAGATGATCAAGTCCAACCATTAGCCTAACCCTGCCATTTGCAAGGCTCTTGCAAGATGAGAGAGAACAAGATCTTGGCTTGCAACCTCAAGTCCTCATCCCCTTCTCCTAATGTTTTGTGTCAGGTTGTCTAGAATGTCCTCTCCACTAAGTGCTACAAGCTGCCTCACTCTCTGCCTCTCTGTTGGTTTTTTTTCAGGAGAACAGAGTTATGGTTACTACAAACCTCTACTTCTGTTGAGTTAATCTGGCTGCTCTCGGTCGTGTTTGCCTCATCTGCATGCAGTAAGGCACCTCGCCATTGCTTGAAGGGCTGTAGCATTCTCTACTGATGAAAATAGTTAGTTGGTTTTTTTTTTTTTTTCCCCTACAAATTATCAGGTCATTTTAAAAAAATGAGCTCATTTTAATCTAATTCTGCATGTGCAACTGTCTGGAGAGTTATTTTCAGCTCCAGTAGTCGCAGTTTGCAATTATTATGCTTCTTTTAAGAAAAGGAAAGGAACAGCTCTATATTTTATGTGAATTACGGGTGATCTTTCAGAACAACTTGTGTTTGGGATAAGCAACAGAAAAAATAAGAGGCCAAATGGATAGTAATATAGACTTGGAAAAGCTCAGAGGAAGGAGGAACATATGTAAAGATTACTAAAATATTAACATTTGACCACTTAGGCATGAATATTTCAATTAAAAACCATGTCATTCTTATTGAAGTGAAATCAACAGTTCCTAACTAACCCGAGCGTCTGATGGTGAAAAGGCAGCGTTTTTATTTCATTTACTCAGTCGCTGTGATTTGTGCGCGCGTTCAGCCGTGCCTGCAGCCCATCCCCTGCATTCCTCCTGCAGGTCACGGAGCTGAAGCGGGGTGTCAAGAAGCACCTCGAGTGCTTTAATTCATTCCCAGCAGGAGCGTGGACATCACGGCGTGGCGGGTTCCTCTGCATCTGCACCCACGTTTCGAGTACTTGCTGAGTACAAGATGCCAGCTCGCGTGCCTTGTCCAAGCGCTGCTAGTGCGGGCACGGCTGAAGGTCATGTCCAATTTCAGCACGCTTCTTTTAAATTCGATGCTTACTTTGTGCATTTCCATGGAACTTGCGACCGATTTGAACACTTCAAACTCAGCAGCATTTTGTCAGTTTATTTACTGGAAAAAAGCTGGTGGTTAGAATATGTGCGTGAAGCTTAGGTTTCACATTTATTTTTATTTAAAGGCACAAATCAACATTTCCGTTCCTTGCATAAAAAAGTTCCACTAATAATTTTTTGTATCGCGGTTCTAAGCAGATGATACCTTAGTGACCTCAGAAGTGTTGCATGGGCCATGGAGCCCGGCGTGCCGTGGGGAGCCCGGCCGGGGATGTGTGTGGCAGCGTGGGTGCTGGGTGCCGGGCGAGCGGGTGGATAACCTCAGGGATGGATCTCCCGTTGATTGCTCGGTGATGCTCTACGCTCAAAAAGAGTTTAACCATGAATCTGCTTCCCAGAGGGCGCTGGCCTGAAGCCTTCACCATTTCCATCTGCCCTCTGCTCCCCTCTCCTGGGGGCTGCTGGCGCCGGAGCCGGGGCGTGTGTCTGCTTCTCAACTATTAGTTGCTATCCAAAAAATAAGTAAGTGTTGGCTCCTCTGCCTGCAGCCATTTCCACGTCCGTATACTTAGTACCAAGAACCTCAGACCCTAATTTTGCAGATGCCTTATGCAAAGGGGCAGACAACTTCCCCTGCAAGCTGCAGGACAGAGGTGGCATCCACAGCGCAACTGGGAATCCGTGCCGGTGCTCCCCAGCCGGGGGAGGCGTCACCTCCAAGCAATGAATAATGCTCCTCCAAACGAGCCCCGCTGCCTTCATCTTCTAGAGAAACATCTGGAGCGTTTGGCCTAAGCTCTTGGAGCATTTTCTTGCAAACCCAGCTGCTGCGTTGCTTTGCTTTCCTCTCCCCGGCACGGAGAACGGGGAGAGAGAGGACAGCGAATGCACGGAATTGCGATGCTTGGAAAGAAGAATGAGACTGAAAAAGGCTTGGGAGATTTGAGACCACCACCAGAGGAACTGAAAGCTGAAACTGGGGGCAGTAAATACTTCTGGTCCTTTTTGATGAGATTTAAGATTTACTGGAGAGGATTTTTTAAAATGTTTTCTGTGTTAGTAAGCCAAAGGTTTTTGATACAAAAGGGGTGCTTTCAGAAATCTCATACAGATTGTCAACAATCTGCCTAGTGTTTAAGGAAGGGAGCAGGTTAATCCAGTGAGTGCGAGACAGGAATACAGGATAAAAAGCATCAGCACCGGAGGGAGCGATGCAATGCAGCAAGGGGGGGCAGAGGCAGCAGTGGAAGGCTTTGTAGCGTTGCACGGTGACTTCTGCATTTGCTGAAGGGTGCCTGTAACCCCACGCGTCCCTCCATCGCCTGCTTTGACTTTGCGTTGCTGAAATCGATTCTTGTTCGCATATTCTGGTGTAAATCAGAAGGGACATGCCAAAAGCAGAGTTCTCTGTAAGGTGCGAGCAGGGTCCGGGGTGGTGCTGGGTTGGGATCGCCAGGTCGCTGCCTGCGGACATCCAGCCCCTGTGGGTATGGTGCCCACGTACAAAGGAATCACAGCACGGTTGGGGTTGGAGGGGACCTTTAAGGGTCATCTAGTCCAACCCCGCTGCGAAGGGCAGGAAGAAAACTTTTTTCCTTCTCCCTGTGGCTTGGGGCTGCAGGGGGACAGGTTGCTGCATGGCCACCGGGCAGGGGTGGCGTGGCTGCACCCCGGGTATGTTTTTGGGTACCATTCCACCATGATGCCCAGTTCACCTCCCAAGAGCTTGACAGCACATGGGTCTGTGCTCTGAAAAGGGCCACCTTCTCATTTCAGCATCCGCAGCCTGAAAATTCAGTATCCACCCAGCTTAGCAATAATTAAGTTTATTTTTCTTGCACCTCGCGAGGGGCAGGTCAGAGTTTAGAGCAGCAGGACCTGATAGCGGGCTGGACCAGCATCCTAAAAATGTGCCACTAAATGAGAGGGCACACGATGGGCGTGATCCTGAATGGCACCACTCATTTGGGATCTCTTAATATACTGGAAGTAAGTATTAATACAAATGAGATTTGGAGCTGATGGTTTCTTAATTAGATTTTAGCATTCTGTTGTTAATTAATTTACTGAAATGTTTCGGGATGTTTCCCCACACCGCACCCCTCTCCCCCCTTGCTCCTCCCCGAGGAGCAGCCGACAGCAACGAGAGGCAGCGCAAATTAATCTTTATAACTGCCATGTGTCACTTCACCGTTTGAGTAAAAGAAATAATGGCGGAATATTTGTTCTCTACAAAATATAAAGTGATGGAATATATTAACAAATGGATAACAAAGTTTAAATAACCATGTCAAAATATCCTTTTGAAAACTTTCTGATTTGGTTGCCTAATCGTTGTAATTTAGTGTCGTTTCCTTCCGAGGACCTGTATTATTTGGGAGGCCTTACAAGATCCCAAAGGTATGAGTTGATTTTTGCAGATGTGGAGGTTTTCTTACAAAGAAGGAGATCTAGGAGGTTTTTGTCAGCAGCCAAGAGCTCATCCTGAAACCTCTGGCCTCTATAAAATCCATTCCCCACCAGTGTTCATGCTGGTTAATGTGTATTACAGAAAAAACAGTTTTCTTGAGTATAACTATATGACTTTGCTGGCAAACATAACTAAGTTGCCCTCAGGGTGGGAGGACTCCATTTCAGGTGCTGCTGGCCGGGCTGGGTGGCCGGTGTGGACCTTCCCCTCTCTCTGGGAGGGCTGCAGGGTTACGGATGTGCCTGTTTAACCACATGAGGGAAAAATGTTGGGTTTACATCACGGTTGCAGCCAACATTCACACCATGTCCCCCTGGCAGGCAGCAGAGGATCTGGGCACCTTTCAGAGATGAGCGGTTAAATGAGATGGAATTTAAACATCGCATGAGCACCACTTTATATGATAAAGTACAATGGCTAAAGCGTTTCCGCTAAGTCATTTCCCAGAGTTTCTGAGATGATTTCTGAAAAGACACCATTCATTGCCCTCATTATGCCAATTCCAGCTGAAAATCAGGGCCAAAAATCAAGGCCGTGTACTCCACTGTGTATGCAAAGTGAAATATTTAAGGGCCCTTTATGCTATGTGAGTTCCTGCTGAATCACCTGGCGTAGAACCTGGGATTGAAATTAGAGGGCATTACAAATATGTTCCTTGAACTTAGGTCCTATTTGTTTGATTTGTGTGTGGTTTTTTAGGCATATGACAAAAAGAAAGAGTTTTCAGGAACATAGCTCATACACTCATAAAACTGGTAGAGTTTACTCTCCTGAGCTCTCCTTCCTTACCAGAAATACTTGTGGTAAGGGGAAAGCCACCGGATGACACAACCTTTATCTATCAGGGAGCTGAAGGACACCATTCTTGTATTAGAGGGTGGTGAAGATGAGGATGAAGAGAAGGAAAGGGGGCCCTTGAAGGTGCCCAGTTAGGTGCACTGGTTTGGAACTGGTCTTGTGGCACAGCTGAAGGACAGCCCTTCCTTTGAGGCTGAAGCAGAAAAGGCAAAAAAAGGCATTAAAACCTCAGGATGGTGTTCTCTGAGACGTCAGTGGTGTAGGATTTAGGAGCCTTTGGTGCAAGGATTGGCCTGGAATCACAAATGCCAGGGAAGGAGAAAGCTTCAGGGAGTCCAGTGCTATGAGAGGTGAAAGATTTTAGATCCGAGTTTCTGAGTTCTGGTGACCTGCAATTTTTTAGGAACTTTTATTTCAAATTAACTTTAACCCCCTCCCAGCATTTTACAGCAGCAGGAGCAATAAGAGGAAGGAAAACCCCGAGTCATGTAGCCAGCTGTGTTCCAGGATGATGATGTATAAGGAATAAGCAATTTGTGGAAACGGACAGCTCTTGGGGAGGGGCAAGAAAAATGGCAAAAAGTAAGAGTGCTTTAGGCAAAATGGATAATTGAACCGCAATGGATATGTGATCTTTTTTCTTATGTACCCAGGCAACTATTTGCTTTAGATGTAATGACTGTTATAAATCACAGAATGAAGTTTCTAACCCCAACACACGCCTGGAACGGAGCTGTTGATGCCATCCAGCTAAGAAAGCGTGCTTCTTGAAGCCACAAGAGGTTACGTCTGCTTGTGCCATTCCCCCTGGTGACACGGTTACAGGTCAGGCCAGGCAGCGTTTAGGACATCTTTGAGGAGCTGTAGTCCTGCTTCTAGAAACAGCAAGAAGCTGAAGGAACTGGGTGACATCTTACATGCAAATGACGTCATCAAACCTGCAAATTCCTGAGTGTCACACCAAGATCCGCAGTACGATGATCCCAAGATCCACAGTACGATGATCCCAGCTGGTTCCTCTCTCTCCCATTGCTTTGGTTTGGGCTAGCATTCCTTCTGAGAGGGCGAGAGACCCAGGGCCAGGGCACGGGGAGAGGGATGCAGGCACGCGAGACCTGAAGGTCTGAAGATGAAGATTCTGGGAAAGAAATTTGTGTATTTTATGTGATTATCTAGCCCTAACTTTTAGATCTGGATTACTTTTTGGTTTACTGGATTGCTGCTTGACTTTGTGGGGACTATGGCCTTTGGCAGGGTTATCTGAATTTAAGGATTTCAAAGTTTAGTATTTGGCAATATACTCTGCCTGGATTTAAAAGGCAATGGTGTGCGCCCTGGCAATTTGAAAAAAAAATGCTTTTTTTTTCATTTTGTGTGCGAAAAATGAGCTGCCCATTGAAAGAAGAGCTCGTTCCACGCTGCTATAGGTGCTTCGTGCATATTCACAGAGAAGCAAGTTTTGAAAAATATACTGCTGTGCTTTTGCTGCTGGAGGTAGAGGAGAATATGAAAAAAATCCCATTTTTCCTACTGCGTCACTTCTGCTGCTGTGTAAACACCGAGTGTTTGCTGTCCTGTCGGGATTAACTGGGGTTTGTTCAAGGTGGGAGAAGTGTTTTTAGAAAGCAGATGGGTCGGGGCTGTTCTCTTCCCCCAGGAATTGGTGAAATAGAGGCTGATTTTGACTTGTTCTCTGCAATTTTTTTATTGGCTCTAATGAAAAATATCCTGATGCTGAGAGTCTGTGCAGTAGGTACTCATGTACCTCGTGTCGCGGATGGAGTAGAGAGGGAGGCAAAAAGTGTAGTTTAATGGTCTAAACCAGTGGGTTAACAAAGTTCAGTGGTCAATGTGACAATAGTTTATAAAATTCGATGGCAGGGGACACTTGGGTATTCACTGCATAGAGGACAGGGTCAGACAAAGCTGTCAGAGAGACCCTCCCGTGGGGTCATGGGGTTCAGAAAAGATCCCCTCACTTTCTAAACTCCTTCCTCAGAGAGGAGTCTGGGTGTGGCTGGATCCAGTCTTAGTCCCAGGCTTGGCCAACGGTTTATGTCTAAAGGATTAGATCTGCGTAATCAATCCTTTATGTCACTTAGCCAAGGTTTCAGAGTTCGCATGCTGTGAGCCACTTACCAAGGATCTCTCAACCTCGAGGAGCGACCTTGAGAGGCGTCCCTGCTCAAGGGGAGATCCTGGTGTGCAGCCCCCTGCCCTGCGGGAGAGCTCCAAGGGCTCTGGGGCTGCTCACTGTTGATGGGGGTCAGAGAATTGGCTCATGGTCACATTTGCATCCCGACCACGGTGCTTAGGTGGGCACATTCCACAATAGCCCTTGGCTGTTGTATTGTTATCTGTCTCCCCCCCACATCCCATGGGTGCATCCTTCATGACCAGACACATCCATCACCACCGCCACGGGTGGTTATCACTTGAAAAAGGTCAAGGGAGGGGGAGTTGGGGGCGAGGGGGGAGCACACCACCACACCTCGGTCCTCTCCACCACGCAACAGCTCCAGTTAAAGCACCTGCATGCTGCGCTCTGCCCGGGGCGTCCTATGAAATGACAAGTACTCTGAAAAATTGTGTTAAACCCTTGGACTCATCACCCGCCTTTGGGTGTATTTTTGACCTTTTATTCTGGGTGTTGGTGGGGACAACAACATCACCTTACCGCACCGAGGGGTTGTGCAAATAAACATAGTATTGGCAAATGAAACCCTCAGATAACGGCAGGATTAGCGCCGTACAAGGAGGTCCATAGGGAAATTCTAATTACAAATTCAGAGCCTGGCTGGAACAACACAAACCGTGAGGAAAGCTCCAGAGCGGGTGCTGAGCCGTGGGGATGGAGCAGGGCTCTGCATATCTGCTTGTTCCGCTGCACTCGGCTGTCTTCGATTTTTCAGTCTCCAGGTGAGCTGATCATCGCAGACATCAACGGGAGCAGGGTTGTCTGGGCTGCAGTCAGTGAGTAAAGAGCAGGGTTTGAATTTTAGAGCCCAAAAGCTCGGGGTTTGAATTTTAGAGCCCAAAAGCTCGGTGTTTGCCTCACGGTAGGGCTTGGAGGAAAAGCTTTGGAGCTCCGTCGCTGCTGTGCATCCCGTGGAAGTCATTAGGCACTTCTTGGAGTTATCGGGAGGTAAGCAGACATGTGAGATGAGGAACAAAAAGGCCCTTTGTAAACACATTTTAGCAAAGTATTGAAAAGATCTAGAATTTAAGGAAAAAGAACCCCCCTCAGCTGCCTAGGACTCTTTTGCACCTAACCTCCAATGGTCTAGTGGGGGGGAAGCCCCTATTTGCTGTTTATTTTAATTATCAAGACGCATGGATGGCGATGTCTGGGTTACCGTTAATGTGAAGAACCCACAAATCTCAGCCCAGACTTTTCATTTCCAGTACAAATAACGAAGAAAGCAAGGAAATAAAATTACACGCTTCGGAAGAGAAGGCGCCAAGTCTCCGCTGCTGTATGTTGGTTCAGTTCTGCCATCTGAAACGGCACCTACTGCGGCAGAGAGGATTTGAGAAATGCTAAACATCTCAGTTCTGGGGGGGAAAAAAAAAGAAGAAATCATTAACATAATGATAGCCATCACACCGGAGCGAGGAAAAGTGCAGAGAAGTGCAGAACTGTTTTTCCAGCTTTCAGAAATGTCTTGCTGTTACAGATGAAAAAAAAACTTCTCGGAGGCTGATGGGGTTTGGATTGTCCCTGAGGATTTATTTGATGTATGATCTGACTGGGAGTAGTCAGGTAGAGAGAAATGCTTTAGATTTTGAGCGCAGTGGACCATAGCCCAATAATTCAAGGGAAGTTTATCTGCAATGGGAGCTGGGAAGGTGCAGGAGCGGGGTGTGGTGGGATCCCTGTGGGTCCTGCAGGTTTTGCTTTCAAACCATGGAGGGTACCCGTGCCCATCAGGCCCCCTTCCCTTCGCTTTCTGGGGGAGGTCTGTGGTCTGCAGGACGCCCTGCGCCTTGGCTTGCTGGCGCCCAGCCCTTCTCCCTGAGCGTGGCCACCATCCCTGGCCAGAATTTCATGGTCAACCCGTGGTGATGCTGCACAAGTCCTGCCTGCGGCTCTGCCCACGCTGCAGGGGGCTGGGGAGCTTCTGCCCACGGCAACAGGGGGCAGAAACGCTGAGTTAATGGGAGCATCGTAGCTTGGCAGCTTCAGTATCAGTTCTCAGGGCTGTAATGCAACATCCCTTTCATTTCCCCTACTTTGCCTGAAGGCTGTGCATGGGCCATGAGGATTTTCTGCCATAGAATCGTAGAATGTTTTGGGTTGGAAGGGACCACTAGAGGTCATCTAGTCCAACCCCCCTGCAGTAAGCAGGGACACTGCTAACTAGATCAGGTTTCTCAGAGCCCCATCCAACCTGGCCTTGAATGTTTCCAGGGATGGGGCCTCCACCCCCTCTCTGGTAGCTGAAAAATTGGTTATGAAAATAGAACAAGCTGAATGGGTAGAGTTTATCGCCATACTGGGTCTGGTATTGGCACGGCCATGAAGGCTTGAGGGGTGCCATGATTCTACATGAGGGTGGCACCCAGCTGGGGAGGAGGCCCCCAGCACATCCCCAGTCCCACCAGGACCAGCGGGAGGGGATGCAAACCCCACAACGACCCGTGGCCGTCTCCCTTTCTGCAGGGGAAAGGCATAGCCCGTCTCAGAGCTCGCTGTGCTGAGCTAACAAGTTAATTTAGCTTGGCACTGCCCTTAGACTTACTCCAAAAATTCGTAAGATAACATCTTGGATCAGGGTTAATAGGTGACAACGTCTAGGTGTATGCAGAAGCGTTATCACCCATCAGCAATTAGGAAGCCAAGTTGTTCCGTGATTATCCCGTTTGTGAATGCTGTCTCTCAGCAAAGGGCTGTTATTAGCTCAGTTCAGCCCAGTTCTGATTTCCGTCGCGGGGAAGTTAATGATAGATTGTCAGATCCATTTCAACTACGAGGTCTTCGAGGCACGGCTATATTTACGCTACACATATATCCTCCCAGTGCAGGAAGCAAGCCTTGACTGAGATTTCCCAAACTGTTTAAGAGAGACGACTGAAACCCAGATTTAAGGAAAATATTTTCACAGGATTATAGAGCAAGAAATTAAAGGTTTTAGATTTGCTTGTACTGTTTTTCCAAAGTGAGATTGCTAGGAAAATGGTACAAAAGAGCACAAAATGCTCCCTTCATTATGAAGAAAAGTATAATGTAGTTTAAAGTAGAATAAGCAGAGCGCGTTCAGGTTATTCCAACTTTCTGATACAACGCGTGTTATACCGGGGCACGAATATTTTAGCATTGTATGTGATTGCATTACAGCTACCGAGACGTTTAGAGCATTTATATTTCTGTGAGCAAATAAGAATATATTTTGAGAATCTTTCTCTCGAGTACTGTGTTTAGACCGTAAATACTCCATATCTGGTTTAGTGCCCAGTCTTTTCAGTTGCGTTCCCTTGGCAGTGGGTAGGGCGAATCCAGCAGTGGCTGTATGTAATGCAGCTGATGGCATTCTGCAAGAGAGGGGAGGGTTGTGTGTCCTGGGGAAGCCAAGCTCGGAATCGCTGGAGCTTCTTGCCATTTGACACAAACCAAGCAAGACCATCATGGGCAGGATGGCCTCTTCAGACCCTTCGCAGACCTGTTTTTCTATCTTCTTTTCCCAGCCCAGGACTGAACATTATTTATTATTAGGGTAGTGAAACCCTGGCAGGGGTTGCCCAGAGAGGGGGTGGAGGCCCCATCCCTGGGACCATTCCAGGCCAGGTTGGACGGGGCTGTGAGCAACCTGATGTGGTTCAAGGTGTCCCTGCTCCTGCAGGGGGGTTGGGCTGGGTGACCTCTAGGGGTCCCTTCCCACCCAAAACATTCTATCATTCTATTCTATGATTTTTTTCTTTCATCATGCTATTCTTGATCCTCAGGGACCTTTTTTTTTTGGCTTTGACATCGAAATAATGAACAGCTAGGAGCGAGGTCCTCAGGGGCTGGATGGTACGGCGCAGATGCCAGGCTCGCTGCACGACTTCTGCCTCAGAGCGGTTGCTGAAGGCGTTAGCCCGGGGCAGCTCCGCTCTGAAACCCCTCTGCTCCTGCGCTTTAGCGTGCCCCAGACAACCTCCCGAGGCATGAGTTGTGTTGTAAAGATCTCTTACTCCTCAACATGTATATTAGCCCGTGGTTAGGTCTCCTTCCAACATACTTCCCTCGGTCCCTTAACAAGACCCAGTCTTTTCCTGCAGAATTCAAATCTCTCACAGAATCACAGAATCCCAGAATGGCAGGGGTTGGAAGGGACCTCGGGAGATCACCCAGTCCAACCCCCCTGCTCAAGCAGGTTCTCCTAGAGCATGTCACACAGGACTTCATCCAGGCGGGGGTTGAATATCTCCAGAGAAGGAGACTCCACAGCCCCCCTGGGCAGCCTGGGCCAGGGCTCCATCACCCTCAGAGTAAAGAAGTTTTTCCTCGTATTCAACTGAAACCTCTTATGTTTCAGTTTGCATCCATTTTTATGCTTTGCACTTGGAAAACACAAGCCCTTCTCACAGGCTCAGTCCCCTCTCCCTGCTGCAGTTTCAGGGTCAGGAGCTCTGATCTGGGCACTGAAAGGGTGTCAGGAAAACAGCCCTAGCCCAGGCGGGGAAAGAAAGGATGCAAGTCTCCTAAGGGGCCGAAATAGCCGGTGAGTGAGTAGCTGTTGTAGAATAAATCCTAAAACCAACACAGGTTTGGCCTGGGGTTGATCAACAGCAGTCGACACATTCGTGGTGACACGGCTGAGAAGGTATTTTTGGAAGATCGCTTTGTTCGACGGTGTTGTCACCCCGCTTTTCGGCTGTCCGGTTGCTGTAGGGGTTGCACGCCCGTGTTGGGCAGCGGGGGGTCACCCTTCCAATGCTCCCGTGCTCTCCTGCAGCACATCCTTAGGAGCAAGGACCTCTGCAGAGAGGCGACCTGTTATTAAATCATCGTCCCTCCGTTTGCCTCAAGGAGAGTTTATTAGTCAGATACGATTGCGTTCCTCTGATTTAGACGAGAAATGGCGATGCTGCTATCAGACTGCTAAAGGAATCTTTTTTATTTAAGTGAAAGAAATAAAAATTTTTACCCAATAATCTTTTGCTCAGAGAAAACAATAATTATGAATCTATTCTGATATTCAGCTAGGTTTATCTTACTTCTCTCCCATTTCAGTAGAGCGAGGGACTACAAAGCTCACAGACGTGCTTGTTTGATCGCAAATACGAAGATGGTGCATGACAGTAATTAAATTTTTACTCTCAACTAATTTAATTTGTTAGCAAAATAGGGAAAATGGCTTTATTGCAAATGGGAAGAGGCAGCTTCTTACACCTGACTTTACTTGTACTTGACTAACTACTTCATTAGAACATAGGCAAGTCTGGTGACAGATCATTAATTTTCATGGATGTAATCTGGGAAGCCAAGTATTAGGAGAAGGCTGGTCTGCCAAAACCAACATAAATGTATTAATGCTTATTAAAACTAAGCTGTGAGTCTGTTCTCATGCTGCCTCTGCCATATTACAGATTCATTGCTTAAATGTATTAAGACAGCAAATAAAAAGAGACGAGATTACTTTGTGTTATATCAAAGCGTAGGAAAGGGTGCGGGTTTCTACTTAAAGACCGATCGCTCTGGAACAGGCAACGTCTCTTACAAAGTGGGATCTCTGATGGAGCTGGATGCTACATCTAGGCCAAAGCAATTTTATGTCGCATCATTTGGCCCCCATTATCACGATATGTTTCTGCCCTTGCAATTCAAGTTCATTTCGGTAAAATGCTTTCTTTATATTAAAAAATATATAGCACTGGGTAGGCGAAGCGGCAAGGGCGCTTTATCCTATGAAATCTGGTGGCCCTGCTAAAGGTAAAATTCATTTGGGCCGTCCTAGCTGCAGACACCGGTCCGGGATGCTGCAGGCGCCAGCGGCCTTTGGGTTATTCCCTTTTACGATTGATGCTGACTCGAACTTCTGCTGGGCGTGTGATAACTTACCATATCAGAAACAGGAATTTACCTGAGAATGTGCCTAACGTTTATTTTCCTCAGCTCTCGGGTCATTAGTGCCCTTGCTCATTTCTTTTATGGCAAAACTCTTCTTGCAAGCTGCGGAAATCGGTGCTTGCGCAGTGCGACCGTTTTCTGCAGTGAATGGCATCTTCCCTCTCCTTACCTGTTGCTAATAACATTTCTATTCCAGTTTGTAACCATTTTTTCTTTGCCTTCATTTCTTGCATCTACAAGAATCCACTTCAGTTGCCAATAAACCCCGCAGTCAGTAGCGCTGGGAACGTCATCTTCAGAGGAGCAAACATTTGGCCCAAGTACGTTGTAAAGTTAGGGCAGATGCATCATTTTTTGGAACACACAGATATCGGATCTGATGGTAGCACTTCAAGCTTCATTCATTCCTTGCCAGGCTCTGATAAAAGTGGTATTCATGGAAAATGTTTTCAGAGAAGTTTTGTTACTTGTTTCAGTGGGAGCAGTATCAGGGCTTGGTAACAGGAGGCACAGAAGAAGACGCAAATAACGTTATTTCACGCTCCGTACGTGCCAGCTGGCGAGACCGAATGAGGCTGTTTAATGTGAGGCACGCGAAATACAGAGTATTTTCCAATATATTTTGCATCTCTTTCAGTAGCCCGACAAATCTCGTGTTTTGTATGCGCCTTGCCACGTATCCACACATACAAACCCGAAAAAGCTTACGGTTTTTTTGAAGTTCTTTGATTTAGGCGTAGGACACGAAGACCAGAGGAGGGAAATGCAAACCGTTGGGATTCAGTGGGGTGAGGGGCTGCATCATGTCAGAAATCACACAAACCATAAACACGTGTAGAAGCGAAAAGACTTCGAGGGCTCTTGGCGATGTAAGCGTGGCTTAAGCGCTTTACGAGATTGGTCTCTGAATTGTTATAAGGTTATATATGAGATAAGCAAATCTGCTCCCCCCCCCCAAGACTAAACCCGAAGACTGGCGATAGTAAACATAATTGTGTTTACTGTTCTGCAGCTTCACAGAAGAATTTGTTGATTTCCAGAGTGGTTAAATTGATTTTGTACCTTTCTGAGCACACAAAATAGCAATTAGTCAATGCTGTATATTGGGTTTTTGACAGGTATAAAATTATAGTGCCAATTATTTTAGGGAAGTCGATGAGCAACAGCCATTTCAAACAGCAGAGGTGTTTGAACAATCTTTAAGACAGCGCTGACAGTAGAAATACGCCAGTTCACTAAATGTTTTAAAGGTATGACTGTAGTTTCCAATAAAATTGAATAAAAATGTGTTATGTGTGCATGCTGCGTGCCTGGTACAATTTTTATTATAATGGTGGCCACTATTTACTGACACATACTAATGTTTGCTAAATCTTAACCGTTTAAGTGTAATGCAGTAGCAACTGAGGTCTTTTTGGTCTTCACATTTCCCGGAGGCGTAATGGCATCGGTACTGAGCTTCTTCCTTAAAAGAAATGGATCCGTATCACCTGACCACAGAAATTCTCCGTCCATTTGTAGGGCTTATTTGGTCTTTCAGGTAGTGGAAACATAACATTTTACTGCAGGGCAAGTCAAATTTCACACCTCTGAAGAGGTTGGTGCCTGCATAAAGGTTTGGTCTCATTTTTATTTTCGTTTGAATTATTTCATCTGTCTACTTGTCAAATGAGAAAACGACAAGTTCAACGAGCTCTGCAACTGGGCCCTGCCGCTTGCTTGGCTGGGGCTGTTGGTGCAAGACGGGCCATTAGCTGTGCTCCGTTAGTCAAGAGAAGACAGCGTTTTTAAAACAGAAATGCATTATATTGGAAGCTGCTGAACTTATACCTCTCAATCTAAGAGTTACATCAATTACAGTAATTTCATAAATTACATATCTCAGAGATTGCCTTCCAAGTTTGCTGCTCTGAAAGCAGGATTTTACAGGAACACTGTGTTCTTCATTGGCGATATTCTTGTTCTAATAAAAGCATGCAAATAATAGAAACTTGGTATAAACATGGTTCCCATATAATTTGGAAGCCTGGCTGAAGTGAATTGCTTTATTTCTCCCAGGGGAAGTGATATACAACTGGTCGTGATAAGTAGAGCTGGAAGTGACTTCAGAAGCAGCACTGGCGCAAGCTCCCGAGCTCTTGCTGCTGTGAAGTTGTCCCAGTACGTGCCAATGAAAACTCCCCGCACTGATGGAACTCTGAAGGGGGAAGGAAAATCCCACCATAGTCATGGGATGTCTTTGTCTTACCTAGAGGAGGGGAAATGTAGGTGCTATGCCGGTATTCTTTAAAGACTTTATTGCTCAGGACCTTTATTTGTGTGGCCTGAATTGCTCCATATTTGTGCCCTGGCAGCCAGCCTTCCCCAACCTGCTCATGGCTCTGACACGATGGCTCGCACGGGTAGATCTCCTCAGCAGAAGGTGGACCTGGCCCCCACGTGAAGCATTAGCTTGCTGTCATTTTCTGTTTGGTGGTCTAGGGAGGGGGATGGTGCACGTTCTTGCCCTTTTGCCTCCTCAGGGAAATGCCGAAAGCACGTGTATAGGGGTTGTCTGGGAAAATGGGAACCAGTGGAGGGAAGAGGGGCTTGAGTAGGTTCTGTGGCTCCATTGGGTACCCTCAGCCATGGGGAGGGGGGCTGCTGGGGGGGTCCTGGCCCCTGAGCAAGACCAGCTTGGCTGAGACATGGCAGAGAGAGGGAGGTGGGGGCCACTCATCCCTGCCCATGCTCCCTGAGATGCCCCTCACCCCTGTGATTCCTTTTGGCTTGATATCAAAGATTAAACTGGTGCCACCCCAAACTACATTTGCTTTCTTTTTAAAAGGACTTCCCCCCCGCCCCCCGAGTATCCTCTGTTGGCTCTTACTGGTGTTAGAAATAATCAGACTGACGCAGTACAAATGTCCCTGACTGAAATATTTTATAAAACTCATATTAGAAAATCACACATCATACAAACTCTTAATTAGTTATCTGGTCCTCAGTAATCCATTCTGTTTTCCACTGTTAATGTAAAATACATTTGCTATTATGGTTTCTAATTTCATTTTAAACATTTTAAGGAAGGAGGTTATTACTTTTCCCTGACTCTGAACACGCCTCTATCACTATTTTGTTATTTATTCTCATCTTTTTCCAGGTAAAATACAATTAGTACAAGGCTTCCCACATCTCCTTTTCTAGCACTTACAGAAATCGCTGTTTATCCTTTCCAAACCTTCCTTCTTTTCCACTTGTTCTCAGCACCACGTGACGGCGTTTCTCCGATTCCTGGTTTCGCAGCTCTGCTGTGGGGCAGCACCTCCTGGCAGAGGCTCCCGGTGATGCCTGTACGGGTCCTGGGGCTATCGCTGCCCCAGCGCCTCGTGAAGCCTGCGCAAGGCTCGTGGACAAAACATGCCGAAAGAGAGCAGTTGGTATGCGGTTGGTGTGCCCCATGCTCTAGCAAGGCTTGGTATGGGGAAAATCTTTTTAATAGGGCCAGCTGTGTTAGGACAAGGGGTAATGGTTTTAAACTAAATCAGGGTAGGTTTAGGCTAGATATAAGGAAAAAATTCTTTACAATGAGGGTGGTAAACCACTGGAACAGGTTGCCCAGAGAGGGGGTGGAGGCCCCATCCCTGGAAACATTCCAGGCCAGGTTGGATGGGGCTCTGAGCAACCTGACCTAGTTAGCAGTGTCCCTGCTGACTGCAGGGGGGTTGGACTCGATGACCTCTAGTGGTCCCTTCCAACCCAAAACATTCTATGATTCTATGATTCTATTGGTTTTCCCTCATCCTTAGCTCTTCTTACCGTGATGCCACCTGACATTGAAAAGCTTCACGCCGCCAACACAGGTCTACAAGCAAAGCACGAGCCATCTGTACCTCTGCTTCAGGATACGTATTTTAGTTACCGGTGCATACACCGGTTTTAATTTGAAAGCAGGTCTTCCCTTCCTAACAGGGATTTAATTAAGTAGCAATTCTATTCCTTAGCTTTGTGACATTGGGATTAGAGGTTGGAGGAATGATTTGGCAAATATCTGTGGAAAAAATACAGAACATCACTTTTTTGTTAATCATTTCTCTCCTGAGGTTAAGCTCAGTTTTACCAGCAGAGCTGTTAAAAAGTAAAGAATTTCATTGCCTTTAAAAGTTTCAGATTTTGTTACTGAAGCTTTGACTGATCAGGATTGAACTACCCAACTAATGGCATCATTTCTTTTTTGCAAACTAATGAGGACATTAGAGGCATGATTTATCATTACTCCAGAGAGTTTTCCTAGTCGGCATTTCTAACCACATGGCTTGATTTTTATAAACGTCATTAGGTGATAATCAATGCATGTGTGAGGCTGAGGGAGATGAGATGTATGATTTCTTATTCTTAACTGTCACGGTAAGTGTTTATTAAGGCAAACTTTTCCTGGGATGGCATTACGAGACAGAAATATTGAGAAACAGCAGGCATCCCACAGGGCAGGGCTTGGTAATCAAGATTGCATTAACGCTAATGACGCTGGTTGCACAGCTTATTTCCTGCGAGGTAAACGTGATTTGAACCCACGGCTTTTGTGATGGAGGGGGAAACTGGGAAAATTCTGGCTGTTTCAGGCTCACGCACAAACGCTGGCGTGTCATATGGGAAAGAAAGCCGCCTGGGAAGATGAGGGCTGCCAGTGCCAGCCTCGGGGTTATCGAGGTTGGGGGATGCATAATCAGCTCTTCGGGGTTGCTCTGGCCAGCATGGGGGTACTTGCCCCGTACGAGCCCCAAGTGCAGGATTTTGCATTTGTTTTGATTGAATTGTATCCTTTTGGCTGCTGGTTTGTTTGTTGTTTTTTTTTTTTTCTCCTCCAGGCTGTTTTTCAAGTTAGGCAAGGTCGTTTCAAATTCTGCTCTTGTCTTCCCGTGTATTTGTTGTCACTCTGAGCTCGCTGTCAGCGGGAGATTTAATCAGCGGACTCTCTAGTCCATCACCCAAATCATTAGTGAAAATTTTGAGTAGTAGTGGACCCTGGGCAAACCGCTGTGGGCTTCCCTCGATACGTGTGCGTGGTTTGACAGTGAGCCCTCCGTAATTGTTCCTCGTGTTTCCCGGGGGTTACACAAGCGGCTCAGACGTGGGTTTCTATCACCGGCCCGTTACAACATCTTGTGGGACAGGGTCAAAGTCCCTGTCATACCTAAGGCTGCTCTACCCACTGATCCTATTTCCTTGCTACAGAAGGGAACTAGGTGGGCCTGATGTGATTTGCTCTTAGCAAAATGATGGCAGCTGTTAGGCATCGCCTTGTTTTTGCTCCCTGGCTGATTGTTCCCAGCTGTTTCCAGGGATGGAGGTAGAGCTGGCTAATATAAAGCTTCCTACCCCCTCCTGTCCTTTCCCTTCCTGAATTGGGACCTTATTTGCCCTTTCCCAGTAACTAAGGACCTTGACCAGTCTTCAGGAAGTTTCTGAAGGTAATTGCTAAGGGCTCTGGGATTGCGTCATCAGTTACCCAAGTACCAGAGATAAATTTTATTGGCTCTAAATTGAATGGCAATATTTAACTTGGCCACCCTTTAAATTTTCCTTTATTATAGCCCGAGGTTTAACTGCTTTTGTCACCCTGCTAGCAACTGTATGGCTGTAGCTCACTCTTTAGTGAAGAGAAAGCAAAGAGGTCCTAAGCTTTTCTTCTTTCTTGGGGGTGTTGTATACATAGCAGGGGTTTGATAGTTTGATAAAGATTTTTTTAGGTGGGAATGTGGGCTGAAAATATAGATGTCTCCTGAATTAAAGCTGACCTAAAGTAAATGTATGGGGAAACCTAAAATCCTTCACCCAGATGTTGTCCTTCTGGTTGCGGGGGAGGCTTGTGCTTGTGCTGAGAAAAGTTGATGTCTTTTTAGTCCTTTCACCCTTACACTGCTTAATTTAGGAATTGTATTTAGTATTTCACTCATTCTGTTGAGTTTTCTTGAAATCTGTCATCATTATTTCTTTTCTTTCTTGAGACCTGGAAATTTTGGGAAGACAGCTTTGTGCTTTTGGACTAGAATTGGTGAATGGGGACCAGTGGCTGAATGAGGAAGCAAGGTTGTAATGATTTGGTTGTTTTTAAGGTGTGCTAAATTTGAACTGCGTTGTATGTTCATGGCTGATGATTGGGAGATAAGGCTTCTCTGCCTGCTCTTCAGAGAGAAATGGGATGTCCTGTTCCCAGCCAGCTTTTCTGCTGAGCATCCTCCCACATTTGGTGGGGGCTCTGCTGGGGGCTTGTTGTCATTGCGCTGGGCTGCCGAGTGGGGCATTTTAGATCAAACGTAAAACCAGGAAAAGATACGTGTAAAATACCTGAAAAATAAATCAAAATGAAGGAGATAATCACTTAGAAATAAGTGACATTCTGACTTTTGGTGTCATTTGGCTGTTTCATTGAGGGGGTGAGGCTTGATCCAATATAAGCTCTAACAGCTATTGTTTTTCAGGCCAACTTTTGGTTTTAATGAAGCGGAATAAATGACTTTGAATTAGTTATGCTAAAAAGAAGAGCGAGCATGAAGGTATTCCGTTGATTTGATGGGTCAGGCAAAATATTTCACAAATTAACAGCACATTTAACTCTAACGAGATATGATGAGTCCAATTTCTCTGTGTGGTGCTATCAGCTGGAACGGAATTACACCAGCATGCACTTGGTGGAGTAAGTTGGCTAAAACTATGCAGCCTTAAGTTCTTTTAGAAGTGTAATAGGGTATAAAACCCAGGTGCACAAATAGATTTTTTTTTTTCTGAATTAAAGATGAACCTGATCAGTCTGGGAGATCTTAACACATCTGGTTTTGAAATAGCTTGGAGCTGCAGCTGAGCTCGGTGAGTGCAGTCTTTGATTCCTTTTCATTTGCGGTACTTGGGACAGTAATGAAGGAATTGGGGTTGTCATATAAAGTGCTTTCTTAACTTGAACAATCTTCAAGTGCAGCCATCAGGGACTTTGTGTGGCTCCTGAGTGAAATCTTGTTACTTAATTGTTTTTCTACATGAACTGTGAAGAAGTTAGTCACTTAACTTTGTTCTTGCTATGTCTTTTGCCAGAACAAAACAAACTATTGCTAGGGAACCACCCAAGAGTTTTCTGTGCTGCTTAAAATATTTATTTGTTCAGTGTGGGTATATAACAGCCTGTGGCAACGCCTATCCTTTGTCCTAGCAGCCATCAAGGAAAGAATAAACCAGATACCTGTTCACTACCTACCCTGGCAAAAATGCTTTCAAACCTGCTGGCTTGGACCACGCAGCCGTTCTCCAAGGTCACGAGTGCTCCAGGTGCAATGTTTTGCCTGTTGTGCTTTGCAGGCTGCTCTTCCCAGCTGCCAGATTTATCCAGGCCATTGGCATTCTTCAAACTCTTCAGCTGTACCATTTATTTAGAAGATATTCCCTTTTGGGAAATGCTACTTCATTGCTGAAGAAGCTTTTTTCGTTAGGTGGCCAGAAATCTCTTAAATGCTGTAGTTATCCTCTGTAAGGAGTCCAGAGTGTCGGGGTTTGTAAGTCAAAGAAGTTATTAGGGTTGATGTGAAGAGAAATGTGCACGGCCAAAGGCAGGTCCTGTGGAGGAGAGTCCCAAGTCTGTTCCCTCTGGAGCGGGGAGAAGTCCAGGAGAGCGATACGGGATGTGGGATGGGTATGTTTTGTATGTTTTTGCTGGGTTTCATCAGAATTATCTTGAACTTATGGCATCAGTAGGAATTCCTTTTATTTTCTGTGTCCCAGCAGCTAAATGTAAACAGCCTGTTCTTATTTTCTTAACAAAAGCAGTTTGTGGCACTTCCTAGCAGTTAGATATCATGAATAATTAAAGAAACTTTTGTAATTTTTGGAAAGCAATAAGAGTAGGAAATGGTCAGACAAAACACTTTAATTTAATTAAACAAACAATTCAGTGAAGGAGGAAATCTTGACACTTATTTCTAGTATTTTATTCCCTACAATATGAATTTGAATGTAAATTGTGCTTTGGAGAAGCAGGCTTCCATCAAAGGCAGAAAGCATGTGTTGTATGCTCAATATTTTACAAATGGATTATCTCAGACCTGGGTTTAGAGTTATTGCCTGTGGGCAAAATTCCACCTTAGCGCTTGGAGTACAGACAGCAATACAGTTGTACATATATTTTTCTGCTTTGCATATTGTTGATAGAATTGTGTGATTAAATAAGAAATTTCACTATTTTTTTTCTGTGGTAGGTTGCAAGCAGTATATTTAGGTTTGATTTTTGGATATAAGATTTGTAGTCTGAGAATAAGTAGGCTAAGAAATAAGTTATAGGATGAGTTGTTACTGGAGGAATTTAAGTGCTGAGTCCTCAAAAAAAAAAAAAAACCCAAGCCAGAGGATTAATGCTGCCTCTGGGAGTCTTGAACTGTGTTGAACATCTCAGGTGATGAGCTGTGTTCGTGACCATGTTTTGTCCTTTCAGGGTGGATAGATGGGGCTGTGGTGCTGCTACCATTATCTCCCAGGTGCTTTAAATACTGGTAACAGCCCTAAACCTGGTCCAGCTTCATAAGGTAGATCAGAGTAAGACCAAATAATTTGTGTTTTAATGAATGTTAGTGTTACTGCCAGGTGATGTTTTGAATAATACCAGAAGCATGTGGGGTTACCTGGAGAGGGAAGGACTGTCAAATAAAATGACATCAACAATTATTTCCAGAATCTAAGAAGAGTTTTTAAGTAGTTCAAGCTTTTGAATGAGTTTCAGATAAGCTCTTTGGGCAAGACTTGCATCTCTTCAAACGCAGGTCTCTCCTAAGCCTGGTTGTACATGGATATTCTGGGTAGGTGTCTTCTGGTGGTTTTGTGATATCTCCAAACAAATATTAAAGATAATGAATGCTCCCATATAGCTACATTTTAAAATGTAATCTTTTAAAGGAGTGAAGGTTTGAAGTTTTAGCAGTTCATATTTCAGGTTTCTTACGTGACTGAGAGTGGCACATACGCAATGTCATGCTGGAAGATGATGGGTTCCTCTGTTATGAACCAGAGGAGAACCTAAGCCCTGCACATCAGAGCCAGGCCTTGGCAGGGTTGAGGTTTTTTTTAAAGACATTGCATGGTAATTGTGGTGTTCTCTGCTTTATTTAACTAAGCACTTCATTGTATTTCAACAATTTCAAGTCTCTCTGCAGCCGGTAAATTGAATTCAGTTCACGAGTTCGGTAAGATTTACGTAGGGTGGCTCCAGTGCAGTGTTAAGATGCTTCATCCTCGGAGAATCGGAAAAGACCTTTAAGATTGAGTCCAACCGTACCTGTCCCGGCTTTCTTTGGGTTAATTGTCTCCATGAAATCTAATTTTGAAAAGGGGATATCTCTGACTTTAAGAGTCACAGGTGCTGGAAAAACTTGACCACACGCACAATGAGTTTAAAAATACTTTGCCTTCTATGCTTCCCCACTCACGCCACCAGTTATACTGGCACCTGGAATACCCTGACCACAGGGGATGTCCAATGGATTCGTAGAAATGGTTTTGAAAATGAGCTTTAGTTCTTCATGGTTTCTTCCTTTTTTTTTTAGCGGTGCATTAAACCTCGTTTACAGTGGCATGTTTCTCTTAATGACCCTGTGGATATTTAACAAAGGCATGGGTGGAGCTAAATCAGTGCTAGTTTAAAATTGTTTTACAATTTAAGAATTGCCTTACGCTATCCTGCAAGTGGGCATCTGTCCCGTCTTATTTTTAACATGTATTTGCTATGCCTTCTATTGATGCTTAAGGTTTTTTTCTTTTGCTCCAGAAATGTTATGTCTTGGCATTTGGCACCGTCTTGCCTGAGCCTTGTTGTTATGCTCTGTGAATATTTCTAAAGGATGTGCTCGACATCCAGCAAATACATTCAGCGGTGGAGGGCACTCGTACGAAACAGCCCTGCATCTTGGGTGTCAAAGGTAGATAAAATATCTATCAGCTACTGACAAGCATTAGATTTTGTCGCTGTGTTAATGCTGGTTACATATCACTCAGATAGGGGAAACACTTGCTTCTTGATTTATGTTCACTGACAATGAAATGTCCAGGATGATTAATTACAGCCCTAAATGATAGCGCCCTTATTCATACCTCCCTGGCCCGAATGGTTGAAATTAATAAATATATATGTATTGCTGTGGAATTTGCCATTAGCTGTTAAAATATTTGTGCGCTTGACATGCTGTTAAGGGGTTTAGTTGAGGCATGCTCTTGTAATCAGTAACTTGCTACTTCTTAACAGCAGTTTGCAGCGAGGGAAGGAACTAGAGGATTCTGGAACTGATTAGAAGGTTATGCATAATAAGGTGAAAATATTTGCAGAGAAATTGCTATGACATTTCTTTGGCAATTTGAGTCCTGAAGCCATCGCTTTCTGCAAGCACTGTAAGGATTTTGCCCTTATATTTTGTCATTTATTTTTGAGAACGTTGGCTTTTGAAGTCTACAAATTACCTTGAGAAACTGTATTTTCAGATGATCAGGCCCGGGCGCTTACCTGGACAAGTCATGTAACTGTCTTGTCGAGAGGAGGTTGCAGCTATCGGAGCGTTCAGAAATACCTCTCTTGCATAAACACGATCAGACACCCATATTTACCCCTCGTTTGAGTGAATTCTGTTAGATTCATCTGTTTCAATTAATTTTTATGCGAGTAGACACTCACCACATCGCAAAGGGGCAGAACCGTATTTGGTAGCAGACTCCGGTAACTTGTAAGAATACTCGGTGGCTGTTTGTAGCTGAAAGAAATGCAAAACCCCCTCAGCAGTCATCTCTGGCTTGATTTTTGTAGGTCCTACAGGTTATTCCGAGTAGCTCTTGCCCATGTTGGGTGACGATGCCAGCTTCTGAAAATCTGCGTGTCAAATTGCCTTTACTTTGCTAATAATGTTGGGGTCTGTCACAGACCTGCCAGATCATAGCAACTGCCTCTCTGTTGCTCCAGGGCTACCAAGGTTAATGGGGCCTTTTTAGTCTGGTAAGGAAAAATACGGAAAAGCTGAACAGCGGAGAGGAGAGTGGAGATCCCATCAAAGCATCGGTGCTCTGAAACGGAACGGTTTGCACCGCTCCAGAGGCACGTATGGAAACACGCATGCTGAATTGATCCCTTGGTTATCGAAACCTATAGAGAGTGAATTGAACTTATAGAGAGCGAAGTTTGCTTCTTTATCAACACCAGGGTTTTGAAATATTTAGTTTAGAACCCTTAACGCTGCCTTTGGGCTGGTTCGCTTCCAATGTCTTTAATACATCTGCATAGCGAAGCCCTCCAGTGAACGTCCAACGTGAGTGGCTGTTTTGAACTGCAATTGAACCAAAAAACCCCTTACAAATTCATAACTCCAAGTTTTCGGGCTGGTACTGTAAATTCAAACTTTCCAAGATGTTTGTGAAATGGAGATGCCATTTTCTGTTTCCAGGCTGAAATGACTGGCTTTTCACTCTTCGTACTTCATTTGCCCAGAACCTGTGGTTCCTGTTCAGGTCTTCGTTAAAGGCTTTCATTTAAAGGCAATGCTTGCTTTTGTAGTTTGCGTTTCAAGTCCAATATTTTTTGTGAAGTTTATGGCTAGCTTTACTTTTGACTTTAACTTCTCTGGGCCTCAGTACCCCGTGTGTAAAATGGAGATAACACTGCTGCCTTACCTTTTCAGTTTAATTAATGTTGTGAAGCATTCAGATAGGGACAAACAGCAGAGAAAAGCCCAAAGGAAATGAAAAATTCTTTATTCAGAGCAATGTTTGGACAGTAAGCAGGAGATAAGGCCTCCGACACACACTGGAAAATGAGACAAACCCCAAATATTAAATACACGCTCATTAAGGAAAAAAAGATTCATCCCATGTGCACAGGAAGGCAGAAGCTCATGGGAAAATGTTGATGTAATTAAAGACATGTAAATAAAGACGATGCGCAAGATGGTGGCGCTGAGATTGCAGGGGCGATGTGATGTCATGTCACGCAGAGGCGATGTGATGTCATGCACTTCTGGAATCTTTGGGTTCCTTAAATTAGATATTCCTGCTGTTTTTTCCTGGAAACAGTAAATGTATTAATGAGTTTAAAACATAAGCACTTTGATTAAAAGCATTGACCACTTCATCTTCAATTATAAAAGTATTTCCCTGTGAAAATCAATATATTTTCTTATGACTTCTGAGTAACTTCTTATAGGAAAATGTTATGGATTACAGGGCCAGATATCCTATGAGGAAAAAATATATAGTTTATTCTGGATTAACCTTTAAAGAAAAAGGAAATGTAGACAGGCATTAAAGTTGGTTTTTTTGATTGGGTTTTTTATTTTTTTGATTAATACAAGAAGATTCCCCTGACATGCCCAAAAAGCTACGTGCTTCAGAATGAATTGGTTTTGCCAGGCATACAATTTTGTGTCAGTGACTTCAGGGAAATGATATTCGGTGCTCTAGGGCTTCCAGAAGCAGTCAGGAGGTGATGGGATGAGTGGCTACCGCATATATTAATTCATTACTTTTATTGGCTCCGAGAGCATCTACAGGCAGGTAACAACTTCATTTAGATTTTATTGTAAGAAATGTCATATATTGGTTTGCTGAGGCTGAGAGGAAGCTTCGTTTCAAGCTTGCTTAAGAAAATGTGACTAGTGTGTGTTTGAGTTCCTTTGGGTTTTAGAAGAAATAAAAAAAAAAAATCTTAAATATTTAGCCCTGTCCTGCCCTAGCTCTCTTTTGGGCCAGGTTTCAGTAACCTTCTCTGCACAAAGTCTGCAGCTCTTTACCCGCTTGGCTGTGTTAACCCAAGCCAACCGCATGCTTCACGAGAGCAGGGCTGTTCACTAATGGGTGATTTCCTAAGCAATAAAGTGGAGTGGATTGGATCAGAAAGCTCCTGACTTATAGTCAAGATCATAGTTCTATTGACATATAGTCCAAAGGCAGCCAAAGCGTCGGTCTAGTGAAATCTGCACCCTTTCAAGAGACTGCAAAATTCAGCTGTTTCTTATGGAAGACTTTTGAACAGTAATGCATGGGGCTTGGAGACCACGGTCGCCCCTGGGAGAGCCGCTGTGGGGTTCGGTGGGTCTCCTGAAGTAGCTTCTAAGCTCAGAGGCCGAGGAATGAAGGTACCATTATTGCTTGGATGTGTCTGTTCTCAACAAAATAATTTCAAATATCTTTTTCCCACCCCCTCTTCTAGAAAGGTCTTCACACATGTATGAGTTTCCTTACCGAGACGCACTGGTGCCCTTCATCGTGTTACACCCTCCAGTGGGGAGGACGCCGACCTTTTTCTTAGAACTCAAAGACCATGCTGCTGCCTTTCTGCTCGCTGGATCCCTGACCCCCTTTGAGCCCTGCCTTGCTGCTCACAGCAGGATAATCTTCCCTTCACCCTGGAGTAATTCAACGTGTGGGGTGAATAAAATATACTTTTTTTTCCCCAGTTCTTATGTAAAGTGAGCTACTGATTTATCTCAGGTTTCTGCAGGACCTGCATGCTAAGAGTGGCTTTGCCCAAGCATTTATGTAGCGCTGAGCTGGCCGAGCTGCCAGGGCTTGGAGCTGCTGCTCCTGTTGTGTGAGAAGAGTTCAAAAAAAAAAAAAGGTAGGGGGGAAACTGCCGCAAGGTTAGGTAAAGGTCATATGGGGTCCATGTGAGGGTAAGATTTAACTTCTAAAGTCATGATATGGAAGATTCCTGACACGCTCTGGGTTGTGGTGATGTCAGACGCCCCCGTGGCGGACCTTGGGCCCTCCTCTTCCTCCTCCTCCTCCCTGGAGCAGGACGAGTTCAGCCTCACGTGGGAGTTCAGCCGTGGGGCTCACGATGCCCAGAACGGTCGCTGTCCTTCCTCTGCCTGGTGAAGGCCACCGTCACGCACACACACAGGGCTCCTCCTTGCAATGTTAATGGTATGGAGATTAATTGCAATTCCATTCATATCTTTCCCAAAATGATTTTTAATTTTCTTTGAATGACAAGCAATTACGTTGTTTTATTTTTTTCCCCCCCGAGGTCTGCATCAGGAGATAAAATGTTTCTGAAATTCTTTCAGGTATGTAGTCAAACCGTGTTCATAATTGAGGGCTGCAGTAATAAGTATAAAGTCTAATTGTGAGTAAAGAATGAAACAAAAGATCTGTTAAACATCTGAAGCGAATGTTGCATTACGCGTGTTTAAATAGCGCGTGGTACTTTCTCTCAAGAACTTTGAAAAGCAATAATATGGGATCATCTGTAAACTATGAGAAACGGAATGAACTCCTTTGGAGTGATTTCCACTTCTGTCTTAGGACTCTCCAAAAATAATCTGCTTTCCTTGTATATGCATAAATAAATTGGAACAGAGTATCTCACTGCAAATTTCCTGTGTTCTGAGCCAATGAAATCCTGTTTTCAGTCGCTTCAAAACAAATGGCACTTTTCTTCACCTGCAAAGGCATCTCTGTTATCACCTGTGAAGAACTGTGACTCTCCCGAAATGTCCGTACGCTTTGTACGTGCCCATGAATCTTCTCGTGTTTCTTCAGAGCGGTGCTTTCCATGAGGCTTCCCGGTACCCTTGCCTGGCGAAATCATTTTATTCCGACCACAGGCTGGCTTGGCAGTGTGCGGTGGGATGTAAAGCAATCTGACATCCCTTATGATCTCCAGGATTTGGGGGTGGAGGGTCCTGTGGTGATAAAATGAGCCTTTTCTGACAGCAGCAAATGCCTGTGAACCCTCCGTCCTTCTTGCGGCTTCTTTCTCATTTGCATCGAGGGATGCGAGAAGCGATGAACGCTGAGAGCCAAAGCCCGGGTGGCAGCAGTGGGGTGGCGCTGCCGCAGGAGGAGGAAAGCTCTGTTCAGAGAACGGATCTGAAATGTTCAGCAGCAAGTCCATATAAATCTATACCTGTTCAAAACGCGC
This sequence comes from Butorides virescens, assembly GCA_017310255.1. Lineage (NCBI taxonomy): Eukaryota > Metazoa > Chordata > Aves > Pelecaniformes > Ardeidae > Butorides > Butorides virescens. The sequence continues at coordinate 107,554 of JADKXX010008488.1, read as the reverse complement.
CATTTTAAAGTCATTGCCACAGATGGCAGGGAGAATAATTTCAATACTGTGTATATGCATATGAGTGTGCTCTTTTACATGGTTTTCTAAAGTAATAAATTCTTACAGCACTTCTAGCTTCACTGGCTTTCTGTATTTGAAAGCAGATCAAAATAAACTAATATACTCTGGATTGATTTGGAAGAGAAGATGATGGCTTTTATTGAAATGGTGAGAAAATCATCTAGGAGGGACCAACAAAGTAGTTAATTGTGGTTCCGTCCTATGTGGTGTGAGATGCCTTTGGCAAATGGTGAATGCTTTTCGTCTGTGTGGGATGAGTTTGCTTCATCTCTTTAGATCCTGCGATCAGTAATATCTGCTATTTAATGTGATTTGTGAATATGGACTAAGTCCAAGCTGGGGGACGCGTTCTCCTTGGGTAGAGATGTGACTCTGAAGAAACACTTAGTCTGCAGTTACACATCCTTCTACATATGATTGTAATGGAGGGAACTGGTTTCCTGGCTTACCGTCGTGATTTCCAACAGCCTGTTCTTCTCTCGGTTGTCTAACATTGGCATTGCTGTTCCTGCCAGCCCGTGCATGGAGACGTGAGCCCAACAAGCTGGCAGGCAAACCCCTCGAGATGGGGATGGACCCGAGTGTCCGGCTGCTCCAGCGCTCAGAAATGCCCGGTCGCTGGAACGAGTTGCTTTGCAGAAGTTACCTGTGACCAAAGTCAATGGATAGACCTGAACAGAAGGCACAGTTTATCTGGTTTAAATACTCATTATAGTCAGCCTTGCTGTCTGCTTTTACCCCACTCGGGTGAGGCCGTGGTCTTTTCCAGCGTCCACTGGCCCCATGCTGAGACCTTGCTGTGGCTGCATGCGGATGCCGGTGAAAACGCGCGAGGCAAATTCCTGACTCAAGACCTGGATGCACCTCTGCCTTGGGAAGCACCTGGGCAAATCACTTAACTGGTTCTCAATGACCCCACAAACAGACACAAAATGTCCCTTGATTTTTTTAATCTGATTTTGCAAGTCCTATCTACTGGATGGGACAGGAACATAGACCTGAAAAGACCATCTGTGTTATTCAATGCAGCTCCTGTATAACTTCAGGAGTTTTGCAACAGACGTTTAGTTCAGAATATGTCCAGAGTCAGCAGAACACTCCTCAACATTGTAGAGCAATTTCAAAACTTTTACTAAATGCTGAAAAATGCATCCCGGAGATGGCAGCACATTGAGGTTCTTGGCTGAATAACCCTCCCCTGACCCAGCCCGTCAGCAGGGCGGGTTCCCATCTTGGTGGCCCTTTGGAGTGGCCATAATGGGGAATTGTCTGGAAGTCGGGGTTTATGTCAGGACTGGCACAAGTCAACCCCTGCTTCTTTGAACTGGCTGCTTTTATTTATTGGCTTGCTGTAGGTTTTAAGATTGTCCGAAAAAAATCAAAATAGAGAAGGAAATAAAGCGGTCGTATGCTAGGGAGAAGGTGTGGTTTGTGCAGCACCCTGGAGATCAGAATAAATTGCTTTTCATGGCTCTAGTGGAATATATATTGAAAGAGGGATGGGAGAAGGTGTTTTGCTTAACTTCCTCTCAGTGGAGTATTGCGGATTGCAAGTTAGAAAAGGAATTTAAACTTCTCTTGTTCATAATTCTTTTGGGCTTTCCATATCCTCCAGCAAAGCATCATCTGTTGCTCTGCACCTGCAGTGCTAGACGGGGAAGGGCGATGCTTTGTTCCCAGCTGCTGTCAGTCTTTCCCTGGGAAATGGTCAGAGCAGTTAAGGTGAAATCCAGCAAATCGCATACTTGGATCTTAATCTTTTGACTCTTTGAGATGGATGCTGCTGTTGTTTTTATTTGTACTTTTAGGTTGTAAACTCCTTGAAATATATTTTTTCCTTGTGATATGGATACAGAGATACCTATTAAGTCTCCAACAATGGATCTTTGATTTCAGTCGTGTTCTTTTAGTGCTGCTGCAGTACAGATGATACCACCATCACCACGCGTGGATAAACCCCCAGTTACTTCTGGGGAGTTGATTAGAGGCTCCACAGCCCCATGCCCTGTGAGGCTCTGCTTGTGTGGGGTCCATCACTCTGGAATTTTTGTGACATCGGGAAATTTGAGACATGAATTCCAGCGCAGGTTGTGGTAAGGCGATGGACAAATCATGGCCAAGGTTTTCTACCAGACCCTCAGCTCCCTAGGTGTGTTTTCAGTCTCTGCCATGGTGCAGAGCGCAGTGTTTGGAGCACGCAGTAGGTCTCGGGCGCGTGTGAACCCGTGTTGTAAGTTTGAACTGGGAAACTGGGGGAGAAACACGGCTGCTCCCCATATTCTGTGCTTGGGAACTACTGCTGGAGCAACCCAAGCATTCTGACTTTCATCTGGCTTTAGAAGGCACAGGGGATGTATTTTCTGTAACTTCTGTTGCAGGATGACGCGTGCTACAAGGGCGCTTTGAATTGCTCTGCATATATAGAATTTCTCGCTTGGCCTGCCATCGCTTTCACATACTTGATGAAGAGCTCAGCACCCTAATTCTGATTTATACAGTTCACTGCTGCTTCCCCTTCCCTCCTTGTGTTTAGACTGACCCTTCCATTGATTTATTGTGATTGCTCTTTAAATTCCTTGTGAAAGAAGAAATTATCTCCTGGCATTTCACATAGAAAGCTTTTAATTAAAAGTTACAGAATGGAAAATCCTGCAGAAATAAAAAAAAGAAAAAGAAATGAACTAGTTGTATCTTTTATAAGAGCTTTTATTTGAAAAGTAATTGAAAAGAAAAAGGGATGATTCTACAGGTGTCGTAAAGGAGCTTACTCCAACTTTGTAGTTCTCCTCTGTACCTGATGCGCTGCGTCAGTGGAGCGGCACTTGCCATCTTTATGGGTATCCGACGCGTTAGATTGAGATGGAAGCCTATAAAATTCTTGGTGTTGTATAAGTCTAAAGAACATAACTCATGTTCTTCTGAAACTTTTTTACTCTCTAGTTCTGTTGTTATAAACCAGCGTCGTCTGTGGTTTCCTTGTGTGTACGTGCGTGCCTTTTGCCAGCGATGCGAATCCAGCGACGAGCTCTTCCAAGGGTGGAACTGAGCCAAAGATGTACCCGAAATAGGTCAATAGTCGGTCTCCAGAAGGATGAGCAGTTACATCACATAAAAGTAATATCAACAATAATTTTGCATTATTTCGCCTTGAACTAATAACCAGGGAGCTGGGCATATTGCTGGCAACTAAATGCAATTATAAATTCCATTTGTCCATAATCACAAAATATGGTTCAATGCTACTCACGTTGCTTCAAATTAGCTGTGCTGTATACGAGGCTTTTGCCTACTGAGACAGCATTTGGGCCCTTTTAATTGTTCTTTTTAGAAGCAAATTTTCTCATTGCTATTCACCAATACTCACAGTTACCCTATGCAAATTCCTGAATGGATGTGAATCCTCGTGGCTCGGAACGATACCCGTTGTTAGATTAGCACCTGCTCTTTCTTCAGGGAAATCACAGAAACCATCTCTCTCGTGATTTGATATGAAATACATTTTCCTGAAAAACCTGCACGTTAAGAGAAGAAGAACAGATCCCTGCTATAACTACTTAACAGATGCCTCATAAAATTTTCTAGACCCTCTTTTTTTTTTTTTTAATCAGGAAATTATTCCTGGAGGGAGTTATCGGTAAGTGAAACTACTCTAACTACTTGCATGGCTAAAGGAGACTGAACATCTCCCAGGAGGTCTGATGGAGCGGAAGATGATGGAGAGGTGGGGGTACTGGGCCAACGGTGCCCGCAGAAGCGTTCGTAGAGAATCTAAGGCAGTGCCAGATGGGGCATGGAGCCTGCAGGGCAGAGACGGGCTGCTGTCTGCTGGCAGGAGAGGTGGTGAGGGAGATGCACGTGTGGAATTGATGGGGTATAGGCTGGGGGTCTGTCCGGGAATTTCCAATGTGTCTCTTCACCAGGTCCTTCGTCCTGGTATTAAATCTTGCCCTGCTTGAATGCTGCAAGCACTTTTATGATAAATATGAAACAGGCTGCTGCTGAGATGCTGAATTTCTTATCCTGGACCTAGCTGACATTCAGAAAACCAATTAAAAAGCATGTAAATCCAGATGACCAGTCCCCTCGAGCTATGGGATTTGATTTTGGCTTTGGTATCCTTGTGGCGGGCCACAGCAGGAGCCCTCCGTGAAGGCAGTAGTGGTTTTTTGGAAGGTGGAGGCTTCACCCCTCTGGTCTCCCCCAGGGACAGGGCAGTGGCCAGGTTTGGGGCTGGTGTCCTTGTACAGAAGGTTTGGGGCTGTGTACGTGCCTGCTGTTTCACCACTGTACAAAGCACAATTTCCTTCCCTCCTGGAAGCTTTTTCCCAAACAAAGCCTAGACTAAACCAGCCTTCATCACCAGTGATCTTATTTGAAGAGAAATACAACCCAGAAAAGAAGTGGGAGACTTGTGTTTGTCTTGCGAGCTTCCGTACGTGCAGATTGGGCAGGGCTGAGGTTGTTTTTTTGTTTTGAAAAAACCAGCCAGCATCACCAACTGTACTTTTTAGCTCCTCCGCTGCTGAAAAGATGTTATCCACATAAACAACCCCACTGAAGTCTGTTTGAGTACTCCTAGCTGGTTGTGTTACTTTTATTAGAATTTTTTTGGCTGATCTTCAGACTTTGTTACCGCTCCGTGCAGGAGCAGGACGGGCTTCATAAAGCTGTAATCGTAAAGCTGGGGCAGGGGGGAAGGGATGGGGGGACGTAACTGCAGTTTTCTCCTAACGTGCCAGGGGTGGCCCGCAGCTTGAGTGTCTGCATCCCAACAATTTGTTTCATTTGTTCACACAAATTGGGGTCTACAAACCACAATATTCCTGCAGAGGTAAAATAGATGCTTTCTACAGACTCTGGCTTAGGTGTTTCGCTTCTCCTCTGTTCATGGTTGCATGCGGTCACTTTGCGAGCTGTGATGTTCTCCAAAGAGCTCCTGGTCTGTAGCTTGGATGCAATCTGAGATTTTTTTTAAAATTGTGCTGTTCTGTTCCTTTTTCCGGGTTTCCCTCTCATAAACAGCAGGTTCTCCTCCCAGGGCTGCAGAGACACGCTCTGGTTTGCCATGTAAATAACTGAGCTGTAAATCTTACAAAGTCCATAAACTGCTGTCTGTCTGGGCAACTCGGATCTTGGCTGATAAAGCTCTTGGACCTCTCCTGCGCCTCAGGTTCCTCTAGGCCAGGCCTGTCTACCCATGCAGTTGAGAGGTTAAGGTAAGCACTGTTTTCAAATGGCTTGAGATTCATTTACTGAAATAAATGAGTTACTTTAAAAGTAACACTGGTGAAATGAATGATACCTGTTCACAAAAATCTTTACAGACATACAAGGTAATTCATTAGAAATATTCCATTACTGGGTAATTGCTTTAGGATTTCATTTTCAAATTAGTATTAAATTGCTTAGAGACTAATTTTTTTTTTCAGTTCCCCTATATCCTCAGTTTTTACCCCATAATATTTGATATTCTGTTGTCATATTGTCAGTGCAGTCCAAAGCCTCAGACTACCTCTATGGGAACAAATTGGAATCTTTGTTCTGGAATTGCTCTGATCATTAAACCTTGTTGCATTGGGGCTCCTTAAATATTAAAATAGTCTTTCTAGAGCTTGCAGAAGACAAAGCTTGACTCTTAAACAAAAAGGGATGCTTTTCCTGAAGCCTAGCTGGTTTTTAACTCTACTATGGGTGTCTATAAAAAAAAAAAGATAAAGATAAACTTGGCTGAAATATCCCTTTTCACTTTCCATCAGGTCCTGACTGATTTTGTTGTCGTGCTGTCACTGCAATGATGCAGTTCACAGTTGCAACCACAAGTGCAGGTTTATGGGTGCAACCACTGATCATGCAATTGAAGCACTGGGCTTTGCTACTTTTCACACTTCTTTTTACTGCTTTTTATATTTACTGCTATTTATTCCTCTATCACAGAGGGGAAAAAATCTTTCAATCTCTCTGGGTCTTTTTCCCAGGTGAATAGCAGGGATGGTAATGGCTTCTTGCTCAGAAGCAACCTGTGAGCATAAAAATGTCCGTGTTTCTGAAATGGTTGGGCGTTAATGTGTTGTGGACATGACGACTGACAAATAGAAAAATACTGAAGTTTGGTCTAGGCTTAAAAGTTCTGGCAGTATAAAGCACAGGGGGTAAGAAGCAACTGCATGTTCATGGTAGCAAGCGGCAGCGTGCGGGTAACAAATGATGCTGGTACTTTTAATTTGAATTAACAGAACTTGTGCCAGCAAAATAATTGTGTATGCAAACTAAAGGGGATTTAACAGAACGCCCAATAATACATCTTTTTAAGTGTAGACAAGCTTTACAGTGTGATAGTTGATGTCGCTTTTGTTTTGTGTTCTCAGCACATGGCTTAGTGCGGGCTGGGTCCACGACTGCCTCGCTACCAGGGTGTAAATAACAAAACCGACCGTTAGATGCTTCAGGCTGAATAATACACGTAGTTGTGGGCACAAAATAAGGTGATTATGTCTGAGCTAGAAACCACGTTCTGCTAATTTATTTCTGGAAGATATTTTAGTTATAGAGATACAGCAGCATTAAACTTTTCCATATATTCCCTCCCTAATCTCAAGTAGCTATAAGTATGGTAATTAGTTTTCACAAAAATTAGGTATTTAAAGGAAGCTTAATTGCATAAAGTCAAGTGTATACATAAGCTGATAATTTGCTTACACAAGGCCTAAGGCAGGGCAAATATTTGAGTAATTGCATTTGGCCAGAAGCCTGCGGCTTGCGGAGGAGGCAGGGTCCGTGGCTCAGCCATGCGCGGCTCTGCCACCGGAGCGATGGTGTTCAACGCGAGAGGCTTAGGCAGGGCTGCGGATAAACAGTAAAGTGGAGTTATTCCCTGGCAGGGATTTGGAGTCATAGCTCATTAACTTCTTTGGCATGGTACAAGTTATTCTTTCGCTGTGGGAGGCACGGGCAGTGCTTTATTTTGGGCTGATTCTTGGGGCGCGCACAGTCTACCCCAAGGTGCCTGATGGAAACTCCCCGGTTGAAACGGCACGGTGTGCTGATGGTGCTTTTGAAGGTATACGTAACGTCAGGGCTTGCTGAATTATTTGGCTTTTTTTTCGCTTCATATTGTGAATTATTGTCATTAAATGGATTGAAGTTTTCCAGGTAAGATTGATGCATACAGTTGGATGAGATTTAATTTTAAGTTTTAAATGCAATTATTGTGTTCTGGCTTTTATGACAAACCACCAGATATCTGTCTCCTTCCTAAATGCTACTCATCTTCCCTGGAGAGGTCTAACGCATATAATACACAGTAAAAATATAGATATCAATTTCTTGATACAAAACTTAAAAAAAAAAACAAACCACAAAAAAACCCAAACCACCAAAACAAAACCAAAAAAACCCAACAAAAACCCCTCAAGCCCCCCCCATATACAATCTCCATGACTCCACACATGTGATCTGGTTCTACGGGCTTTGCAGCTTGTTTATGAGCATGGTGAGAGTGCCAGTGATCTGCCTCCTGGACTGGGAACTCGTTGCCCGAAGTTTAACGTGAATACATCTACAGCACACCAGCAGAGGCTGGCTGCAAGCCCTGGCTCCAAGATATATAGGCTATATAGTTTTCCTGTTAGAAAAGTTGATTTTTAACTCCTGTAGTACCTACAAAGAGCATCTCTGCATCTGAAGTTCTGTATGTGATCCATTACACGTGTGATGATTTAATGTTTAAGCTGGAGATGAACAATTAATTGATTGCATATGAAAGCCCCAACTCAGATACACCTCTGATATTTCTCAGGAGCCTGGTGATTTTAAGTGTCTCATGATAACATTAACATTTTGGTGCCTTCTGCACCGCTGTTGACACCTTGGAGTGAAGGTGTATAGAGATGAACACAGTGGGCTGTGCTTGGGGATGAAACCATAGCAACTAGAATTGAAGTTTTGGTCTCCTTTGTCTTAAATTGGTGGTGTTTGCTCCGTCAGATGATATACTGAATGAGGGAATGCTGCAGCCAAGGAACAAAAAGGTCTGTGGGTGGGCATTAATTTGCATCTGCTTTGCAAGTCTGAAGCTCTTTCTTCTTTTTAGGGCCATGTTCAAAGATCAGGAGATGGCTGACTACGTGCTACTGTGTTATTTGACCTCAAGGAATTTACTGGACAAGACTGATACTGGCAGAGAGCCTTAGGACGAGCTTGTTGCCTCCAGTGAAATCCCTTTAAGAAGCAAGGCTGTTGATACAGAAACTTCTCAAAAAAGGAGACGCCTGGTCCAGCTTTGGCTGCGTTTGGGTAATGACACACCACAGTCCCTGGAAAGCATTTTTGTAGTGTTCATCCCTTGTGCTAGAGAGATTGTCAGGTAACAAGAAACATTTTGTTTTTACATACTATATTCCACTATGGTTTTTCAGCACTAGCTCGGAGGGAACAGTCACAAGATGTTCTTAATTTTATATCGATTTTATTTGAACAGCAAGCGTTTTGATACAGAGACTAGAGCATCGTCTCTGACTTGAGGGGTAGAGATCATATCCTGTTAGGTGCTGGTGAGTGCCTTGCATGGCTGCGTTCTGCTGCCCAGCTCTTCCAGGCGATGATGGAACGTGGATGGTGAGCAGTTACGGCAATAATCACGGCACGTCTCTGATATGAGGGACAAGCTGGGGGAATTTTGTGAATTGGGACCTGGGAGAATGGCAGAGTTTAAGAACTGGGTCAGACCAAAGGTTCCTCAAATGCAGTGGCGACAACGAGTGGCTAAGTGTAAGGGTGGTGTGACAGCACATTGATGCTTCCTTGGTATATTCTCCCGTTTTTTCCAGCAATTCATTGCTCTGAGACTTCCTGAGCTAGAAATGGCAACTTTGTGTTTAATAGCCTTCATTAAATTCTCTTCTGCTAATTCCTCTGAGTACTCTTCTGAATGATGTCCAATTTGTTATCCATAGCAATGAGTTGGGTAGGCTGAGAAATTGTATATTTTTGGAAATATCTCAATCATTTTAATTTTCTCTATTACGAACTCAAAATATATTTCCCCATATATACATGCAAACAGTAACTCCAAATTAGTGTCATAATTCTAACAATCAACCGTGTGGAGTGCATAACTGAAAAGTTATTTTTCTCAGGGAAAAAATCCCTAATTAAACTACTGGGAAAAGTCTCTGTAGAGATTATGACTTTATAAAAAAAACCTGATCCCTTGACCTGATCTGTGGAAGTTGGTGGAAATTATTGTTTTCGTACCACTTAACTGTTTGCACAGTCTATAAAACCTGGCTTTTCATCTCGCTGCCTGTCTTTACAATGTTTTGCAGGTGTTACTGTTAAAAAGAATATAATAAAAGGGCGATAAATTAAAAAAAAAAAAGCAGGGATTTTTTTTTTTTAGGTGACCAAAGTACCCAGTCCTAAAAGTCTGAATTAGCAAATATCTAATGCTAGAGCTTGGCTTCTCCTAGGCAGTCACTGCTTGAGTGGAGTCCGATAGGAAGTTACTGCTGAAGGAAGGATTTGTTCTAGCAGTTGTTATTCTCTTGTCTGAGATGGAACAGGAGATGTTCTCATAAATCCATACATGCTATGGAACAAGCACAAAAGAAGAGGGTACTACTGGTTTTGTGTAATTTCTTCAAGTGGTGATAGAAATGGGTTTATGCAGTAATTATTGGAGTAAATTGTCACCTGAGGTAGTAGTGGGTCACTTAAAGTGAAAGGACCAAGGAACGATATTCAACAGAAAGAAATTTTTATCTTAATATTTACGTTTTATTAAAATCCCACTGGACATGATGTGTTTGTTGGAAATGTCTACGCTGAGGATCTTTTGTGCACCAGGGATGAGTTGCCCTTGGGCTGAATTGCTATCTGGCTGGGCTTTTCCCCAGCCAGATAACTTTAGAGGTAGGTTAGCTGGCTGTCGCTAAAGAGGATTTTTATTTCTTGCTGTAAGAATTTGATACCCTTACCAGAAGTCCTAAAGTCTTCTGTTTAACAACTTCAGTTCAGACAGACTCAGTTTACCATTGACACTCGGTTTACACTTGGGTTCCAGGTCACAAGTAAACAACAGGGTATCGCCCTGATTTTTGATATTTTGATATATAATTGATTTCCAGGCTAGAGGAAGTGGTAGCTCCAGACCAACAAAGTAACCTGAAAGCTCTTTGGCCCAGGAACACTTGAGTAGGACGAGACCTGGTTGGACCTTACGAAAACATGACTGAAGTGTTTACGCCACGGCTATCGGCTTCCATTCCCATCTCCCATGGCATGAGTGATGCCCCAGCACCATTTCTGCTGTTTGGAAGCAGCACTGTATCTCCACTGTTTGTATAATCCCCTACAGGATGTTTCAGGTTCTCTCTCCTGTAGCCATTCCAACCCTGAACTCTGCCGCTGCCACCCGCTTCTGGTTAAATCTAAGGTGCTTTTTTTGATGATGGCAAATCCTACCAGAAAAATCCTACCAGAAAATCACCCAGCGGGTCTCTGCTGGGTGATTAGCAGACTAATATGATGCTCCTTGATTCTCAAATGCCCCAAACCCTCCCCAACCTTACTAGCAGGGTTTAGAGAGAAGAGTTTACACATAACTGCTCTTGGCAGATCTAGCGTTGACAGATCACTTTTTCATTCCGATGTTTTATTTAACAGAAAAGCCCATCAAAAGTTATACCAGAATAAGAGAAAAACAGCAGTAAAACCACAAGCAGAATAATGCAGCTTTCCTAAGGAATGCCATTTCAAACAAAAGATTTAAACTTTTGGAGGAGGTAGCCATAGCTCTACATAGCTCTAGCCAAATGCTTTTGTTCTGATATTGGAAGCCGCTTTCTGATTATGTCTGGGTGTTACTATTTCTGTCACATCATTAAGTGATTAGTTAACTGACAGAAAATTGTCTACTCTGTCTTCATCTTTTCATAATTTTAAATGCTTGGATGAAGCTGATCCAAACCCTTTTATCAAGGCTTTTTCTTCAGAGTTATTGAGACAGACTAAACCCCAGACATTGTTCTGAACCAGCGGCTTTATTCTAAACTGCAGTTCTAGTTCTAGATGTAGATCGCAATAGCAGTAACAGTCTACTGAAGAGGCAGATAGAAAACGCAGCATTATTTTTGTATCCTGGATTTATATTATTTTGTACCTAAGATAATTTAGAATGTATATCAGCATTTAAGCTGCAGAACACACATGCGAGCTACTTAAAGCTTGATTGGTTTCTTTGAGATCAATTGAAAGAGTAAAATTAAGGAATAATTGGATTTTGGGTCAAGAGAGTGGCAGAATGGAGTTGACTGTACTGCTGAAGGATCTAGCAACTTCAGCATCAATAATACATAACATGCAGCTGTATGAATAAATCTCTTTTTGGTATTCAATTCAGTGGCTCCTCATCCTTAGAAGATTAGTTTTGTAAACGCATTCCGCAGTGGTGTGGAAATGATTACCTTTGGAGAGGTACAGTACGTTTACTGGAGGACTCCTTGGAAGGTTCAACAGTACGCTCCTCTGGAATATATGAGAAGCACTGATCTTGGATAAATGCACCAGGGCCAGTTATTGTGACTGACATCCAGTAGGGCAAAATGAATACAAATTGCAAAGGAGTCCATTACTCTAATAGAGCCAGTTCATGGATCCTGTCGAATTGTGCAATAACAGGACAAAGTACCTTATTTCTTGTTCTGGTTCACGTTCATCTGAACAATAAAAAGATGGGAGTGAATTTACACTTTATTGCTGTAATATTGATATAAGCCACTAAAACATTTTCTTTGTGTTTTATTAAAGGATTCAAAGCATGTTCTCTGAGACTTTTGTATGAAAGGATCTCTTAATGAATCACTTCTGAGGATATAATCCATCATTTCTGAAAAATCAGTATATATAGTGGTCATATAACGCTGTGTGCGGATGGAACCGTAATCTCTCCCAGGCACAAATAAATCACGATCAGTACTCTTAATAAAACGGGACCAGACTTGGCAATGTCTCCGAAGATAGGGGCCTCAATTACACTCACTGCTTAACATTGGTATTTCGTGGTAGCCATGATGGCTGGCGGTAAATGAGGCAAGGCTGTAGTGAGAGGCAGTGAATGAAGAATGGCTCGTGTGGCTTGTTGGAGTCGTGGAGGTGCCCGTACTGGCTCAGACCAAGGGTTGCTCTGCCCCATGGCTAGGTTGTGGCTGTGGCCAGCAGTGAGAGCTTAGGGAGCAGGCGAAGAAGAAATTTCCTCCTCGTACACTCTCTGCCTCTGACTGTTCCCACCTCGAGGACTTCCTAAGCTGGACGTGGACTGAATAATTCAGTGATGCTGTTAGACAGCCCTCCCCCAAACGTTACCTCTCTACTACTTGGCTGCAGTAGGTGCTGAACCCACACACTAACCATTGAAGTTTGAGCCACTTGAATTTAGGGATGACTGAAAATGTTTGGCAAACATTTTTTTTCTGGTAGGATTTGCCATCATCAAAATGAAGGTATTGCTGGATGTTGCCTTTGAAATTCTTATCTGGGTGGCTGGCAGCTCATGTGGGATGCTGGTGTTGAGCCCAACTCCAGCCCTTTGGTGTCTCAAGGTTTGGTACTTCCAGAACTGCCTGGATCTGATTCTTAGAAACCCTCCTGTTGTTGTTCCCAGGCTCCCTGGCTGTGGACAGCCCATCAGCTGGGATAGCCAAGACTCCAGCTCTGTTTTCAGAAGTGGTTTGGAAATATGGAAATGTGCTGGTTTCTAAACTGGTTTAGAAACTGGGATTTTTTTTTTTTCCTTGTCTTTGAAATGCTGTAGTTCTCTCCGTGTCTCAGTTCTTCCTTGCAAGCTACAGCGATACCAGGTGAGAAATATGTTATTGGCTATGCTGTAGTGACAGACAGACTTCCGTGGGAGGGTAAAAGTAGACGCAGGGACTTGAGCTCACAGCAAGGTACATCACAGTAATGTAGCTTTGTAGTGTGGTGGCCGCTTGCGTTGCTCCTTTCCGTAGTCCTTCAGACACTTGATCTTTTGTCTGATGTGACCCCAGGGTTTTGTCTCCTCTTATTCTGAGCCCTTTCTGCTGAAAGTCCCAGCCCCGCTCTTCAGTCCCAAACCTTAGGGCACACCTTTTCTCATGCTGCTTACCTAGGGGATGGTAATTCCTATTCCTAAATTTAATAACCTTTCTATGACGAGATACATTTGTGGAAGACCACAGAGCATTCATAACATACTGGTGCGATGCATAGGTGCTGTATACTGGTGGAAAATATAGGCTGAAATGCCAAACGTTCTTAAAAACCTATACCTTTGAACACAATGTGATGGAGAGTTCCCACTGTATCGTTCTATACAGCCTGATGATGCCAGGAGCACTGGAAGACTCTTCTGGAAGGATTAGTCAGGGTAGATCCAAAGTACATGGAAATATTTTGGAAGTAGCATTGCAAAACGCAACAGTCTGATTTATGAACAAGAGGAAATTAAAGTGATATACCATACCAAGTTAGTTTTGGTCTTGACTTAGAAATATCATAACTGTCATAAAGCAAAATTGTCTTTTGATTGTAGCAATATACATTGAAATAACTTGTGGGAAAGTTAATCTTCTGAGGCTTATGAAATATTTTTTGTTCTGAGGATACACTTCTAGAAGTTTTTTCCCCATCTGAAATATTTAATTCTAGGAGTGAAACAAACCTACGGATGGCACAGATGTTCTGGCGAGGTGTTCCTCCACAGGAGGAATGGGAAGGCAGGCAGTCTGGCTGAGTGTGCACTGCAAATATTTGTATCTGGGGCCTCCTCGGCGTTCGGTTATCGTGTCGGGGACTGAGCAGTGGAAAAGGCAAGACCACCTCGTGATTAAGAGACTGGTTCTGGCACTGGTTTTACCGTTGGTTTCCTCCATGACCGTGAGCAAGTCAATTCAGCTGGTTGCCCTTGGGATGTGCCTATGGGGAAAGTCTTGTAGCAACTTACTGACAAATATTTTTGTTCTTTTGAGGACAAGACAGAACATCCCGGGAAACGCGGAGCAGTAGATGTAACAGCTTAGTTAGAAGCTGTAGAAACACAAAGCTCATCCCCTCGGCAGCTCTTGCTGCTGTCTGACACCTGGCCTGAGGACAGAGGTAAAGTTTAAATATTCCATTTTGTGCATCGTTGGCCAAATCAGAATTGACTGATTTATATTCAACATGAAAATTGGATTTCAAAGTACCTTTAGGAGTGTTGCAAGAAGGCGGCTGGCCTAATGAGAAGATTATTCTGTGATCTCAATGCATAATGCAGCTAATGAATTAAATCTAACCACCTAAGGTTAAATCTGTTCATGATGTACAAAAATACACATGAAAATGAGTTTTTATTAAAAATACCATAACTCTATTTTTTTTTCCTTCAGCCAGAACATATGTTGCATAAATACATCATACATATAGTTGTAAGGTGAGTGTTATTACACCACACACATTTAATCTAAATACCAAAATAAATATTGAATTATTTTCATTTTTCTGTCACAAACAGGGTGGCTTTTCCCAGTGCGTCCATGTCAGGAATCGTATGACCGATGATACCCAATACAGGTCATCACTCACCCGTTCAGGCAGGGACTGATGTCATATCAATTTGAATTATTTTTAATTCTAGTATTTTCTCAGGTTTGTTACTTGATCGGAAAAATAACTTTCTTAGGTTGACATGTGATGCACAATATGTTTAATTTTAGAAGAATTTGTAATTTTGTTTTAATGATTCATTAAAACACTATTTTGTTTATGGCTTGTCATAATAAAAATTCTCAGATATTGCTTCATTTATAACAATGAAGTGCAATAACTTAAGCAAACTATTTCGATCTATGAATGCTGTAGCTGAGCTGTTGACGATATCTAAACGTGCGCTGGCATTTTTCAAAACACTTCCTGAAGAGTTCTTTCCTTGATTTATTTTTTAAATAGGAAAGGTGAAGATTCAGGTGGGGCAGTGGGATTGAAATGATAGACAGTGGAATGAATCATTCTGGGCTATCACATAAATGATCTTTGTATTAAAGATTGATTTATTTGTTGTACTGTAACTGCTTCTTTCAAAAGCTATTCCAATCTATCAGAATAATAAAATTGTGCTTTTTTTTTTAAGTGGCAATATATTAACATTAAGAAATTGCATATACCAAAAGATTGGGAGGAATCCGACGGCTTTTTGGCTGTACATATATTTTTTTTGTGTAGCAAACCACAGGCCCTTCTAGACTTTTCAGCTTGTGGTTTCTGTGTGATGGCCCTCCCTAGTTCAGAGAATCTTATGGAGTCCATCACCGTCACATCTTGGCTGTTCCTCAGCAAACAGTGAGCCCACGTGGCTGCATTTGTATCCTAACAGGCACCACAGTTGTATTTATATCATCCTGTGCTGGAGTAAATAAGTTATTTTTTCAGTTAGCGGAGCGGCAAGCTTCGTCCTTGCAAGAAGTGCTGGTAGGAAGTTCTGAACCTGTGGGTTCCTCCCTGCAGGAGGTAATGAGACAGAGCGTGGGCTTGCTGCAGAGGCCCCTTTCTCCAGAAAATATAATCTGATATTTATATGTGAATGTCGATCATAAAGGGCGCATCAGGTAAATGCAGCAGCTGATTTCTGGTTGTCCTCATTTACCTGTGAGTATTCTGGGTGTTGACTAACTAAACCATGGACCTGACTGACTTGGTGGCAAGGTCATTTGTGTTTTTCAAAGCTGTGCTGAGACTTGAGGACTTATTCTCATCTCAGGACTTAGGTTAAAACCTCAGCTTGTATTCCTGAATATTAGAATATCTCTAATTTTGCAGGAGTTTGAGAACCTCCCTCTACAGTGCAGCACTTCTTTTGCCTTGGTATTAGAATTGTAAACTTGAATAAGCTACAGCGTTCAAGTTGTAGGTGTAGGTGGCCTGAAGTTCTCTCTGGCTTCAGTGCTGCACTTGCCAGTTTGGATGCTGACACCTCGATGCCAGGTCAGATATTTATACGTTTGTGCATGTGTATGTCTATGATTGTGGTGCAACTGCCTGTTACATTTCTACTGACGTTCTCTACCACAGAATTAGGGAAATACTGGTTTAGTCTATCAGCTTTTGTAACCTTTACCTGGAATATGTCTCACGGTGACAGCCAGCACCAGCTTTTGGCTCGAGGTTCAGGCAGCATTACCCGTGTCTGCAGGCTTGGCTCAGAGTCAACATTCATTTCGGGTACCAGCTCTTGTCTCTGGGCAGTGATGGACCAGCGGGCGCCTTCTCTTGCATCCGTACTCTTTGAGTGTCAGAAATGCAATGGGATAATGGCAGCGTGTCATTAAACCTCTCACTTCCTGGCTGCATTTCAAAAGTGGTAAATTAAATGTATTAAAAGCAATTTGGGCCATTGTGTCTTCCTGGCAGCCATGATAACTGTCAGAGGCTGGAATTAGGCTTGTCTGGATACTGATGAACAGAAACATTTATGGTGAAACAGAATAATATGTATAGGTTGAAGCTAAAGCATGCTAACATGGCTGGCTGTAAGGGGATGACATGTCTTATAACCACTAACAATTATGTTCCCATTACTAAAATATGCATAGGGAACGAAGACCACGATGCTGCAGTCGCTGTGGGGCTGTGAACATGTTATGGAGTATACCCAGGAGTCAGACATGTATTTTATATGTCGACGTCTGTACTTGAGCTCTCACGCTAGCATGTATCAGGAATATTTTTTCCGAAATCAGCAGGGTTGGATGAAAATTGTGAGAGAGAAGCAGGCCAACTGAATTAATACTTTTTTTGTAAGAGAACTCAGGATGACAGCATTCTTTTGCTAACAATCAGCATCTTAGTAAAATTTCATTTGCTTATAAGGTATTTTGCTGGAATAAGCGCTGACACATGGGTTGCTGGATTTTAGCAGGTACATAACTTTATTTCCCATGTGGTTTATATAAATCAACATACGAGCATGGATGCCCGCTCACCCCCACCCGAACTGGTCTCAGGCTAAGCTGGACCCCTCCCAGAGGAGCTATGCAATGTGACCTCATATTTTGTGATGCTTCCCCTTCTCTTGGATGTCATTTGTGGCTTCTTAGTTTATGCTTTTTAGGCCAGGAAGTGTATTTTCATTCTGTGGTTGTGAAGTTTACAGCAGAATGAAGTCCAGGTGTGTGACTTGAGGTGCGGTACCTTAATAACCGATGGCTGCTCGACAGCCAGGTCTGTCCGCTTACGCAGTCGAACGAGAGAGCTTGAGCACACCGAGGGAATTGCTGTCCTGGAGGATGTCCTGGAGGGCAGTGTCCTTGGCAGAACATGGGGCTACTGGGTCGGAGTATATGGAATTTTTTTTATATATATAGAATATTCGCAGTGGAGAGTCATTCCCTCACTTCGAATCCTCCTGCAGGAACCCACTGCAGGAAATAGAAATGTTTCTTTGTTACATTTTCTAATCTGAAGTCAGTCAAGAAGTTTTACAAATTGTTCCAGGTAAATTTCAAAATAATAATTTCAAGTGAAATTCACCCAGTTTTCCTCAGCCTGGGTGACAGAAGAGCGACCCATAATTGGAAGTGAAGAACTGTTTCCCTAGACAGCGCTCCCGCAAGCTTTTAAGATGCGATCAAACCTATCTGTGTTGTGTCTTATATAAAAGAGTTGTGTGGTACAGTTTGTTTCTCTGTTTCGTTCCACTGTGAGGAGAAAAATAATCATTGCTGCTGTCAAGGAGGTATTTGCTGGGATGATTTTATGCTAACACAACCAGGCAAACAAACCTCTGCTGTCAGCTTCCCAACAGGCTCTTTCCAGTGCCTTTGGCAATGATGTTCACGGGGGATATGGGAGAAGATTTGGGTGCTTGTCTCATAATGTGCTGAGGGGCTTATTTTTTCATTACAAATAGTTTATTTATATGCTTTATTTATTTATCATTATGTACTTTAGAAGACTGTTATCCCTGACTTGCCTCTTAACCAGCTGAACTCTGAGAAATTCTTGTTCACCTGGGCTCCAGCCCCGCGGGTATCTCTCGTGACAAGTGCTCATTCCCTGCTCTTGCAGATAAAACCATCCGTTGTGTGCTTGTGATAATTCCCCCACCTCAAAGCTGTCCTCCTGAAATATCTCCAGACAGTTCTTCCAGGCCTTCCTCTTTGTGCAGTTGCGTGGAGGTGAGAAATGAGCTTCACCTGGAGGAAGAAGGCAAGAGCTGGGGCTGTTTGGTGCTGGTGTTGCCCAGGTGGCCTTCAGCCCGACATCTCCCTCTGAGAAATGATGCGCTCTCCTCAAAGAGGCATTCTGATCACTACCTAATATTAAGAAAGCGTACATGAAAAGAGCCTTCCAAAGGTACTTTATTCCACTTAAGCTGTACAATAAAGTGAATTTTATTTCATGTGATCGTTGTTTACTGTTAAATAACACCAGCAAAATTTCATTTCTAATTAACCTGTATACCAAGAGGTTTCTCTTTATCTCTCAAAAGATATGTATTCAGGCCATCAATTCATCTTCTAGTGAAAGTATGCAAGTGTGTATGCAAAACAGACAGAGAAGCCTCTGACTCTTATTAGATTTCAGTACAGGCCTTGGTGTTACAAGCTTTTGATCAGATACAATCTTTTCTCAAACTCAATCTAATGTCCCTAGGTGGCAGCTTCTTCTTCTTTACTCTTTTTTTTTTAACTCTTCTTATTTTATCAGGCAGTTTTCTCATCAATTTTCTCCTTTCTCTTTCTCCCTACAGGAGCTCAGACGCGGAGCGGTTTTGATGCAGTTATGCTCTTAAATATGGAGCTGGAAAAGCGGCGGTGCCAGACGAGGCAATTCGGTCTGCTCTGGAGCTCGGCCCCGCTGCCTGGCGGTAAGGCAGAAAGCACGTACACACTGCCTGGATGTTTCCGAGATGCAAAGCCTTTCCAATTCCCTCCTCCCCATCCAGAGATGTCTTCAAAACCTTGCTTTGTCCCTACGCTTCCATATCACGTTCAGTTTAAGTGCACAGTCTCGCAGGGAGGGTGTGATTTTGCGTTATTTTTATTCCTCGGTAATTCTGCCCGTAGCCTGCTGTGGTGTTTGATCAAACTGGTCCTTCCGAACCAGGTCCTCGTGCAACCAGAGGGACAAGAGGATGGGCCAGCTGAGTGCCATGGAAATGGATTGAAATCAGGGAAGAAATTTAAGCTGAAAAAAGCGTTACCACTTCAGGAAACGAAATGCTTCCCCGCATCTTTTCACTCTCTCTGGCTTATTCCAGTTTAGACATGCAGATAGTTGAAGTTTTAATTTGTTACCATGTATCAGCTTAATGGAAAACCTTCTAAATTAACCTGAATTACCTTGTGTTAGCTACAGACCAAGTGTATGGATAAACGTGGAATCCAGCTGTTTTCTGGGAAGTTGCTCTTGCACAATAACCTACTTCTATATCTGAACTCTCTGTCCCTGGGGGCTGAATTTCCAAATGACCCTGGAAAAAACTCATTGCCAGGCAAGGAAACTGGCTATCCGTGTCCTGTTAATGGCATAGGCGGTCAGTCTGGTGAATAATTGGATAAAAAGGAATTGAATATACTCAGTGATGATAGGAAGTAGGCACTGTTTGGTTTATTGACTGTCTGGATGCGACGTATGGAACGCATGGAGCCCAGGCTGGGCTTTGTCGTCCTTACAGCTCTGGTCTGGTCTCCCCGCTCTGTGGCTGGGGGAGATGCTGCTGCGGGATGCGGCTCTCCGGATGCAGGATCTGTTTTCTATCCCACCCGTTGCTCCCTGCTCCCTTCGGTGTTTGCTCGGTCTCTGGGCTCGTGCTGCTCAGACCTGGAGCGTGGGTGTCTGGAGCAGCAGCTGCATGGTTTAAAGCATCCGTTTGGCCCCTTGCACGTAGATAAATAAATCCACTGGCATATATTTCTATTTCAAAAGGGCATTTTAAAATCCGTCTGGGTGGTGGAATGTTTGAAAGGTGCTAAAGGGCCATATTCAGGTGTAATTCAGCGGCAATCAAACCCCAGGCAGAAGTACTAACTTTTGGACTTCTTTATTTGACACTTAGAATGGGATTTTCAGCTGTCCTGGGAGATAAAGCTCCACTGAAAATCGATGGGCTCGTACACTTCTAACGACTGAAACGCCTCCAGAGTTCCCATCTTAAAGACTTGAAATTGCTCTCTCATTTTCAGAAGTTCTCAGCAGCTTTGACTGGGTTTTACTGCTGCCGACTACCGCTTGGGCACCCCTTGGGCCTTTCGAAACCTCCTCCCTTTGCCATCGTGAGAGCTGGGGGAGGTGGGCTTAGGACACCTGGAACCAGGGCACACATTGGTGGATTTTTGAATTAAATTTTTAAGACCCTTGCTGGAAAACTATAGGGTAGAGATGTAGCCTTGTATTATTCTTGCATCGCTCTCTGTCAACTTTTCAATTCCCTGTTTGATCTACAGGATCTAAATAAATTGCCGCGTTCGCCTGTCTTATCCAATGTCTAATTAAATATGAAGATTACAGATGTACTCGAACTGAAAAATGAATGCTTAATATATTTTCATTGAGAGCTGGATTTATAATGAAATGATTTATTACTTCCAAATTAGAAGCATTAGAAAAAGTTACAGTGTTTGCACTTGTGATTGCTACAAGCTGCTTATATTTGCATCTCGTGTTTTTTATACAAACACCTTCCCTCTTTGGTCGAAAACTGCTCTGAGATGATGTTGCCCTTCTGAGGGTTTTTTTTTTCTTCTTTGGCTGTACCTTTTTAACGCAGTGCAATGCCTAAGGGAGAAGCTGAGCTTTAATCTATCACATTTCTAGTTCCAATAACTGAACTGGATTTGAGGCTTGAAATGCCGTACTAAAATGTTTGGGGTTGCTACAGCTGTTTTGTTGCCTATAGTTTTAATTTCAGATGAATTGCAGAACAATGTTTTAACATTAGTATCTAGTTTGATATCTTTCCTTTCAGGAATATTTTCCAATTGCTCCTTAGGTTTTAGAAAGTGTGGGGAAGCCATAAATGAGGTTCTGCCCTCCAAAAAGTTGCTGAGATGAATAGGGTGAAATAATAAACTTGTGCATAAATCCCTATTTAACTCCATGGCAATGAGATCACTCAGTGATCCAGTGAAGTATTTTAAGAAAGAAGGCTGCTGCGAAGGGAAACCAGATATTATGGTAGGTGAGAAATGCCAGGGTTTGGTAGTGGGAAGGGGGTGCAGGGGACAGGGACTTTCAGCTCCTAAAGAGCTGCATGTGCCGGAGGCTCGGGTGTGCCCCCAGCGCTGCTGGGTAGGGAGGCACTGCTCAGCCAGGTTGCATCATACTTAAACCAAGAAGATATTGAAGAAGAAGAAAAAATAAATACAAGCACCGATGGAAAAAAAAACCTTTCTACTCCCCTGGAACGCAGACCCCAGAATAGCTGAGTGTGAGTCAAGAGTGTGGCTGGGCCATGGAGCTTTATTTCTTGGAGATGAATCAGAATTTTGGAAGAGGAAGACAAGGCTGTGTTGTGTTGGCAGGAGGAGTCCCTGGGTTATAAAGCCTGTTGGTAATCTGGGGGTGTTTCTCCCCAGAATGAAACCTTGGGTGAACTAGAAACTAGAATTACTAGCACTAGAAAAGACTTTGCAGTCAGTTTTGTCTTTTCTTCTGTGTGTTATTTTGCAATATTGAGTCGATATTTGACAAATGAAATTAAGAAAAAGACCTTGCTCACTTAATTAAGAACCATATAAGTGGTGCCATATATTAGCAAAAAAAGTCATCTTTGTTTTGAGTTTCCCATAATCTGGCATAAAAATAATGTGTACTATAAATGTGTTTATACCTTAGCATATCTTGTTAAACCATTTAAAGTTAATGAATGTTTGGCTGTTTCAAAACTTTAAATAGCATTTAACAAGAAAGCAACAGTATACCCAATTAGAGATCTAAGCAATAACACACACTCACTTCCATTTTCTAGCAATTAATTGATAACTAGTTTACTGTGGGCTAATAATTAAACGAGAAAACATTCTGAGCAAATTGAAAGCACTGATGCAAATGAGTTCTGCATTTATTCTTTTCAAATTCACTGACCACATTATCTAATCTGTCAGGAACAGAGAAATCCTGAATTACACTAAATATATACTCGGGCTGACTAACCAACCCTTAAAGCAACATTACTCACTTTCTGGAAGCTTTAATTGCTTTCCTGAAGGAAAAAAATCTGAAAGCCACGCTGGAGCTGGTGATGCGGTGCAGCAGGGGCGCTGGTTTTCGGGATGCGTGGCAAGGCTGTGCCATCAGCTAGCGCATCCATGTCTTTCCCAAGAAGAAAAATCTCAGCCACGTCTGGAAACAGAGGGGTCACCATTTCAGCCGCGCTGGCGCTGGCAGCAGACATGACTCTTGCGCCTTCTGCCAACTGCAAGATAAATGAAATATTTGACAGAGAAGAATATGAGTTGGCAAAAATCACTTGGTACATTCTGTACGTGAAAATTGAAGACATTTTTCTACTGAATGTAGCAGTGATCGTTGGGAATAGCTCCTCACAAACAGGAAATATCCCCATCACCCGCACTTGAAGTACAGCAATCTCCAGTGTATGTTGGAGAAAGTCTCATTTTGTCTTGAAGTTCATCTATTTATGATATCTTCCTCATCTGGACGGGCAGTAAGGTGAAATTGCCTGAGCTCTATTAAGCTTTAAACACAAGTTATCCATTCCAACAAAACACTCCCCAGAAGGTAGCGTTTCCCAACACCGCTCTTGCCTCTGCCTATTGCAAAATGCTGTCTCGCTATGCGGGGAATAAGCCCTGACCTTTTCAATTGCTTTTCCAACATAATAGAGCTGTAAAATAATAAGATGATAGTGGGTGTTTTAAAAGGCTTCCTCCACCCCAGCCCCCAAGGTTCTTATTTGTTTATCTTACCTAAATTAAGAGGCACTGTTTTACTAGTGCAAAATCGGTATATGGGAGCTCATGGCAGTACTTGAACACCTACTGCCTAAAATAATAATTTGTGTTCAAATTTTAATGTATTGTGTTTTCACTCGCTAGTGCAGCTTGGGAGACTATGTTTAATTGGTAAACTGTGTTTAATTCCTTGTTTAAGATTCGTATCCTTCTACTTCCCATATAAACACAACCTTGGGAAAGGAGCAGGTGAGAGGCCAAGCCCTGGGAGCGCCCGTGGGAGCGATGCCGAGCTGTGATATCTCCTGTGAGTGAGGATCGCCCAGTTTCCCCCACCAGGTACCTTCATCTCAGGGTGGGCGCCCTCTTTCTTGGCTGCTTTATTCTCAGAGACCCCATCCGCTCCTGGTTCCACGAGCACTCTTGATTACTAGAAATAGAACTTCTCTGGAGATTCTTTGGACATCTCTAGGGAAGATGAGTGATGATGTGTCACTCCCTTGTTTATTTAATACGTAGCATTTGCTGGTGTCCCCAGTAAGAGTTTCTGGTTTGAAGCAGTCTCTCTGAAATTCTTCCTGAGCTGAAAAACAGATAATACTGGAAGTAACTTAGACATTTTGGGATATTTCACGTCAAAGAAATAGCGTAGAATTACAGAGTAAGAATTGATTCACATTTATCACTGTTTCATAATATTTTTTTATTAAACTTTATTTAATCCTTGCTTTCCAACTTATTACTTTGTCTCTGGTTGTGACAGATTCCTATGATTTATTGTGTCCTCTTAATAGATACACATTTTGAGTTAGAGTGGTAGAGCCATATTAGTTCCTTCAATCCTTTCTAGTGCCAATAGAGGATTACTTTGGGACATACTTGTTCAAAAAGGCTTCCTGAAGCTTATTTCGAGTTTGAAATAACTCAGGCCATGGGTCTTTTACAGCAACTCAACCCATTGTTTGAAGAAAAGGTCAATGTATGGGAGTCTGGATATGTAGAGATTTTATGGTATTTGGGTTTTCTTTTCCTCTGGAGTGTCATAAGCCTCAGCATTGGGGGTTATGGAGTTGTTATGCTTAGAAACAAGGGCAAATCAGACCTTATCCTCACAAATTTTCCCTTGTTCCCACCAGCTGTTGTGAACACAAATATTATCACACTATATATGCACAGCTATAATTTGAAATCATAAATAGTGCCTAATGTTACTGGTGTTTAATACACAGACATAAATAGAGTGAAAACTAACAGGAAAATAAAATAAAAAGAGCATTTATATCTCATGCAGATGTCAGTCCTAACTTGTATTTATTTTGATCTGATTAAGTATTGCATATATTTTTTCATCAAAATATTTTTCTTCTTAACTACTACATCATAGACTAGTTTTGTTAAACATGTAATGACAAATAGAAATATTTATTTCTTAAATAGGAAATACAAGCATGTCCAGTCACTAAAAGGGTTGCTGTTTATAGTAAGTGAGAACAGTACAAACCTGATACAACTATCATGGATACCTCAGGTAAAAAAATGTTTTATGGGAGGACGGGAAGTTCTGAAATTTGGCAAAATGATTATTTGCCAGAATGATCACTAAGCAATTTATTCAAGAAATACAACTTTTTATTATTTGTGGAGTTTCTAGACACTTCTTGCATTTCTCCATATGTTACAACTCATTTATTTATGGTTTATTCAGGTGTCCCTTCAAAACGGTTCGTTCTGTGGAATGAATGGGTGTTAGGACACTGCAATGTGCGGTGGTGAATCCTTCAAGAAATGACCTGTATTCAATTAACATATTGATGTGATGACATTTGAATGTTTTTTTTTTTTTTCTCTTGTTTTAAACTTGTGAATTTCTCCTGGAGATAAAACTTAGATTTGTGATGGTCATGTACAGCACAGCCTTTTCAAACTCAAAATATGTCTTCCAAATTATTCCAGGGAGCAACCGAGACAATTTGTTAATGAGATGATGTCTGGAATGGCTTCTAATCTTGGGTAGCACCTTAGACCGTGGAAATTTTCTTTATTCCTTGTTCTTAATAACTTATTATTCCCCTATTATCATCCCTATTATTTATTAATGGCTGTTCCATTGCTTCAGTCATGCTCATCATCTAGTTCTACGTTAGCAATATCAGTATGTTCACCGTGTCCCACGTTGTCAGCATGACTAGCTGGAGCGCAGCCTTCCAGGGCAAAGACGTCTGGAGGTTACACGAGTGACCACAAAATGCCTGCTTTGATACTACCAACTTGTGGCTAATCTTGTTTCATAGGAGGCCTGATTTGACCTGCTGCTGCAAAGTTCTAGTTGCTCTTAAAAATCCAAGAAGCCATTGGATCCTTGGTATCCCACAGAACCACCTTTTGATCTTACAGGGTTTTATCTCATCCTGTTTGAAACCAGTGGCAGTAAGGCTTTTTAAAGGCTCCCATTAAGAAGAAGCTACCACGAGTGTCCTGGAGCGTCAGCACTTGGCAACCTGAAGCCACTGATAGAGAACTCCTTGTGATTAAGACACCGGTCTATCCTAAGTCCCAGCTTACTCTTGGGTGCAAGCATTAAGTGGCTCCTGTCTTTCTTATGCCTTCTTTTGCAGGAGTCTCTGCTTGAAGGAAGCGATGATGTTTTGCTGGCAGATGTGGAAATTCAGAAAAAAACCAAACCACTCTAGCTGGGCAAGATGAACACTACGGTTTAATTTCAGCAAGCAGACTTTTACTTGGAATTTTTCAACCTGCAGAAACCCCCAGTAACCTAAGGAAAACTAACATGGAGAACCATACAGGTGGCAGGTAGGTTTGCAGGCTGCCAAATTAATCAGCCAGCTCCATCAGCGGGAGGATAATATGAATATAATCTGAATATTCTCTGGATGCTGGACACGTCATGGTAAACTCCTTTGCGAATCCGTGCAGTGTTTGATCATCACAACTTTTGGCTCTGAGCCCTCGGTTCACAGTACAGCACCTTGCTGTCAATGACAAAGAACCACCAAATGTTCTTATGTGCTCAGAGGTATTGTGTCTTAAAAATGCACCGATTAAAGCAGTTATCAGATGATCAGCACGGTTTAAGACGCCTTTGTGCCATGAGAATATCGATAGTGCAGTTCTAGTCAACAGAGAAACTCACTTTTTCTTGGGGACAAGGAACTTCTGAACACTGAGTGTTATGATCAAATGTACTTTTTGCACTCCTTAATTCAGCCCAATTTAACCCAAAGCCCCTTCAGTGTGTGAAACGCTTTCCTATATCTTTTTGTTTATCCCATTGCTGAAGCTTCCAGGACACACGACGCTCTTTGAGGGAAGTATCTGAGAAACCCTCCCCTTGCTGCACCCTGTGGCGCCGGGCTCTGGCCGCATGTGCTCAGTCTCCAGCTCCTCCAGCCTCTCCTGGCTCTGCTCCCAGCCCTTCCCTGCCCCCTCCGTCTCCTGGGAGCTGCTGTTTTGGAGCATTAATGCAAGGCTGCCTCCTGGATGCAGCTTCAAGTGGGGCTTGCTCTATGGGTTCGAAGTTTTGCCTTTTCCTTGTTGGTCACCCCTTTGCTCTATTTGACTGTTATAACTTTATTTCTCCTTTTTTGCTGCATTCAGACCCTGTGAAGACCAATATGTGGTTGTAAACTGAGAACAGCAACATGCTACCTGATGTTTGCAATCAATACGTGTGCACGGCTTTCTTTTTGGTAGATCGGTGGGTAACTCAGATTTTTCCTTTATACCAAGCCTAGATTTTTTTTTTGACATTCTCTGAAAATATTGATTAACCTTCTTGTTTGGGAGGCTATGACTATAAAACGATTTATTATTTTTTAATTTTTCTGCATTTTCCTGGAGCCTGTCAAGACTGGAAGCCAATACCAAGATAAACCTCGCTATCTCAACGTTGTCATTGAGGTCTACGTACTAGGTATGAAGCTACTCCTGTACATTTGCATCTCTCTTCTGTTTTTCATCACTGATCAAATGTTTGGTCAGAGCCTGCATTTCGCTGGGTGTTGTTTTAAGGCGTGTATGTGCTTATAGGAATTTTTGGATGAACGCTTTATGAATTCGTCACTTCATGTTGAAAGAAGGAAGCAGGCTTGCTCCAGCCACGGGAGGGCTCATCAGGTGCCGCGTGTTGCTCAGATTGCAGAGTTGCTCCTGTTGTACACGGGGATCATCTTCCATGGTCGCTCCGGCGCTTCTCACCGCTTGCCAGGATTTCTTCTGCTTTTCTTCCAGCAGGGTGCATTGCAGTAGTGCTGTTCATTTTTTCTTGAGCTAACCCTGCTTTTCTTGTTTTGTGCTGTGCATAGTTGTGGATTTTTTTTTCTTTTAAATAGATTGCTTTCAGGGAAATCATTACCAAACATATAAAGAACAGGCAGACTGTCCTTTCCATAAGATATGCAAAGCCTGATCTCCAGCTGAGATGCGATTAGCAAAAGCTTCTGCTGTCTCTGACAAAAAAGAGCCTCTTTCATTTCACCTGTGGGATGCATTTCTCATGGGGCATTACCTGGCTGTGCAAAGCTGGGGCTGGGGGAGCGGAGCGGGGACGGGCTGCCCTCTGCAGCCGGGGGGCAGCGGGGCGTGGGGGAGGCTGCTGGGCACCGTGCTGCAGCAGCGCTGACTGCCAGTTTGCAAATTGAACGGTATTCCAAAGGTGGCTAGCTTCTATTTAGACTTAGAAAGATTTCCTGCTAGTCTGGCTTCCACGAGAAATTTGCTTGGAAACCAAAGGTATTCAGGGAAACTTCCCAGTTTTGGTGTAAACAGATATCCAGGGATGGCTGTCTCCTTCCTCCCCCAACCTCAGATGCCATCACTCTTTTTCTTTCCAACCAGAAATATTTGTTTAAATAGTTTGATTTGCCTGTACTGAATCCCAGCTTAATGGGCTTTATAATCTGTTTATCTCACTATCTCATTCCAGTCTGTGTACCTCCTCCCTTGGACAAACTGTATCAACCATGGTGTGCAACCCCAAAGGCAAGTCAAGGTCCATCGTCATCGCAAGAACCCAGCCTACAGAGGCAAACAAGAGCATTGGTGGCTCATGCTTTGCATGAAGTTTCTGCAAGGTAACACATCTCCCAGTTTTGGTTTTTTTTTTAGTTTGACTGCATTACAGTTTTTTATGGAGGGAAAAAAAATGAACTTTTTGGAGCCTTCTGTGTTATTTTTTTGTTAGCTCTACTCATAATGTTCTCTGTATCCTTATGTTGTTCAGGACCTCAGGAATTTTAAAAAAAAAAAACAACAAACCAACCCAAAACCCAAACAAAACTTGTTTCAACCCAGAAGGATCTTTTGTGACTGTACTGTGAGATGGCTGTGGTCATGGATTCTGCGGCAAAGCTGGAGTGCTTACCTTGGACACACTTACAAATCTCCTGTACTTATCCTTGGGCTTGGTTGTTTGCAGCTCTCTCAGAAGTGTGAGACCTCTGACTTTAACCGTGCTGATGTGAAGACTTAAATGTGAAGCACTCAATATTTGACAGTAAAGCCAGGATTTGCTGGGGGGGGGGGGCGCTGAGGTGTCCCTTGGAGTCCCCAGGCTGTCATCCCGAAGCATCCTGCTCAACCAGCTGACAGCACGCTGCCTGCCAGCAGAGCCAGGCAACACGGGAGCAAGAAACTTTTCTTACTCTTAGCAAATATTTGTTTGATTGCCTATTTTGGTGGCTTCCTACAAGGAAACGTGAGTTCAAAGGAGTTATGTATCTGTTCAAAAGGTCTTCACGTTATGCTAAAACAACCAAAAAACTGGAAACTCCACGTCTGTGGCATCTGGAGGTTCTCACAAGGCTCCTGGTAAAGCCAAGGCTTTGATCTTGCCTGTACTCATGAGTGTGTCCAAGCAAAGAGGACAACCGCTGCTGTTGGGTCCATCCTCCTGGGGAGGGAGCAGCCACTGCCGAGGGCTGTGCCACCGGTGCTGAGGGCTGTGCAAGTGCTGGTTGTTGGAAGGGACAACAGAAGGGGTTCGACAAGGTTGTACATCTGCCACGCACCTCCAAAGGCACTGCCTTTTCATAACCTCACCTGGTTTTATTTCCCAGATCAGTTCTCAATATTGCTGCCTTAGATTAACATTCTTCTGTGGAGAGCATTTTCTCTTTTCATCAGTCTTTCTGATATTTTTTTCCATTCCCTTCTGGTCCATTTTGTGGGAAAATTGAAACACCTTCCAGGATGTGTTGTTTTGACAGAAGGGAAATAACCCTTTTTTCTTCCCTGGTGGGAGCAGCACTGTCCAAATTGGTGAGATTCTTCCACTCCCAGGCATTTCTGCCCTCCTGGAAGAGAAGCCGGGCAGTCATTCTCTTGCCACATGGAAAATGAGACTTTTGATATTGGATTTTAAAACTATAACAGGATGCATATGCCTACAGGACATGAGAAAATAGTATTGCAAAATCAGCTACAAAAGGCACGTTCAGAAAAAAACCACCTGTGACGGTGGGCTAGCACTTATAATCTTGTTTTTACAACTTCTAGAAGATCAGTTGTCTGCCTTAATTGGCTTCTTGGACTACAGCACCTCGTGCAGCAGTCGTGGAGGGGGAAGGAAGGAGGAGGGGACCGTCTGAGCCTGTCGTGAGAGGTTATTTTGAAATGAAGCTTCTGTTGGGGTCTCCTAATAGATGATGACCTTCTGAGAGAGGTTTGCTGAGGTTGGGAGTCTGTTCCAGTTCTCCCTCCTTCAGTAATTCCCTATAAGAGAGTAAAATAGCCGCCTGATTTTAGGTGGGGTGACTTCTTTTCTAAATCCTCGCAAATGTTGAGCCAGAGGCGGTGGGGACGTTGTGCTCTGTAAAGCAGCGAGCTTTGCCTTCGCCTTGTGCCCGTGGACGTACCTCACTCTTGTGCCTTTGCTTGGTCAACGGATCCGCGGGCGCGGAACAGCGCTCGTTGTGCGTTGTTGGAATTCGGCGAGCGCTGTACACCCTGTTTCTCTTATTCAGTGACTGTGCACGGAATCTGGAGCCGTATGCTGACGGCGTAAGCAAGTAAAAAATGCAATTAAGATTGGGGAGTTCTCGGTTCTTAAGCAATTTAATCCTACAGGCTAGAAAACCCTTGGTATAGCAAAATCCAGAGTAAAATATAGCTTTTATAGCCTTTAAATCAAAGATTTCTGACAATCTAATAATGGGCTACTGTGCTCTTGGTGACAAGCACTTTGCAGTGGCAGCGGTTAGGTATTGCCTTTGCCGTTGCTCCTGGCTGGACGTGGGCTGGCTTTGTATACGGGCCCTTGACGGGAGGTGTGCTGCAGGAGGAGCAGGCACGCTGCTTAAATAAATGCAACTTCCATGCTTAGGCTGCAGTTTGAGGTTGTGGAGCCTTGAACAGGGTAATTGCAAGCAATAACGTTGCAAAACCGTTGAGTAGCAGCTGATTACCACAAGGACTTTTTGCTTTGTAATGTGATGTGGGTTCAGTTTTTGTTCTTGCTGTGACTAATTTTGAATATTTCGAAAAACATATTTACGCCTCAGAATGAAAAGGGTAGAGGTGAGCTCTTTGGGGAGATGTTATATTAATATAACTGCTCTTCTAGACTTTCTTGTACTTTTAAGGCTTCATAAGAAAAGGTGTAGGTATGTTAGCCTTGATCTTATAAGCTGCTTTAATACTGTGTACAGTGGAATTATTTGTGTGCTGAAAATTATACGTGTGCTTAAGTGCTCTGCTAGGCTGAGGCCAGCATGACCTTGATGGGGATAAGTCTCCATTTTTCTAGCACCTTTTATGTTGTTTTTATCAGCTTTCAGAGTGAATCTTGGTGAAAATCTCTTGAACCTCCCCTGCCTAGCACAAACATGTATTTATCCAGAGTTCCTGGGAACGTTTCTGAGCTGTTAATTTAAGAGCCTCATTCGAGGTGCTTTTCTTCATTCCAAAGGTGTAGGGACTTCCCAAGGAGTTGATTTTTAATGGAGTTGTCAGATTTGTTTGCCACATCCCTGTTTGTGTGTACATTGTTCGCTGATGTGTTTCTGCAGTGCCTGGACACGTGCGGTTCCTGGGACACGTTCGCTCCGATAGCGCTTTGCTGCCCTTCTGCCTTTGCTAGGTTTGGGCACCATAAACGGGTCTGCACGAGAGCAACGTTGGCACCTCAAACACAGGCGAGGCTGTGAAAGGCCAGCCCGTGTCCTCGGTGACACCGTCAAAGAGGATGAAAGACCCTACTCCTCCAGAGCCGGATGCTGAACGCCCTCGCCAAGTCTTTGAAATGTTAACCCATGCTCCTACCCTGACCTTTCCCGGTCCGTGTCCCATAGGGTCCTACCCCGTACGTGTTGTATGGCTTCCAGGTGCGACCACCAGCGTTGAGCAACAGCTTGCCCATGGCAGGAGGTATGTGGCAGTTTCTAGACCGTGCTCACGGAGGTGTTTGATGTATTGCTGCAGCGCGGGTGTCTGCGTGCAAAGCGAGGGCGATGTATCTCACCCAAAGACGTGGGTTTGTGTTTTCAGAAAGCAAAGCCTCTGGCTGTGTGCAAGGGCTGGTTTGGATGGTGAAACAGATGGTAACTGGGAACGGCGGCGTGTGCGGGTAAGGAGTAAGTTCTGCAACTGGTGTGTTTTTACAGGTCAACTTTGGAAAATCTAAACCGAATCATTTATCCCATCTACATTGTATTTCTGTTTCCAGCAGTTTGTTCGAAGTGACGTCAGCTATACATCAAGTAAATAGCTTAAGAACAGAACTGTCAGGCAACTATAAATTAGAGAGTTATGTTGGAGTTTATGGTTTCTGCAACTCTTCATACACCTTGCGGCTTTAACCTAGCTGTTGGGCTCACGGTAAGACAAAGGCTGACGGGATTATATTTTATTCTAAGAAGAATGTATTTTAAGAAGCCCATTTGCTGCTTTCTCCCTCTCCTACTCTTCAGTTTTTGTCCTGGAAACAAATGATTATAGAACTTGGGCCTCCTTGTATCCATCTGAACTCTCCCTTTTGGTTGCTCTTTTTTTTTTCTTTTCCTGACAGTTTTCTGTCCCGCAGCAGAGCATGGGTCATCCTTTGCTACCATCACTTCATAATTGAATTCTTGAGGTCAAGGTTGAGGGTCTGATGGTACCACTGGGAATTCTGGGCTAATTGTCTTTTGGTGTAGGAACAAATCAGTGCCGGTCACTTAATGGACAAGATAAAACCTGCGGTGGGTTATACCTCAGATTTATTGGTGGTTATTTGATATTTCTTGAGACCAAAAGGGCAGTGGTGATAGTTCACATCAAACCCGTGGAGCTGCTGTGGCATCTCTTGGTGTCTTCATAATATAAAAAAATCTCCCCACGTAGTCCTGCAGTCCTATGAGAAAATACGCTTCAAAATATTCTGAATAATTCCGTGCACTCATACTTCTGAATATAGATTCTTCTCCTGCTTTTATTTATTACTATTTTCTTGTTCTTGAATCATGTTTGTGCTGGTCCTTCAATTACAAACTGTGGAGCCACTAGAACATGATTAAAAATGATAAATAAAAGATACGGTGGGGAAAAAAAAAAAATCAATAAAACATTGACTGAAAATACAGCAAAAGAGAAATACTGTGCCCCGGTGCTCTGCCAGTGGTTATTGGCCAGCTCTCTGGTAAAATACCTTTCCTGCTGTAATCGTCTCCTTGGGTGGTGTCCATAACGGACCATCGCTGGGTGCTCCGGACAACATTTTAAATGACTCTTACCGAGTTTCCCAAGGTTTAGAAATAAAAGGGCCTGCATTTCTGAGATTTTTTTTTTTGCACCTTTTATGATTAGGTTCTGAATGGAGATGAACATAACATGGTTTGGGTGCTTACTCACCTAAGTTGCGCGCCAGTGCAACTGTATTGTTTCTACAGTCATCGCATTCAACAGGTTTTAGAGAAAGTCCCGGGTAATATGTTAATTACTGCATTCTTATCTTTGTGTAGTTGTCCTGGTTTTGGCAGGGACAGAGTTAATTTTCTTCCCAGCAGCTGGCAGAGCTGTGTTTGGATTTAGCCTGAGAAGAATGTCGATAGCACTCAGATGGTTCAGTTGGTGCTGAGCAGGGCTTACACTGAGTTGAGGACTTTCCAGCTTCCCTGCTCAGCCAGGGCCACAAGGAGCTTGGAGGGGGCACAGCCAGGACAGCCGACCCCAACTGGCCAAAGGGCTATGGGGGGAGCTGGCTGGGGCGCAGCGATTGCTGCTTGGGGACAGGCTGGGTACCGGTCGGTGGGTGGTGAGCAGATTCGCTGTGCATCACTTGTTTTGTATATTCTTTTATCATTATTATGATTATTATTATTTATTTTATTATTTCCCCTTCCTTTTCTGTCCTATTAAACTGTCTTTATCTCAATCCATGAATTTAACTTTTTCCCCCCCATTCTCTCCCCCATCCCACTGATGAGGGGGGGTGAGCGAGCGACTGCATGGTGTTCAGCAGCTAATGTCATTCAGCAAAATAAAATCCTGTAAGGGGGGAAAAAGCCCGAGGAACAGTGCGTTAAGCATAGGAATTTTGGGTATGATACCGCACGTCAGAGGTGAGTGTTCTTATTTTGTAACTCAACGTAATGATGATGATTGTAGCCCGGGTTGAACTAATGGGACAGAACCCGCCCCTTTACCCGGCAGGTTTGCTGCGTGCCGGCCAGCCCTGTTATTTGGAAGGAGTAGCTGAGCTCGTCTGAAGCGTCACCTTGCTGCAAATAAAAATGCTGCTGATGAGTTAACGGCAGAGCCCTCCCCGACGGTTCGTATCTGTGGGGATATGTCTTCTGGAACTCGGCAGTAAATCATTATTTGTGCTTTGGGAAATGGGAAAGGTGAGTTCATACACACTTCTTACGCACGGAGGGATCTATCCAGGCCCTCGTACGCTCCTCCATTACTGTAATACATGGTTTATTTCACCAGCCTGTGTATCTCACAGAGAAATAGGCTTATCAATTTATGTAGGCATTTGTGGTCCTCCTTCCATTTCTGTAATAGCTACAGTATTTCAACCATTTATGTACCGCACTAAAACCTTTTTTGTTCAGAAAATATTTTTGGTATAGCCTTAAAACGTAAATTGCAGCTGATACAGTTATAGAAGCATAATCTTTTCTGTAAACTTTCCTAGTCTGGAGTAAAAATGTCTTTTCAGTTTAGCTTAGATTCTTTTGCAAAGCATCTTATGACAATTAAAAAAAGCAAACCCTGCAGTTACATCAAGTTGTGAATGCCCACAAGTGAGGGTTATATTGCTTTTTTGCTCTATCTAGTGCACTTCTGAGCTGTAGGTGTAATTGGCTGAATTTCCTACCTAGGCATGGTCTGATACCGACGGGTCTGTGGCAGTGAAGTGCCCAAGGCTGTTGGGGATATTCAGCCCTAGTGCTGGTTAGATTGGCCATGTTTCTTTCCTTCAAGTTTTGCATTCCAAATTTTTCTAGTACTACCCCAGTATAACTTGTCTCGCTCCTGAGATGGGAACAGTTACAGAAAAGCTTCCAGAGGTAGAGCTAAAGATGTACAAAACTAAGGGCAAAGGGATTTTGGTGAAAAAGGAGGAGTTGAAAATGTCTGGAGCCTTAAACACAGCCACAAGAGAAGAATGGTCTGCCCAAACTTTGTTTGTTATCTGTCTAGACTTTGCAGCCCTTAGGATGTTGTCTTTTCTGCAGCTCTGAATTATGAATGGCCTTCGCTTTTTCTACCGTGCAATTCAACAAAAGAACAAGAAGAATAAAGCATAAGAAAGAGTAATCCCAATGGGTAGAATTGTGGCATGTGGAAAAAAATATGACAATACAGCAAGGACATTTCTATTGCGTTCATTAAGCTATTTCCAATGTGTCCAAGTGCTGGTGCAGTGAGGATACGTAGGCTGGAAGGGTGTTGTACCCCGACACTTAAGGGATGGACTCGCTGAGTGCCCCCCTATAGCAAACTGTCCCAAACCCACGCGTGTGGGCACAAGTCCACTGAAAAACCATGGTTTATTGGGCTGGAGAGGGTTCACCCCAGAAAAATCGGCGTTAGCGGCTTATCCTTAAAAAAGGAATCCCTCACGATGGGAATGAAATCACTCTTAGCCTCCTGTCTTTTTCCTTAAGCTCTCCTGCTGAATACCTTCATGATAAAAGATGTGCTTAAGATGAAGCGGAGAGCAGCAGTACATAAAAGCATTAAAACTGGTACCCACTAAGCTCAGCAAGAGACATGGGATCTTTTCTCCCATTCGGAGTGTTTCGCTAAGTGAAAAGGTGACAAACTTCTGGTTTGTTGCAGCATCGCCCCAAATGAGCTTGCCAAATGGGCTGGAGCCATCACGAGCCGATCACTTGGACCAATTTGTGTTTGGCTGCTTCATAAAATGCAGCGACGATAAACTTGCTGTTACAGAACCTTGAACCAGTTCCCCGGGAAGCTATTTCAAGGTTGCAGGCTGGGTTTGGGATGCACAGCGTTGTGCTAAAGGAAGCCTTTTGACTTCCATGGTGTGCTTGTACTTCACCCTGCTGTACCTCTGAAAGGGCACAGGAGTTTCTCTGGTTGTAGAATTGTTGCTGGTGCTTCACGTTTAGGCAAAACCCTGTTTCTCTGGGTCCAGAGAAGGGCTACTAAAATGCTCCGAGGGCTGGAGCCCCTCTGCTGTGGGGCCAGGCTGGGAGAGTTGGGGGTGTTCAGCCTGGAGAAGAGGAGGCTGTGGGCAGAGCTGAGTGCGGCCGGTCAGGGCTTTCCCTATAGGAAAGGGGGGGACAAGCTTTTTAGTAGGGCCAGCTGTGACGGGACAAGGGGGGATGGCTTTAAACTGAAGCAGGGGAGGTTTAGACTGGATCTAAGGAAGAAATTCTTTCCAGTGAGGGTGGTGAAACCCTGGCAGGGGTTGCCCGGAGAGAGGTGGTGGAGGCCCC
This sequence comes from Butorides virescens, assembly GCA_017310255.1. Taxonomy (NCBI): domain Eukaryota; kingdom Metazoa; phylum Chordata; class Aves; order Pelecaniformes; family Ardeidae; genus Butorides; species Butorides virescens. The sequence goes on along the minus strand of JADKXX010008488.1, from coordinate 71,655 downwards.
ATCCCTGGGACCATTCCAGGCCAGGTTGGACGGGGCTGTGAGCAACCTGATCTGGTTCAAGGTGTCCCTGCTCCTGCAGGGGGGTTGGGCTGGGTGACCTCTGGGGGTCCCTTCCCACCCAAACCATTCTATGATTCTCTATATATTTTTTTTAAACACATTAACTTTGGGTACCAGAGCCATATAGAGATGAGGAGAAATAAACTGGGTCATGGGCATGTTTGTCCTTCCTGTGAGAAACGCAGGTCAGGCTACTCTGGACTTGCTTGATTTTGGCAGGGGTGAACAGTTATCTTGTCTGTCATGTGTTGTCACCTTTAAGTCTGTCACAACCTCCGTAATAGGAATATGATCGTTGAGGTTAAAACTAGAAATCTGGGCAAATGCAATCATTAGTTTTTTCCTATAATTTCTTTTCAAGCGGATTTTTTTAGGCCTTGTCTGGGTTGATCTTAAGACTGCAGTGAATGATGAAGGGTGCTCATTGAAAAATTGTGAATGTGGGAAAAACCTGAAGACCTCTTTTTCTCAGTGATTCTCCAGGAAGGCAAGCTAAAGGCTGCTTTATCTTCTTTGTATCCCCAATTAGGTCTGCAAGAAAGCAATTGTGACTGATATAATGAAGGGATGGTAGATGGAAGGTAGGGGTTTGGCAGTAAATGGGTAAAATTATGGATAAAGAAACACCATATCCAATTGTTCCCTTTTTGCATGCAGTGAAGTTTATAACATTTTGCAACTTTCTGGACTGATGTTGTCAGCTACTGCCCGCTGAAAAGACAAAACGAAACGTAGATTTCTAATGCTGCTTGAGTTTGTGTGAAAGCCATAAGCTCAATATTAGACCCACAGAGTCATTTAGGTTGGAAAAGGCCTTTAAGATCATCAAGTCCAAGCTGTTAATGTTAGTGCTGGGCCTGGAGACTAAGCCCGGTGTGGTTGCCAACAGCCAGGAGCTGTATCCAAACCCAGAGTGTGTTACACGATAAAACCCTAGAACTGCAAGAAATGGAGGAAGGTTTGAAATGGTCACCGCAGTAATGGAATATACTCAGGTTTTAATTGAAATAAAAGATGTATTAAACTCAGGGAAATTTATCAGTCTCTTATACTAATATTTAACCAGAGAAATGGATTCCTTCAGAAATGTGTGTAACCCAGAGCCACCTGACAACCTTCTGCTTCCCTTTCAAAGCTAAAGGATCCAAAAGCTTCAAAAAATTGTATTGAAGATAGTGTTTTTTCCTGCAAATCTAACTCTGATTTTTGCATTGAAATTAGAGGACATTCCAAGGCCATGCAATTTTAAGCAAAACAAGTGTTAATTGTCTGCTTGTGAATATTTCATATGAAAATATACGGCGTTAAAAGCGGTAGCGTGGCAAGTGGTGCCCTAAAAGCCATTGGGAAGAGTTCCTGCTTGCTGACCAGTACGTGGATTTTGGCTACCGTGCTTAAGAGTCAGCAGAGCTGCTTTACCAGTTCACTTAAAGCTTTAATATGACAATGAAAAAATGTTTTGAATTATATAATGTTCTATTATGGTGTCTTAACAAAATTTAAAAGACCACATTTTTATGCCAGCAAAGTTTTCACAGGTAAAAATTCAATGTCCAACATATGGAATATATATATTTTTAATAATTCAGTACAATTCTGATTAAAAAGAAATCATTGGTGAAATTTCTACTTCCTTTACAAGGGATGGTATTTCCGTCTTAAGGAACGTCACGGTGGTTTTCACCAATCTTGATCTTCTTGGCATCTAAGAGTTGGTCCTAGGAAGAGGTGCTCTGCACCATCTGATTATAATTAGCATAAAATATTAATGATGCAACATCAGTCAGTAATTCTTACATATTACAACTTTGATATTGTTTCAATATTTACTGTATTATTCTGGAAGTGGATATATACGACGCCTTGCAACATCAAACACGTTTTATGGCCCTTCCTGAAATGTCAGTATGTCTTCTCCAAGTACCACTTCATCTTCTCCTCACACGTTTTTAAAATCAAAATCAAATCTTGTGCATAGTAGAGGGTGCCACTAGGTTTGATCAGCTTGGCTTTGTTCCCGGGGCCGTAGTACAGGGCTCCACTTGGTGAGTACGCCTCATTTTTCTGAATTTTTGCTTGTGATGTGTTATCAAGGCCACTTCTGTCCCACAGCCGGCTGGGAGGACTGCTCCGGTGTTTGATATCTGCTGGTGTTTTGACACGAAGGGGGCTGATCTTCCAAAGCGTTGACCTGGTTGCTTAACTCAGTCCCGTTGACATCTATGGATGAAGTTAACTTTATACTTCAGTGTATGGAGGCAAAGACAGACAATAAAACGGGTCATAAATGGTGAACAGTTACTCAAGAAAAAATCATGGTCAAATAATACAATCACGGTAAAAAAAATTCTGCTCATAACTGGTAATTTTAACCTTAGTCTAAAATAGAAAACAATTCTTTGTTCTATGGCCCATAAAACAAATGTCCATTTTATTTTTCCCCTTTGTATAAAAATAGATGTTGTTCTTCACTGCCTTGACAAGGATGAAATTATAATTCCATTTCTCTTAGACTTTAATATATGCTGTACTATAGGTGTAACACTAGGAGCTATTTGGTTTACATTTATACCTCACACTGTTGGCTTCTGGGATTGTTTTCCTGGAGTGTGTTATTACAAAAACTGTTCCAATCAGTTCCTGATTTTACTATCAGTCTTTGAATGGAGTATCTTTGAACTTAAAAAAAAAAGAGGAGGAGGAGGGGAGAAAGGCAAAAATAGATTCAAAAATAAACTCCTGCAGAGTGTATCATCAGAAGTAATTTTCTTTTTCCAGAAATACAGCAAAACAGAAGCTCTGCATGATCCAGTATTTCCCTTGTCTTAGAAGATCACTCTCTAGTAGTAGCTGTCAAATAAAATTTTTAAAGTATAGTGAGCCTACAGCAATTCTACATCTAATTTTGTTTTTTCCTTCTTCATAATTTACTGTTTATTTCCCCTGTACTTTTACTCTCACTTGCAAGACCTGGTGGAGCAATTTTCTCTTAAACAACAGCTGAGCTGTCTATGATGTGGTGTGTTTCAAAGGAAAATGAAAGCTGTAGGGAAAGTTTTGATCCTCAGGAGCTGGCTGGCTTCGCTCGCTGGGATTACCTCCTGGCACGTACCTCCTGTGCAGTGGAGATGTGGCTTGGAATATACCGAGAGGCTTTTGGGTAGGGAGCTTCCTGAAGGGGAGCAGAACCAGGGAGCAGCAAGAAGAGGTGCTCTGAGCCTTTGTGTTGAACCCAGTGCTGTCAGATGCCATTACTAATTCATTACATGAATTACCAATGTGATCTGCCATTGGGGAATGGGTGGAGGATGCTTGTTATGTGGTTGTGCATCATGAGTCTTCCTGCAGAACTGGCTCTCTGGGTAACCTGGTGTGTTTGCTGCAAAATCTTGGGAGTTAGTGCTTCGTCCTCTTGAACACAACGCTGATGCAAAAGTGAGATTTCAACAAGCAGTATCCAGAACACCTTTGGGCTTAGCTAAGGTGACTAGTTCTGTGGAGACAGATTAGTCTTTATCCTCATTGTCTGGTCTTGTTATGCCCTCTGAAGTCTTGCCAAGCCATAACATTTGTTTTGTATAATCAGTGGAGAGCGGTCTGCGGGGTTGTAGTAGCTGGAGAGCGCAAGCTGTATGAGTGGCATCCGTCCAAGAGTGGGACTCTGATGGTCAGGTATCAGTGGCCTTGACTGCGTGGGGTCTCAGCGTGGTGGTGGCGGTCAGAACCAAGCACAGCTGAACACCAGGAGTGTGAATAAGGGTTGACCTACACTATGTCCTGTTCCCCTGGAGCCAGATGGACCTTTCTAGGAGTTCACAGGTATCCGAGCAGCTGTGAGACTGCTGCCACTGCGCAGCTGATACCATCTGCCAAAGCTTCTTGGCTACTCAGGGAATACTGTATCATCACATTAACAAAGATCTAGTTGTAAATATTCTGTTCCAGCACTCTTCTATGCATGTATAAACAGATGCAGCTACCTATGGTGATGAAGGTAGCTGTAAAATTATACCTTAAAGAAAAAATACGTTAGAACGCTTATAGCCAAATTTTAAATTTACAAACAAGAGCAGTTTACTAGTTTCTCCTGGTAATAGGTTTTTTTTTTCTATTTCAATTCATATCTATTGCTGTGACACTTCAACCAGTGTCTATATAAAGATTGTCTTAGCATCTCTTTGGTTGTTTTACAGTTACTGCTTTACCATCTCTCAGACTTCTTAATGGGCTTCAATAAACAATTTCCAGCACCGGAACTGTCACCTTGGTATAAAATGACAGCTTCAATAAACTGCTGAGGAGCTGACGACCTCTTTGCTTTCCTCTGGGGACAGGGAACATAGGAAAATGCTGGTGGTGTGACCAGACGCACGGGCATACTGTACCTGTGTAACTATAACTTACAGACTTGGATGTAACTTATAGATTTTCCATAGTAAAAGAGTGAGGAGCTGCTAGCCTGGTGGCAGTGTGACTTCTGTCCTGTACCTCCCCAGGGAAAATTTGTGAAGAGGCAATTCACTGCCGAAGCCGCTCTTTCCTTCCCCTGCCCCAGTCCCAGTACTGCACACAGCATTATATAGCAATGCCCACTTATCTAATGTGGCTTTTCTGTTTATGTGAAGACACTGGGCATTCCTCTGCTTTTGGACTCTTTTCACACTCAGTCTTGTTAGTCTAGAGGGGAAAAAAAGAAAGGTAAGTTGGGTGGAAAGTCTGTAAACTCAATGTGTTCCCTGGTTTGTTTTTGTTGTTTTTTCTTTTTTTTTTTTCATGTGAGAGGTTAAGTAGGGAGGAGTGGTGCAGTAGAGGGTTAAAGTTGGCTCTATGTTAAGTAGCCATAGACCATGGGTGCCCCTGGACCCAACAGTGGTCAGGGGACAGCAGTCCAAAGACCCACCTTATTTTTCCTCGCTTTTCCCCAATTCCTGCCCACATGGCATCTCTTGGTTAACGTAAAAGAATGGATGGGTTCTCCATGTGTGCCGTTTGCTCTGTTTGCCAAAATTCATATCAGCATCTGATTTTGTTCTTCTGTCTGTGCACGGATCTGCTTCCCAAAGACCACGTCCTGTTGTTTTATTCACAGGTAGCCTAATAGCAGTTATTTGAGAAAAGAAAGCTAGATTTTTGTCTAACTTTGACTGTTTAATATCTTAGCAAATAACAAGCAAGTTTCGCCACGTTCTCCTTTGCTCATTAGCAGACTTGCAATCCCCACTCACACGTGTAGGCAGCGAGACTCCTAAATAAGCCGTTTACTGAGTCGAGGTCTCAATGTGATGCCTGTTACTTTCTCCACACTGGGACTGGTAGGAAATTTTGGTTTGTCACAGCATAATACCAATGGAATATTGCTTTTTTCTGCCATTAAGCTGTGATATACAGTGATTAATAAACCGTGCCCTCTTTATATGCATTGCTATGGAATATTATCTTCACTATATGTTTAGTCTTTTATTTTCTACGCCTCATAATAACCTTCTTGTAAGAATAATTCTTTGTCTTTATCGTGCTGAATATCAGTAATTGTTAAAGACTGTGTTTACAGGAAACCAAGTATAGAAGTTGCATGGCTTTCCAGGTTTTGCTGCAAGCTCATCACTACACGCGTGGGTGCTGGTTTGGGTTACCCTCCCTAAATCTGGAGCAATGCTACTGGTCTTCAGGGAGTCACTGCAGACACTCACCTCTAACATAGGACTGGAATTCTTCTGAAGTTCTAATGAAAGTGAAAAGGTAAGAAAGTTCTTGCCTACAGGGTGAGATAAAAAATACCTGCAATACAAAATATTTTGCAGAAAGGATTCAAGGTAAAAAATAGATATTTTTATCTCTCTCTTTGTACCAATGCTGATTTAATCCCAGCCAAAACTCCAATGGTCTTCAGTGAAATACACATGAAGGAAAATAAAAGTAATGTCATTATTAAATATGTTTGCTCTGCCAGGCTGCCTCCTTTCTGAGGATTTAATCAATGTCCCTGATGTACGAATTCTGCTTTGTAGGATAATGGGAACCAGTACTGGTCACCACAAGTAAGACCGAGAAGATATCTTTTCCTGACATGACTCAAAGATGCACAGGCGAAGTTGCTAATTGAAATGTAAAAGGAATCATCAAGAATTCCCAGCAAACTAAAGGCCTGGAGGAAGCTCTGACCACAGTGAAGCTGATGGGGATGAAGCTGGGAGAGAGAACCTGTTTCCTAAGCACAGAAGTTTTTTTTCTGGTATAAATTCCGGACTGAATATAAACTGTAATATTTAAATCAGGATAGCCCTGGCGAGGAGACATTTATTCTGGGAGGACATTTAGATTTAACTAAAAGCTATTGCATTGATCAAGTTCTCCACATAGCTCCAGCAAACTTAATTTTAAAGATGTGTAGGCACCCAGTATAATTTCCAGAAGTGTTTATTTAATCATATCGATGGGAGGTAAGTGCCTAGGCGCTTTCTGAAATACCACCGGGTGCTTTATGAAACATTTAAAGCGATTGGAGCATGGGTAGCTGTGTTTTATGCTCGCTAATGTTAAATCTTTGTATTACAGGAGCTTTTGGCACTACTAATTTGCCTGTAACCACATAGGAACAGAGTCGTCGTCTTCTTGTTGTACCCGGAGTGTTTAAGACAGATTTATGCCAGTGTCATTAGGGCCGTTTCAGCCTGCAACCTTATTTCATATTCCCTTTGTCCACTGCTCGTCAGTGAAACATATGCTGCTCCTATTAAATGATTTAGTCACTTAATCACCCTTGAGCATTGATCTGTCTATAACCTTTTTTTATAATAAAGATTTACTGTCATTCTTGGCGGTTGGAACAGATACCTGCGTTTTGGCCTTGCTTCAGCTTAGTAAAACTGCTAACGCATTTTTATCTTTTGATAGTACTTTTTAAAAAAGAAAGGCAGGCAAAAAAAAAATTCTCTTATCTGAGTTGTATTGCCAAGTATTTTACTTGCTGTTGAGTATTTCAGTAAAAAGTTTTTTGTACTGGGGTCAGACTATTTGGAAGACACTGGTCTCTTTTCAAGGCATAAAACGAAGTAAAGCAAGATACCATGATCAAACGTATATGGGGCAGATTCGGATCCTTTCTAATCAGTGAAAAGATGAAACAACTTCATTGCCATTTCTTCAGATTTGCCCTGGAGTCGTGAGCTACTGCAGATTTGTGCATCTCCCACTGGGATCAGAATCTTGCCCAGCGCTGGAATAAAAAGGTACTGTGCAAGCGAAAGGCTCCCAGGGGATCACTGGGATCTAGGGCACACTTTTCGTGGGTGTACAGCCTGGGAGAATCGCCCCAATTCATCTCTGTCTTTGAATAAGATTTGGATGGCAGAATTGCTCTGCTAACCTGAAATTGAGTTAACCTGACAGCCAGCGAGTAGCATTGTTATTGGCTGAATACCATTAATTTTGATGGGGCATATTTCTTACTAATGGGAACATTTATATTACCCGTATTTTCAAAAAGCAGAAGGAAGGAAAAAGGATCTACCACAACAGTATCAATATTTCAAGGGCAGGCAGTGCAGTAGAGAACGCTCTGGCTTCTGTAGCATTGCTTTTATTGATTGCTATAGGTCTAAAAAAACGTTTTCACCTTTCTTCACCCCTTTTCCCTTCAGAGGCTGCAAATGCACGTGAAGAGGAAAATTAACATAAAGAGGAAAAAACATGAAAAAGCAACTCTAGCTCTATGAGGAATCCTGAAATATTAGATGTGTTTGGTCAAAGTGAGCGCTGTATTATACAAAGACCTCAGCAGGAAAATAGCATTTAAAGCAGACTGAGGGACAGTAACAACTGATGAGCATCCGCGCAGGAATGTTTTGCATCTGTAATAGGTTGGATTTGAAGTCCTGGTTTGCTCTGGTGGTGCTGGGAAGAACTGGACTGGTTTCTGTGGGGTGCCACTGGATGCTGTAAGGATGAATATAACTGAGAATTTCAGCCCGACAGCTACAGAGGAAATGTGTAATGGTTCATTGAAGACCAAAGCAAGACCTTTCCTGGTGGTGCCCCTGCAGGGGCTGGTGATGCTGGAGCAGAGGGCTGATGTGTAGCTCCATCGCCCCATCCCAGCAGAGCTTCCTCCACACGCGCCCCAGCCGCACGGTGCGTGAGCCCGCTCGCCTCGGTCGCCTTTCCCCAGAAAACCCGCGGGCATTCTGCACCGAAGGACTCTTTTATTAACTCAGGCAATAGATTTGTTCTCTGCTCTTTCCTCTTGTAAATGGGAGTGGGAGATGACCTGTGAAACACAGGAAAATGCTTGTGAGTCATAGCGAGGAAAATGAGAACAAAATCAGTGTTTTGGGCTGGAAAGTTAAAAGGAGCAGCTGAGTGAGAAGTTGTAAGTCATGCTCTCCATCCTGTGAGACTGTCCTTAAATAGAAGGGAAAGGAAACTTTAATACCGAGAGAAAGGAAATCTACTGAAAAAGGGAAAAAAAAAAAAAAATAATGTTGTGCTAGGAAATATTACTGCAAGAGGCACGGCTGTGGTGTTCGCCGCTGGAAGCGGTGAGTCAGGTCTGGGGGCTGGGGAGAGGCTCTCTATAGGACTCAAAAATGTCTGGACTGCTACGTGTCTGATGGATTGCCAAAAAAATTGGTGCACCTGCCCCCAGATCAACTGGATCTGATTTCCCAGCTCTGGATTAGCTCCTCTTTAAACCAGGCAACAATAAAGTAGGAAACTTTAAGTAAGGAGAGTAATGAAGTAGTCAATGGTCAAAAGGCAGGAGCAAGGTGCCGCGCGTTGTGGAGGCGTGAGAAGGTACAACAGCTCTTTTCTCCGCTTCCTTCAAAGAAGAGCTGTTGTATTTTGTTGAATGAAGCTTACGGACAAGAAGATAGGTTTAAAAGACACCTATAAAACCTAACAGGCAAGGAGACTGATTTCTTTTTATTTTATCTATTTATAAAATGCCTGGTAACTGACTCCTGGATTGAATAACAGATTTCATAATGCTATTAGAAAAACAGATGAACAGACTTTCTCTACCCAGTACATTTTAATTTTGCAAGTAATGTTAAGCTTCCAAATTTAGGCTGACTTTAGAGGCACAACTTCCTTGAAATACGCCAGGGAAAAATGTTAACATGAAACAGCCAATCTCATATGAAATACATTTTTTTTTTTTTGTATGATTTTGCAAAACTGAAGAAGGGAATAATTCAGTCCTACAGGTGAGTTTTTGGTCAGAGATTTCAGTGATATTTCAGCCTGTTATTTCCACCTCAGGTTTTGAGATTTGCAATTACTTTTTGACAGTAGGAGAAAGACACAGTTATTGCAATTTAACACCGCCTCACCCGCACACACCTTCTGTGTCCCTTTGGCGTGACAAGGAACGCTGAACTGCAGCTTGCAATCTCCCAAGAACAGCACGGAAGCTTCCATGCAATGGGAAAGAAAAGCATTTTCAGGGCTATGTGAAGGCAAAACACTTCATGTCATGCTGGTTGAGAGGATTGTTATTTTATGAAGGGAAAACCCATTTCTCAGCAGAATTAAAATTAATCTATGACACCAGAAAAGAGACAGTGAAGTTCTCCATTGTATTTTGCTTCCAGGCAAACTGATCTTCTTGTAAAAAATCAGTAGATGAAAAAGCTGTGCAACAAAAGCCCTTCAGAGGAGCCTCTGCAGATGTCAGGAGAATCAACGTTTTCAGGCAGATCTAGAAAATCTTGGCGAAGCCCCCAACCTCTGCAGTGGGTCAGCCCCCAAACGCTGTAGATCTTTGCCCCAGCTGCCTCTGTTCATGTCTCGCCTTAAGCGAAGGACCTTTAAATGCTTTATCAGATTTCATTCTATGTATAAGACATCGCATGTCTTTAAGTTCATTTGTAAGAAAGCAAAAAGGCTGAAGCATGCATTAATGACCTTAAGTAGTTCAGCCAGAGTTTTATTTAAAATGCCCAGACATCAAGGCAGAAGTGCCATCATTTTTAGACATGAATGCCTGATTATTTTCTGACCTTTGGCGTAGCCTGTGTTCCTGTGGTATGCAAATAGTTTTACATACAAATATTTAGAAAGCTTTTCATAATGTACGGCATCTGTTGACCAGGAGAAAACATTGGATAGGCTCTCATGGAAGACTAACTACCAGGTACGTGCACAACAACCCAGCCTAGGCTTGGTGGGAGAGCGCTTTGAGGAGCTTTTATTGCTCCCTTGTTCCTGGGGTATCTTGTTTCTGTGATTTGCAAGTCTGAGCCTCAGTGTTAGCCGCCTCTGTTATTACCGGGCGCGTGTGTCTAAAACCGTGCTCCGATAGAGGGAGGGTTGGTAAAGCCAAGCCTGGTAGCTGGTACTTGACTGGCCGATGCTTTGGGCTCCTCCGTGGTCCTTCCCTCATGATGGATCATGAACATTAAATGACAGTACTCACGATATCTGCCTCATCAAAGATTATTTTCTGTTGTGAAAGCCTTCTAAGGATTTAAATTTATGCTTTAATTTTTTTTTCCCCCCAGTGACAGCTTATCTAACTTTGTTTTCATTAAATACTATGACTCTGTAAAGTGCCAGGGAATATTGTTTTTAAGAGATGGTAGGTTAATTATGAAAAATTTCAAAAAGGAAATATTAAGCCAATTATCAAATTAGAGTTGATTATTAATCCCAGAGAGATAATTACCAAGGTTTGAGGCAATTTATCTTCTGTTTGAAATAGATTTTCACTTGATTAAGTTGTATTTGTCACTCAGATCCATGGTGGTTGCTGCAAAGAACTTTATTGGCTTGCAAAGTTCAAAATGCTTCGCTGAAGTTGACCATAAATATATGGGCAGGTCAGCTGAATTCCACGTAAAGGCATGCGGTCGTTTGGGAATGATCTGTTCTTGCTCCCATCGAAGGCAAAGTTCCTTTGAGTGAGTAACGTTTCTACAACAGCAATGATAAGGAACACTTTCTATATGTAACAACCAAACTAAAATGTAGTTTTATTTCAGAAAACTATAGGTTATATTGAACATTGTATGCATGTATAGAAGCATAATCAAATGCTTATTAGTGCTACTTAAGAACTACAGTAACAAAAGACAATATAAGTGATGACAGCTCTTAGGCAGCATTAATATTCTGGGTACAAGCAATGTCGTGCTTGCAGACATCTCAACCCTTCAGTCTATAAACTGAGAATCTCGGTAATGGGTGCATCAAATGCATATTAATGTATAACTCTGGATTTTGTTTGTTGTACTGTAGCATGCTAAATACAGAGGGTTTGTGCTTAAAGGTGGTTTCAAATCATCTGTGAAATAGCTTTTTTGGCTATTTGAGTCATAAATTCCAATTTAATTACTCTGGAAATGAAAGCAATAGCGATGCACTGTAATGTTAAGTGGTTCCAGGAGGGCTGGAGTCCGTGGGTACCTGGTGGTGTGCGGCCCCTGTGTCTTTTCTGTGTCAGCTCATGGCTTTTTGATGAGGAATATAGAGGACGTCGAGGGTATTTTCTCACTAATATTTTTCTAGCAAGGTGAAAATATATCCAAGTTTTCTGTAAAGATGAGGTCTTCAGTGCATCCAGTGCAGAGAGGATGAATGCTCCCTGCTTCCTTCCCTGAAAGAATCAGCCTGACAGAAGAATCCTGCTGCTTGTGCTCAGTCACTTTTCATCTTGGAATTCAAAGAGCATTATTTATAACCCTCCTTTTGGAAATCCAGAAAAAAATGCTTAATTTGCTTCTCAGCTTAATTTTTTTTCGGTGTACCTACAGAAACAGTTAGGATGCTCAATGTCCATCGTGTCCTGCCCACCCCCCACCCCTCCCCAAAACCTGAGCGTAGAAATTTTTCCTCCAGGAGTTGTAGCCAGTGCTGTTCGTTAACTCATATCGAGCAGATCCACAACGGGCTTCTCTTCATTGGTAGCCTTCATGAGAAAGTGCTGCAGACTTTCTCTGTGCTCTGGTAGTGGAGATAGAGTGTACCAAGAAGAGTTAGATGGATTAGAGAAAAAATGCAAAGAAATTTAACAAAAAGGTAGAATTCTATTTATAAGAATTCTGGTGTAGCTACATCTCTCTGCATTGGCAGAGTAGCATTTCTGCCAACGGGTTCAAGAGGGAATTGCTTGTGGGGCCAGACATGGGCTCACTGTGCAATGTGCTGGGCCCCCATGGATCCAAAAAGTGCTGTGGCAGCCGTGCCCAAAATTTCAGGGAGATGGGCTACAGGGAGACATCTGGTATTTAACTTCTTCACATATTTCTACATTAAAAACAAAAAAATCTCTCCAAAAAATAGAGCTTGCCTTACGTTCAAGGGCATATGATGCTCAAGGCAATGTATACTTGAGTTCTTTCTGTGTACGTACTGTAGTAAACTCATCTTTGTTTTCTTCGAGTGATGGGGACACTGAAACCTTTTTGCATGATTAACACGCGCGGATTAAACAACCTTTCAAAGGTCGCTTCACGAGAACAGTCTACCTGCCCCGAATATCAGACGGGGCTTTGCCGCTGCGTTGCCTCCACAGTCAGGGGTAACGCTGGTACTTGGCAGTCCCACAAACAGTGAGCAGGCATTAACTTATGAAACCTTCCCTCATCCGTGGGAGGGAGGGTAAATATTTATTGTCTCGGTTCATAGTTAAGGCAACAGGAGATAAGACCAGGTAATGCTAAACGATGAACAAAACCTGCTGGGGTACCTGGCCAAAAGTAAGGGCAAACAAACCAACTGGCAAAGCTCCCACTGCGTCAGAACGGTGTAGGATTGGATCTCTGTCAAGAGCTTATTCTCCCAATTAGATGTTGTTTAGATGTTTTAAGTCCTTTTTGCATGTCACAAACAAGATTTTTATAACAGAATAACTGTTATTTTTGTAAATGACAGGCTTTGGAAACCCAGTTTTATACCTTACTACTTTTTCTTCTTTCTGCTTTAGAACGACTTCTAAATCCTGGATCCTCACCAGCCGCGGGTACACGTGATACAGTTGGAAGCAATCCTTAGAGGAGTAATTTTTATCCCCCCCCAGGAGCGGTGCGGGTCTGGCACAACGGGAGGCTCTTTGTGGGTTATGTGCGAACAAACACGACGTGCCCCCCGAGGGAGCAGCCGTGAGATTGCTTCGAGGGAGCGCCCAGGTTGCAGGTTTTTTCCTCCCCGAGATTGCAATTGTGTTATTGTTAATAAACCCTCCTTGCAAATCTACTCTGCAAGAAGGCCGGGGTTTCATTCATCAGCGCTTGCTGCTTAAGGCAGTGCTGCTTTCTCTTCGCCTCCCCCCAGACGCTTTCTGCTTTCCTGGGGATAGCACGTTGAGCAGAAATTGCTTCCAATCTTCTGTAGGACGAAACACAGGAATGGGTTTGCGCTTTGGCTGCTTTCACACAGCCAGCTTATGAAAAATAACAAAGCAAGCAGCCAAGTTGGGGAAACAAATAGGATATTATATAGTTTATTCATATGTGCTGCCTTCCATCCCATTTGTCACCATTTCATCCCACCTGCTGCTGAAAAAGATTCTGTTGCTGAGATGCCTTCAAGGCGTTGTTGGCACGCTCAAACTACAAGTGAATATCAATACCGGCTTTGAATAGCCTAAATGTATTTTAAACAAGACATTTCCAAATTATTGCAGCGTAGCTGTGTATGGCGCTCTGCAGAACAACAATTAAGAGTCTGTCGGCATTTTCAATATGATCCATTGTGAAAATTTATTCCGAGCAGAAATTTGGCATGTAATGACCAAGACTAGGAATTCTCTTTTCATTCCTCCCCCCCTCACTTTTCATTTCTCTTGCTCTTTTATCTTGGAAAACAATATCTGATGCTATAACTGCTAAATAATTCAGATAAAAAATTGCTCTCCATGAGAGGACAGAGCGAGGTAAAGGAATGGCTGTTTCAAGGCTGCAGAAAGGCTCTTTAATGGCTCATTGACACAGGCCGGTGAGAATGGAAAAGAGGTGTTTGGGTATAAAAAGTTCCTCATGAAGTAGACACCTAGCACTTTGAGGAATGGAAGCGTCTGCAGTGGAGCTCCGGAGGTGATGTATAGCTTCCCCTATAATATCAAACTCTCGTGCTTTTCATGGGATGGGCTGTGATGGAAGATGCAACTTGGTGAAACGCAGTTTGGGTTTGAGCATCCATCTCGCCGAGCGCAGCGCTAACCCCTGCAGCAGCCATTTCACGGCGAGCTTCCTGCGATGGAACTCGTGGCCGTGTTTTCATTTGAGGTTGGCACTAGCTTGCCTTTTGATCTATTGTAAAAGGTTAAAGAAAAACCTTTATAATTTTAAATTGAGAATTTTTGCTTAAAGGTGCCCATCAAATGCTCTCCTGCCGTTGTCTGGCTGGCAAGGAGGTACTGATACCAACTTTTTTGGGGGCAGTTAAACGGACTGTGATTTGGCCCCCAGTCTGCTCTTTTCATTCTTTCTAACATTGAGAACTTCACGATATGAAGACTTTGCTGCCTTCTAACCCCTGCTTTGCCAACTTCATTAGCCACCTCCACTGGCGATTTGCAAATTGCCGTCCACTGGTTATCGCAAGATGTTTCTTGTGGAGCTGTCCAGGTTCTCATCGCTAGCGAGTGGCGATAAAACAGCTGCAAACAAGGAGAGGAGCTGGCACGGCAGGCGGCAATGGCAGATGACATCTGTAACGCTGGCAGACAAAGACTGGCACAGAGGAGCTGCGCTGAGCTACTGGACAGCATCCAGAGGAGGCAAATTTTGAGATCTCATCTCTAAAATATCATCTCCAAAATTCAGTCAGTGTACCACGAGGACAAAGGAAATCCTGAAGAGCACGGGCCTGCAGCAAGGTAGGATAAACATAGTTAAAATAAATGAAGGAATTTACTCCAACAGCAGCAAAACGGAAAGGTGTTCGAGTCAGATAGGGGGAGTGCAGGTGCCAGTGGAGCTTGTGCTTTTGGGATATTTTAATGGCCTACAATACATCTGCAGTAAATGTTTTATCTGTGTTGTTATAGTAATGCTGCTAAAGCTTATTATGCACCTCAGAACCAAGTTTGGCTCTGAAATCTGCAGTGCAGAGTCTCTGATTCCATCCATAGTCAAAATTAATTCAATTGCATAGCGACACTTGTGCTTTTAGAAGTGGTACGTCTTTGTGGCCGTGGGAACAAGTCTGTAACCGAGAATGGAATTTGCATGAAATGAGAAACTTATGTTGAAAAATACAACACCCCCCCCTCCCTTTACACACCAAATTCTCGTTTTGTTTGCTTGCAATCATGTGCGCAGTGCAGTCAATAAATAACACGTAGATCCGTAGAGGAGTAGGGCTTGTCATGTCTGCTTTCGGCACTTCTCTCATGATTTAAACGATAGTTGGCATTCCTTATGGAAATGAGAATGGCTGGGGAGGGGTGTCCTCTCTGTATGCAGGTGTTGGTTAACATTCCTGCTTTTTGTTATAGCTCCTTACCTACAGTCCCTGTGTGTGTGCTCCTTTGGAGGCTTGCGATATGCAAAGAACGGAGCAGCAGTTTCCATGCCCGGTTAATTTGGATTTCTGCTGCGGTGACTTATGCTTGTTGACTTCAAATGCTTGCCCCACCACGCAGCTGCATCATAAAGCCGTTCCTGTCCGACAGCTCCTCTTCTGTACGGCTGTCCAGCCGCAGACAGGAGCGCCGAGCGCTGCCAAAGCAAAACGCCAAAAAGAAATCTCTCTGTGCTTACTGGTGTGACCGAGAACTGTGTGAGCCCGTGAAATGGACTTTGCAGAAGTGGTTGCTGGTGACCACACACGTACCCTCCGATCGTCATTAGCCTGGTCTCAGATTGGCTTTGGAAGGTTGCAAAACAAATCCTTTGTGTTTTTCTTTCCGGCATTCCTTGTACCGTGTTTTATCACGTGAGGTTTAATGGATCAAAACTCTCCTGGCTGCGATGGCTGGCGGTCCAGTTTAAGTTTAACTCCCTTGAAGCAATTTCATAGGGTTTTAAAATTGCATTTTAATAAAAGGGAGCTGTTCATCTCTCAGCCATTTTTCTCTGAGATCTGGCATGCTGAGAGCTGGCACGGCACCTGAGTATTGTACACTTGGGGACAATTTCCATCCCGTGTTCCTGGGAGGACGACGGTAGATGTCTCATTTGAACAGGGCAGGTACTACGAGGATACGACTTATAGCTGAGCTGCTTCAGGGATTGTACTGGTCTCAGGGACACAATTCTTCCTATAGCTTTTTAGGTCTGCGTTTCTACTATTACGAAGCCCCAAATCCTTATATTGCAACTTTTAGTCATTTCTCTGTGGGGAAAATGTACAACAGCAGGTAGTCCCAGAGAAGTGAGCTAAATGCCATGGATGTTGCAGAGAAGACAATGAGATTTTAATGCTGTTCACGGTTATTATTTTCATGATTTAGGTTTCAGATTGAATAAATGAACGTTGGGGAGGAAGGTATTTTTTTTTCATTTAATGTAAGGATACATAAGCTTTCTCCCTCTAAGGATGTGGTAAACATCTAGAAGAATTTATTGTATCTAATGATTTGAAAATTATTTCATGCATCTGAAAGGGCAAGGGAAAAAGAAATTGGAGACAAAGGCAATAAAGCAGCTACACTATGCAAAGATTTCTGTAAGTGCCTAAATTGCACAAGTTTCAATGACCTCTCGGTAGAAAAAAGAATTTATAGGTGTCCTTAATCCAATGTAACCTCCTGCCTCTGAGTTTGGCAATATTACAAAGGCCAAAATTTCACATCATTAGAAAACTAGTCTAGTGCATTTGTCACAAATATATTTTTAGCCACGCTGCTTTTGCTTTCCTTTTCCTTCTTCCCTCTGCCCCCGGTCACTGAAGGAAAGTTTTGGTCCTCACGGTATTTCTTTAGGGCAACATTAAATGTGCAATACGTAAGAGCAGAGAATGTAATTAGAAGTAATGGAATGGAAGAACAAATCAACTTCAGGCTCTTCTCGCTGTGAGGGCTCTCAGAAACGGAGTCGGTCGCGGCCATTGGGCTCCTCTCTCTTGACTGAACACAGCGCTGGAGCCAGAGGTGCTAAATCGTGTCCTTGTGCCTTGGAAGGCAGGGCTGAGGGAACGGTGTGGCAGAAAGACAGAAAGATGGACCAAATGGTCTCGTAGATCTCTAATTTCTGTCTCCTGGAGGAGTCAGCTATTAGCCTCCCACTTGAAAAATCTTGTCATCATCACTCCTTTGCTGGCAGTCCTGATGTCGGCGCGGAGGTCCTGTGAGGTGGCGTTAGTCTTGCTGAATCCTGCGAGGGGTGAGCAACCCATAAATCTCTGTGGAGATGTACTAAATTTAAAAGTCACTTACCTCCAGCTGGGAAAAAGCACGGTGTAATTATGTAGGATCAAATGCAAGACGTCACTGGAAACGACAGCGGGAAAGCAGAATGTCTGACCTCTTGTGACTTGATATTCATCACGGGCTGACTGTGGGTCTACTTTAATTTCTCATCGTTAGGAGGTTTGGCCTTTGTAGGGAAATACTGCTTAGGATCAAGTGGTGTTTGCTGCGTCTAAGAGTGGTACGGGCTTAACACCGTGCGGAGTTTGTGCTGCAGTAACTTTTAGTTTGAAACTCATCACCCGTTCACCTCCCGTGCAATGAGGGCATCTCCCGCCTGCATGGCACCTGCTTACCAGCTGATTTAATGAACGAAAACTGAGGATTAGATACCCAAATCTATGTACACATCACCTAGGATGCCCCTAACAATAACCCCTGGGGGGAAAAAAACACCTCGTTTCTGCTTTTGAGACCCTTCTGTCAATCAGTAGAAAACCCAAGTCGGTGGCTTTACCCGCTGTAAATCCGAGAGCATCAGTTCCTGCCCCCAGCACGGTGTCCCCGAGCGGGCCTTGGAGCGTGTTTGTGGAGGTGAATCCTGACCCGCATGTTCCTCTGATCCTCTGCCTCTTCAGACCAGCCAAGAACACCGTGACCCATGCTGGGCACCAGGTGATGTGTTTGCACCTTTGCCAACCCACCCAACCCACCATCCATTGTAAACAAATTACGGGAAATCAATCAGGTGGTTGCAACACGCAGCAGCCAACGGGGACAGGCTCCAACTGGTGACTCTGAGCGTGAACACAGCTTGGCTTTCCACTAGGTCAGCTGCCAGCATCTGCATCGCTTCCTTTTCCATCAACTTCTGTTAAATACTCTCTGGTATAGATAGATTTTGGGGAGAACCTATTTGTACAGCAGTAAATCTGGAAGCAGACGTTTCCAGTTCTCGTGCCTGGAAGATGATGCCAGGAATGCCCCAGAGCAAGTTCATTACATCTCGATGTTACTGATGGGCCCTCGGTGGCTTGTGTTTTATAAGCGGCTGATGGTTCCCAAAATCAGTTGGAAGAATTGGCTAAGTTGGAAGACTTGGCTTCATGGATGTTTAGATCAGGCTGCTGTGCTTTTGTTGTGGTCCAGTGCTTTTGGTTTCTCTTGGATTATTCATTCTTTCCTTTTATTAATTTAAGTTTTAAAATTTGTAGCTAACATCCTTCTGTGCCTCTAGTTTAATGCAAGCTGCGTATATTCCCGCTATGCCATTTTCTAGGCGCAGTTCACCACAATTAAAACACTTTTTTTTTTTTTTTCCTGGTACCGAGTTTCAAAGTATAATCTAAAGCAGAAGGTGTTTCATTTGCATGTTGGACACTTGTGAAAGTTCTTGCTTTCCCACAATGCAGCATCACACCAGAAGCAGGACGCGCGTCTTGGAGATGAACGGGGAAAACCTCCGAGCTGGGTCCTGTGAGGAGGAAGGGTTTGCACAAGCAGCTCTTTGGCTTTGCAGCCTTGCGCTGTGCACCCAGCTTAACTGCAGTTAGCCCAAGGAGAAGAGGAAACTCTTGCTTCGACATAATTCCATTACTCAGTGTGCTGAATGCTTCGTTATGAGAGGATGCCCAGCATCCCCGGGAAAGTAATGGTGTTATCAGCTTAAAGGAACTGTAAGAATAATAGCTTACCTTACATTTATGTAATGCTTTTCATTTGGAAATGCCTTGGAGACATCGATTACTCTTCACATGACATCTGGAATGTAGATAATTGTTATTGGCTCTATTAAAGCAGCAGAGGACAAAAAAGGGAAATACTGAGCTTTACTTAATACTAAATATTATATGCGCATTCTCAAACCTGCTGTCTGATGTGGATTCGGGTGAGGCACAGCCTGAGGGAGTGAATTTGTGGGGCACTCCATTGGGCCCCCACTTCCAATACCAGTAATGTGGGGGGAAGAAGGTACAGAGCTGTTGCCAGCTGTGACGAAGCCATCAAGGGGGTGATGGAGGTGGGGCAGGGACCTGCCCCGCTGACCAGAGAGGCGTGGGAAGTTTTGAAACACAAAGCAACAGGAGGGAAAAGGGAAGAGGGATAGGGCAAAGGTTTCCTGAATGATGATGGCAAGCCAAGCTGGCAGGGACGTGCCCAGACTGTGGAAGGGGATGCCAGCAAAGGCACTGGCCTGGCAGACGCGAAAGGTGGTGGGAGGAGATGGGTAACTGCACCCAGCACCCCAGAGCCCCTGCCTGGGCCAGCAGCCGGTCAGCCAGCCTCAAGCTGTGGAAAACCATGATTTAAAACTTTGGGGTTTTAGTACTGGTCAGTGTCAATAAAAAGGAAAACCACTTGGATTTGTGCAGTCCTAATGCAAGTTCTCTTTTTTAGAAGTGTTCCCATGAAGGATAGGAAGTCCCTGTCATTTTTGTACCATCCCAGTACCTCTCAGGTCAGTGCCAATAATTAGCTCCTGTAATTGTATCAAACTGTCAAAAGTGAGGAAGATGAAGCTCATGCTTAGGTTAAACCATTTACTTGGATGCCAACATCAAGCGTGTGCTACAGGTGACTTCCTAAATTGTTCTGCTGATGCTTGGTGTTGCAAGGTAGATCCTGCTAAAAGAAATGACCGAGTGCTGTGATTATGGTCTGAGGCAGGCAGCAAAAGATATAGTGGCTACTCAGCAACCCTGAATATAGATGTGCAAGAAATTTCCATCCTTATCAGCCATAAGTTCTCATAATGGCCAATGCTCTGGCAGAAAAGGCTGAAGGAAAAGGGAAGTAGAGGTACTGCGTAGGAATGTAGATGTGCTGTATACTGCCGTGAAGTAGAGCTGATGGTCAACTGAAGAGGCATTTCTATATTTATAACTTGTTGTTTACCATTAATCAATTATAATTTCCTTGCAAGGAAATAACTCTTTAAAAAAAAAAATGAATAAGCCTGTTGTTGCGTGCAGTGGGAGGTGTACATCCATACTGTATGCTCTTGTGACATGAATTTTCTTGGAAGCCAGAAGCTTATCCTATTCCTGAATATCTTGCGGGCAGGGCAGCCAGTGTTTCCAGAAATCTGTCTAGCTTGTTGTCTGATTTTTCTGAGACAAACCATGTACAGAAGATACAGTGCATATGAGAATCAGACTGGGGTAGGGCAGGGGGAGCGAGTTGGCTCCAACTGGAGCTGCCAAGACGAGATGCCGCTCACAGGAGATCGCAGAGATACGGCTGGATGGGGTTTCTAGGTCTCCGCTTGTTCTCCCTTTGCAGCCCCTCCAGGGTTTTGCTGGGTTCATGGAGATGGATCCCACTTTGGTTTCAGGAGTGGGGAGGGTCCAATGATGCCATGAACCCACTCACCCCAAACTACATATTTGCAGATTTCTCTTTCAATGTTTACGTGACTGTTAACGATGAGGCCACAGTAGCGATCATTTGTAAGTTATCACTGCTTGGCATATGAATTAACTATCCTCGGGCAAAGAAATTCAGACTGCTAAAAGCTTTCTTCTTGCATTTTTTTTTATTTCATTTTGTGTTATTTTCTTTGGAACCATATTAGAATTAGTCTGAAAAAAACTACTTTCAGTTGGAACCCATCATGGCAAAAAAATGTATTAGTTTATAATCCCTGATTTTATAATAACAGCTCCTTTTAAATAATATCTTATGTTTGTTCAAGGAATTATTTGGTGTGTTATACCACTAGTTATAAAACTTGATGCCTTTGCCCTGAGGAACTCATAATTGAAAACAGGTAATTTTTAATATGAGCAGTTTAGGTAATGTCAATGCCTTGCAGGGATGTCTGCCTTACCAGCAGATCCGTGCTGCGCAGCTCTGCAGCATCTCATGGGGACCTGAAAACTCCAGCCCAGAAGAATTTCCTGAGCTGTGCGCACAGGGGCAGTGCCTTCAGCCTCGGGCGCTGCTCCGAGGAAAGCGGCTCTTCTGCTTCTCATCCTCAGCTTGGCCATGGGGAAGCAGTCCACAGCTCTCCCCTAGAGTGTCCTCCGTGGACCTGTTCCACCATTACTGTGTGGAGCATCGCTGACGTTCACGTTACCCTGCCCTCTTATCCATTCCCTGGCCTCCTCTTTGCCGGGTGCTGGTGCTGGGCAGGTGATGGCTGCTTGAGCTCCCCAAGTTGGAGTGCAAACTCTACATCAAAAGGACAGCAAACATTGTGATGCTCCTTCCTCCCCCCCCCTTCCCCTCTTCACTCTTAGAGAAGTTAATTTGGGTGTAGTGGGATGTGCAGAGCAAATCAGAGCTCTGAAATGCTCCTGCATAGTTAGCGTTCATTCAAATGGAGCATCTTCTAGAGGTAATGTGCAAAACTGAGCTCCTGCCTGCTTTTCATGAGATCCCTACCTATAGTTACATGGATGGCTCGGAGAACATGGATAGGGTTTTTGCTTAGGCTAGTGACAGATACATGAATTCTAGCCCAGATTGCCTTGCCTCTAAAAGCCGTAGAGCACAGTGCAACGTACTCTTGTTTTTCTCCAAGAAGGAACTGCATCGCGTTTACCTTTTCATCTTCCTGTTGAAATCCTAGTGTGATTTTTATTTCCATCTGCAGAGGGCTTTGATGTAGCCTGACTCTGTGCACGGAAAGGAAAGGACTTCTTGTGTGGTATGAGGTCTTTACCTCATCGGCTAGAAAGACAGTTCGTGTCCGTAAGATGTTATGTTTGCAATAGCTGTGTTTAAAAACCATTAGGAGTTTTTTAAGGTTAGTCCATGGGGACTACTCACGCAACTTCCCTTAGCTGTTCCCTGAGTGGGGGTTGCCCCCACACCCGGGTGGAAGTTGGTAGGTTTGCTCCTGCAGTCTGGATCAGCCTCCTGCTGTTGGGAGGATTGACTTGGGCTGTTTCTCCCTGTGCACCAATCTAAGTAAGAATAGAAAAAAAGTAATACTCCTTTTCATAGGATCAAAGAAACAAATAATTGGGTTTGGTTTATTTTTGTTTGCTTGGGTTATGTCTGTTAGAAAATTAGTCCTCAGAACTATTCATGTCCAAGACCAGGTTTTGTGATGGAGCAGAAGACTGAAGAGTAACGATGCAATAGCATCATTTCCTAAGTACCCAAATGTCTGCGAAATGGGATGGAAGTTTCACCCACGCCCAAATCATTTTGAGAAGGGGGATGTAACTATTGCAGCAGTTCTTAAAATGTTAAGGATAGTCTTGCTTGCCAGTGTCGTGCTTGCGCATGTAGCTGTACATTCAGTTTGACCCAGTGTATGAGTTTCAAAACCGTCGGACCTCTCTGTTTAAAATACGCTGACTGCTTTCCACAGATCACGGGCGAGCTTCTGCTCTGCTGCTGGGTCACAGCATATTTTCGAGGAACAAATCAAAAAAATCCTCAGCAATGCATTGCATGAAACGGTAATTTGAAGGGCTAAAGCCTTACACCGTGATGTCCTATAAGCCTGTCTCGATGCATTTCCCTGAGTAAATACTCCTCCGGAAGGCTTGTCACTGCTCTGGTTTATAGTGCGCTCTGACTGGGAAAGCGTAATCAATAAAGTGTCCCAAGCAGTTCCTCAGCAGAGAAGAGGATTTGCGTGTGAGGTGTCTACTGCACAGACACGTTTTAAGCGATTTCCACAGTGAAGAGGAGGAATGTTTCAATGAAGTTAAATTGGAAGGTGGTCCTGATGAATAACTTGCCTATGTGACTGGCCGGCTTCCAGTTAGGCACTTGGGAATTTCCATAGTAAGAGGAAGACTGTCGTTATATAGCTACGTATCCGTAGAGAAGTGCAGATTTCTCTATGTATCTCCCTGCATGGCCGTCCCTCGGCGGGACGGGATGGGACCGATGCGCTCCACGGGCATGTGCCGAGTGGTGAAGCGTATCCCTACCCCTCCACGTCCTCTTGCTGTGTGTTTTGGGATTAGAAAGCAAGAATGACTCGGCGAGGAGCTTGTTCTGATGAAGCTGCAAATTGCTATGGTTATTTCTGTCTCCCTGAGACCCCGCTTGAGGATTCCTGGGGCTTCCATCGG
This sequence comes from Butorides virescens, assembly GCA_017310255.1. Taxonomy (NCBI): domain Eukaryota; kingdom Metazoa; phylum Chordata; class Aves; order Pelecaniformes; family Ardeidae; genus Butorides; species Butorides virescens. The sequence goes on along the minus strand of JADKXX010008488.1, from coordinate 48,264 downwards.
CTGCGGCTGGACAGGGTCCCTGGTAGGCACAGACAGCCCAGAGGATCTACCTCAAATGGTTGGCGTTGCTTGTAATCGGTAAATCCTCGTTGGGTATCCGATGGTAGGTATTGCTCTAGGAATCCTACTGTAAATTTTTGGTAACGTTAGAATGATCTACTTCTAAGATAAGGGTTTTCTTTCACTGGTAACGGCCCTTACTTTACGCTACTTTCCTCATAACTCTTGCAAAATGCTTATTGATTTTAGTGGGAGTTTTGCTGAAATATGGGCTAAGCCGGGAACGCTACGCGAAGCCCTTTGCTGGCTTTGGGATGGAGTTCAGGCATAACACAGAGCTCCTGGGGGCGTTGTGACTCCTCCCACGCCAGGAAAAGGACCATCAGGGTGGGATTTGTCCATCCAAGGGAACACATTGCAAGTATTTCAATAAATAGCCCATGACACCAGAAGGGATGTTAAAGAAGAGTTGATGATTTTATTTTTCCTTGTTTAAGTGTGAAAGAGGAGTTGACTGTTTGTGTCTGTCTTTAGGTTTGTGATTTGCATGCACAAAATCATTAGCTTTGGTAAAAAACAGGGATATTTCTGAACAAGCAATGCGTGTATCTTCTAGGGAAGTCACTGTATTTTGAAAGCCTCGTTATCCCTGACAATAATACTGCAATTAGCAGCCGTTGATAAATATTGCATATTATTTATGTAATAAATAGTGGCAGAAATAAGTTTTCAAAAAAGCTGTTGGGTACTGATGTTCAGCGTCGTTAAGGAAAATTTGCTCAGCCACCCACTGGGTGTAATTAGGGGCTCCTCGGTCCGTGCTGGGCTGCCGACCCGCGTCTCGAACAGAGTCCGCGTGCTGTTTACCCTTCAGAATTTAAAAGTCCCTTTGGAGGATGATGTGCGTGGCTTTTAAGGCTGCTGTCCTGCCTTTAGCCAAGGTCGGGCTTGAAGGCCATGCGGCTCGTTCCGATCTCTGCAAGTTACAGGGGCAAAGCGTTCCTGGAGCAAGTGCGAACCTCGGTTTCGGAAGAACAGCCCAGGACAGTCAGACATCAGCTTTTCTTACATGCTTGTGAACCTTTGTATCTCACACAACGTTTATGCAGCTTTGCAAGTCCATGCTGTACATTTTAACTCATTTTGAGTGTCTCACTCTGTCTTTCCTTCAGCTGATAGCCGGAGTTTCCAGGAATACTGCCCTTTGCCGATGCCCTGGTAATCTGAATGCAAATCAGCGTTTGCTTTCAAAGCCAATATTTAGATACAGAGCTTTTCATTTGTATAATTCCCTCCCTCCTCCCCCAGGCCTCTGATGGCTTTGTTTATACCAGGGCTCAGCCCAAGCCCTTCGTCCTTGTCCCTCGCCGCTGCTGCTAATCCTTCCCCCCGAGAGCCCCGCAGCGTGCTGCAAGGTGTAGGCGTTGGGAATAAACAAACTCAGCAAGAGGAAGCAGCGTCTTTGCAAGACGTCGCCTTGTTTGTTTAACTTCTGCAGGACCTGAAAAATAAATCTGCAGTTCTTCGCTGTCAGGCGTCTGTCACGTATCTGTATGATTTAAAAGCGCGCGCCTGGCCTTCCACTGAGAGTTACACGGGTTGGAATTGTGAAGTGACTCCTTCAAATGACGAGAAGCTCTCACGGGTAACAGATCAGGAGCTGTCGCTATTCTAAAAAAAAAAAAAAAAAAAAAAAAAATTAAAAAAATACAATCCAAGTTATGAATTTTGTTCATTTTTCTGCATAGCATCCTTACTTCTTATAACAGTATCTGCAGCCATGCGGTGAATTCTCAGGCGGTCAAACAAACCGCCGAGTTTCCCTTGGCTGCCGTTCATCAGAGGACATGGCACCTCCAAATTTTGGAGGGCTGCACCTCCTCCATGTGCCTGAGTTCCACCCCAGGTGTGTTTTAGGCCCTGCACAAGGTGGCAAGGCAGAGCAGGGCTCACCGTGCCCGCTGCCACCCGGCGCCTCTGGGTGCTCACTGCTCCAAAGAGACAGTCAAGAGCAACTCATTAATAATGTCAGACCTCGTTTGTGCCAACAGAGCAACATCCCTGCCTGCTGATCTTTGTGTGGGATCTTGTCCAGAATATTTTTTCCCTGGGAAAGGCTCCCGGAAAGCACGCGTGGCTGGAGGAAGGTGAGGGGTGTGGGGGGCCAGAGGGCTGGGGCGCAGGACCCTGAGTAGAGCTCTGCCTTCAGGATTTCTCATCCTCAGGATAAAGGACCCCCATGGAAAAGAAATTTGGGCATTGGCCTTTGAGGCTATGAAGGTAGTTTGATGTGATGCTATTTTAGAATTGCTTTTACGCTTGTCTCTAAAAATAAATGAATAAAACCTGCGATCCGAGCCTCTAACAGTGTGGCAAAATAAATCACTTTCCGGCTCTGATTTATCTGGAACTGACTTCTGCGCTCATAGCATTTCACCTCCTCTGCTTCCCTGCTCTTCAGCTGCGCAGTTCAAGGCAACTCTGCGCTAGAACTCTGTTTATGAGACTGCGCGTGCTAAAAAATGTGCATTTCCAGCCCACGGCACCGTGCATTGCTGATCGGGACCTAGGAAAGGCAATGGCAGGCAGGTGCCATCGCTTACCCAGAAAAGCTGTTGGCTCCAAGAGAGCTTCTTCTCAGTCTTCGTTTCTTATGATTTAAGATTTGAAATGGTTTGTTGTCAAGAATAGTTAACACGGTTCTTACGACCATCAATACAGACTGCCTTTCCCCGACGTTTTCTCTCCATGGGCGCCACTTCCACGTTGCGGTTACGAGGGTGAGCTGCGGAAGGAGACGGCGACCACGACCAGCATTCAAGGTGCTCTTAAACTTGGTTTGTTTTAGGTGGTTTTCCATCCCCTATGTCTGATATTAAGGCTGAACTCATGCTTAAGTTACATTTTATTAAGTTGCAAGTCTTTAATGCATTTTATCTAAAGTTCTAAATTTTAATTCAATTTCTTTTTTGAACCTCATTAAGTAGATAAGCTTTTTGTGGTGTATTAATTATGTAATGCTTTTCTAAGCGTCTAAATACCAAATTTTAGCACTTTAAAAAAAAAATCCTGTTTGAAAATACATTTAGTGTGTCCTGTTTGATAAATAATCTCATGTATCCAAGGCTTCATTTTTCCCAGCACTGTGATTAGTCCCTTGGTGAAGTAAACTTTAAATATTTTCTTTAGTTTCCTATTTTTTGAGTTGCCTGGTAGGAGGATGCAAACGCGGCACGTATAAAAGATCTTTCATTTTATTTCAATTGCTAAACATTTTCGTTGCGCTATAGTTATTAGCTGGTTGGCTTTTATTGCCATCTCTAACAAGCAACTTCTACCAATGAGTCAGAGAATATATAATAACAGGGGAAATTACATCAGCGCCTGCCTCCTGGGTGTGCTCCCAGAGCCATGCAAGACACTCGCGTTGGGCTGATGGAGAGACTTTGAAGACCATAAAAGGAGATGTCAGGAAAAGCATTTTTGGATATTTAAAAAAAAAAAAAAAAAAAAAAAAATTGTATATATATACACAAAACTTTTTCCACATCTTCTGAAAGTGAGAGCTGATGAGTTTGCTGCCTCTTTACAGAAGAAAAATGCTTCTGCCTTCAGTTGACGCTCCCTGGCTGTCGGAAGCGGGACTTCAATGCGCTCTGCACCCAGCCGGACAATACAGGGGCTCTGGGTCCTTGCTGTAGGTCCCTGGACACCAAACATCAATGATTAGGTCTCCGTTAAATCTTTGTTGGAAAGTAAATAGATGATGTGCTCAAAAGTAATGAAAAGCTGTTTCCTTCTTTGAAGCAATGTTTGGGCTTTGTCCTGCTGCTTTTTTCCCCATCAGAGCCTGAGCTTCATTTCAGCCCCTGTCTAACAGCAAGAGGCGATTGTGCTTAAACACCGCAGTCTGCTGAGACCGTTTTTCACAACTCAGTACACAGATCCCCGCGTCCCCGTGGTCCTCCCTGCACTTGCTATATTAATAAATGAAGAGACATATTCATTCTTTTAAAGTTACAGAGTAGTACAGTTTGCATGGAGAAGTCTGCTCTCTGTTGGCTTTGAGTTGACTCTGTTGGTCTTCATTTTTCAAGAGGAAAAAAAAAAAAAAGCATGGATTTCAAGCCTTTCTAAAGCATTTCTTTATATGATGATTTCACAGCTGAGAATATGCCTTACTGGACCATCCTTCTCCAAAGATGTGGTAGCAGGAAGGAAGAATTGCTGATCTACAGCAAATTTGAGTAAGTACCCGGTGATAAATAGCCAATTACTGGGTCATAGAGAGTCGTTTCACCGCCTCCTTGGCAAAAGAGTGTTGTGATTTGGGGGAGCAAGTGATGCTTGGGGGTTAGCTGGGGTTCCTTTTCTTGGTAATGTTTAATACCTTTCCCGTTTGTTCTTCCCACCTTGCCTTCTCAAGGTAGAACAATAAATGATATTTATTGTTATAGAAAATAAGTGATTATTGGAATTAACTATGTGGCATTCGTGAGGTGTCATGGGTAATAAATGAATGCACAGTGAATCCGTGATTATAGCAACGTGTGGGTTTTTTGGTCAGTTGTCCAAGATAAAATATGTATTCTTTGATTCCATAAGAAAGCTTCTGAAGAACAGAATGTTCTTTTGGTTTTGTTCCACAGGGTGCTGGAATTTATAAAGTTTGATTTCAAACAGTTCAGAAGGCGTTATTCCAAAGGTTGCTGAGTTCATCCAGAGTTTTTCATTGGTTTCAACAGGTTATGGCTCCTCTTAAATCAAACCACAAGGACATGCACAACCTTGAAAGGTTTCTGTAAGTTATAGCATCATAGGGAGGAAACACTCTTACTGTGGGGTTTTATATCTGATTTATTTACCCTCTCAGGAGAGTCAGATAAGTAGAATGACTTTCATATGCTGACTCAAACGAGATATATCCCAAACTTTGTTTTGCTCTTTGGCTGCCTCTGATAATCACAACATCTATTTTTGAACCTGTTTAGGTCTCATACCTCTTATCTGATAAGCACTATCTGTTGTGAAATAATTATCTTGGACAGCTTTCATTCCATTGAAGATTTTGGGCTGAGTCTGCTTGTCAGCCGTGGCTCTACATAACATGGTTACAGTCATGCTTTTGATTTGCCTTATAAAGCTGAAGTTGACCACCGTGATGCTGTCCTCTCCTGGCTTCAGCCGTGGTGATGGAGCAGGTGTCTCTCCTCTTGCCCCTAGAGGTTTCCTCTGACCTTCTCCAGGGGTCTTGCACCCAGCCACCCTTGGACACTGCAGCCCAGCAGCTATCGGCGTTTTGAAGCCAGGGCTGACTCTTTGTGGGTTGCAGAATTGGCTTTTATCATGCTGCTCCAGGTTTATTAACCAGTGCTGTCCAATGTCTTTAATGGCCCGTCAGGGGCCTTTCTGTGTAGAGACACAGCCTGGAATAATTAGCCTATCACTGGTGGGGAAACGCTTCCGAAAGGAGCATCATAATTTTAGGTATCCAGAAAGCAGCTTTCTGAAGCTGTGAACGCTGCTAAAGACGCTGCCTCCGGCTCCTTTCCACGTTGGCTTGGCTTAGGCACTTGACCTCTGGCTTGGCTTTCCTGTTTGGAAAAGGAAAGGAGCAACATCTGCCTTACTTGACTTTTGCGCGCCGATCTGTTCTTCGTTAGTTTGTAGGCTAACAGAGCACACTGTCAGTCTGATGAATTTTGCAACACATCGCAAGAAATGAGCCTCCTTTGGCTGAAGTTTTTTGTCATTTTTATTGAAATCCAATGAGAAATAACGTCTGTGCCTCTTGTTGGACTATTTTGGATGTAGATAAAATTCTTAATTTTCATATGAAGTCCATCAGCTTGCAAATGATAATAAAGAATAGTCTATGTCTCAGTTCCTGCTCTCAGTAAAAGCTGGGGTGAGCTTTGACTGGGAAGGAGGAAACACTTTTCTCCACCTACTTAACCCCCCCATGCTACAAAATCAGCAAAACAGGATTCGGCCTCTCCAGAGGAGGCCATGTGGCCCTTGCCCATTCCTTGGCAACCTTTCCTATGTGCATGCAACCGCAGCTCTTTGCCTTCTATATGGGAAATTTCATCCAAAACACCTTGGTTTTCATTTCAGTGGTTCTCTGTCCCTTTTGCATTATGTGAGCCTTTAGGAAAAAGGGATCAAAATCGCGGTGATTAACTTAGTTCCAAATATTTTATGGAATATAAAATATGTTTGTATAATGAAGAGCTATTTTAGAAAGCTTATTAACATTTTATATAGCGTACAATGTATGAAAGTAATGGTCCAGTTATTTATGTGGCAAGACATCCCTGAAAATTTTCATATCCATGCTGACTATTTTAATAAGGTACTAAAAAATACTGTAGTCCTCTGACGCTAACGCTTTTCTTGGTAACAGTCCTCAATTATATCCATACTCCAGTTTACTTTAACATCTTCATTAAATCTTTTTTTTTTTTTAAGGTTTTAAGCAAGTAATCTCATTGCAATTAAATGGCAACATTAAATCACACGTGGTTTTTTTTAACACCCGCTCTCTCACAATGTGGACTGTAGAAACAACAGCAAATGACAGGGATGTGCTGTAGGTGTTACCCCATATGATGGTACCGCCGAGAAGCGTATTTATCCAACGAGAGGCGTAAATTCAGGATCGGGCCCGTTTTGAGCACGTGTTGCGTTCAGGGCGCTTGCACCAGAGGCAGCGTCAGGCAATGTAAAATGCAGCCTTGCCACCAGCCTGGCCTGTTGGTCAGATTACGCTACAAAAACATGGCATGATTTTTTTAAAAGTCTGTTTTCATACATTTTTCAGCCATCTGGCCGTCGCGTGACGAGACACCTCTGACGCAACGGCATTTTTGGTTATTTTATTCCCAGCTGGGTAACACCTCCTGTCCGTCCGGAGCAGACAAATGCAGATGTTTTGTTTGAAAGTCTGAATGTTTTAGCCATGAGAAAAGCCACACGGTAAACTGAGGAAATACTTTTACGGTTGCACTTAGAAATCCAGGAAGCCAGCTTTTGTGGAGGTGCGTTTGTTTGACAGTAAGCAAATGAATAAATAAATGAAACAAAACCAGTATAACCCTTCCCGAATGGTAATAGGGACCAACAGATGACAATGAAATAATTTTGAAGTGTTCTGGGAAGGATTCCTTGAAGTTTTAGCTTTAGGCAGTAAAGTGGGGTAAACATTTTTTTTATTATTGTGGGGAAAAAAAGAAAAAGCTATTAAGTAGCGCTGTCAAATTAAATAGACCCTAGGCAAGTTTTCAGTAATCAATCTGTAACTCTAAGACCAGAGATGAGCTATGATGTTCTTCTCATTAATGAATATCAATGAAAACTGAAGCAGTTTTATATTACTGATAGAGGCAAAGTAAATGAAACACCTACAGCTAAATTAGCTGTGAAAGGGGTCTCCTTTTGCCCTGTCAGAATGAGTTGTCGATGAATAAAGCAATTGCAAAGGTATTGATTGGCCTTTTCCATTTTGCCTTTGGTGTTAACCTACTGGTAAGCGTGATTTGCCAGGATTTATATTAAGTTTAGGAAGGACATAGACTTAAAGTGAAGAAAAAAGGAAAGGAGTAAGAGAGAACTGCTTCTGTCCATCCACCTGACTGCGGTGGAGCATCTGGAGGAGATGTGGCGTTTCTCTGATCTGTGAGGAGTAAGGATGCTGCCATGAGGCTGGTGCCACGAGTGACTGCCTGGGAGGGAACGGCAAGGGCTATCGATGGGAGTAAGGGGCAAGAGAATCCCAAACTGTATGGCCAGTGTAGTGCTGGGTACCGGGTCTCACTCGAGTTCTCCTCCCCTGGTCGTCCACACGAGCAGCGAGCTGGCGTGGGGTACAAGGGAGCCGTAATTCCAGTGGAAAAGGGCTTTCCCACATGAGCACGGTCAGTGCCATAGGTTTCCTGATAGAGATGGAGAAAACCTGATGCTGGGACTGACAAATGAGTACGGGAGGTGGAAACCATTTTCTGTGCTTCTCTCATGACCCCCACGTGGTTTTAAAAATGTCTCTCAGAAACAGGGCGGCAGCACAAATCATCCACGTGTCCGAAAGGGGCTCACCGCCAGTCCTAAGGTCATTTCATCTCTGAGGCAGGAAGCCTTTCTTTGGTCGGAGCCGGGATGCTGCACGGCACGAGGGGACGCTGGTCCCTGCCTGGAGCCCTGGAGCAGACGCCCGGGTAAGACTAACAACCCGGCTCCCCTTTTGTAGCACTCAGCTGTAGCTTTTTGCACGTTTGCTTTTGCCTAGGTGTGTTACACGAAATGCTGATGGGTGCCATGCACCAATTAGAAAGCAAAGACCACAAGCCTCCTTCCTACAAAAACTAATTTTGCGCATGGCTAATTACCATCATACTGGATTTACTCTCCTTAGCGCAATTAGTCAGCCTGCATAGAAAAAATAAAAATCAAAGACCGTCTCGCAATTTCTGTGCCCGTATATAAGCAAGGCGAATTAACTGCAGACAGGAGTTTTAGTGTCTGATTCAAATAACTTCTAAAATTTAATGAGCTTACATCTGTGCCACCCGTGTGCTTAAGCACTTGTCCCTTATACAGATTATTTTTGTCTTCAAAGCCCAATCAGACAACGCATCGTCAGGCAGGAGTGGTTTTTCTGCACCAGCTGAATTTTAAGCAATCTTTGTTTAACTGATGATCTTAGGGAGGTTTACCCAGGGGTCTGAAGTTGACGCTGTTTAATATTAAATTAGTTAATTTAGGGTTTCAGGGTGAATCTTTTTTTTTTTTTCTTCTCATTAGATTATTATGTGGTATGTAGCTATATCATATTTTATACTGGGGCTTTTTGGGTGAAAGTCTGATCCTGAAGTAACGTAAGAGTGTGTTTATTGTAAACGAATGCGTAACTTCACTTCTGGTGGTAAGAGCACGTAACCAAGGTACGTCCACGATACCTACCGGCTGTTATGAAGAAGAAGCGCCATTGCTAGAAGTATTCAAATGAGAAAGGTAGAAGGGGAAATATTAAATTTAATCTGGTTTAAAAAAAGTTAAAGGCAGGAAAGGGAGATAGCATGAATTATTGGTTGGGCTAAATACAACAGGTTTTACTCTTGGGACAAACGGCTGATCCTCCGACTGTGGGGCATGAAACCAGCCGTGGCATCTCGGTAGGAGCTGTACAACGCCTCCATAAGACCCCACTTCCATGCTTAGGAATTTAGTAAATTTGGCAAGGTTTTGCTTCGTGAGGAAATGTATGAACGCCTCGGTGTGACTTCCCCACGCAGGCAATAAATGAACCGTAGCGTGAGTGGCAGCGAAGGGGGGTTTCTGCAGGACATGTGGTCTTCAACGTTCTTAAAGATGGATCTTTCTGTGGCAATTCAAGGTACTGCTGGTGTTGGAATAATAAAGCTACAGTCCAGTGAGTTGTCAATTACGTTAAATCTTCCTATGGGGAAAAATTAGAAGTTATAACATTACGGGAAGTGATTTTTCTCTTGATTTTCCTGTGGAGTAATGTTCAAATGGAGTCTGAAACTCCACAGATTACACACAACATCTTAGCAGACGCCCATGTAATTTTTGGCAGCTGTAAGTATAGGAACCTTGGGTAACTTGTAAAATCTACGTGCGAGTTTAATACAGTTTTAGCAAAGTGTCACGCTGCTATGATCTTGCGAACTTCACCTAAGGGCTTTCCCTCCGTTTCAAACAAAATGTTCTGATTTCTGCCTCTTTACAACAAGTTAGCACAAATTCAGTCAGATTAAGACCATTTAGCCATCTCGGTAATTTTTTCAGTGGTTTTATATAACACTTTTGCACGGGGATCTGGCTGTATGCATTTCTCCTGTCAATTAGCATCCCGTTGGCTGCTTTAATTACTTGTATATGTTATTGCTGGATTATTGATGATATTTTTCCCTTTATTTCAACCAAGATGTTGACCATAGAGAAAAGCCCAAATCAAGGATTTGAAACAAGTCCGACATGCTCAGTGTGTATTTGGTGCATTGGTTCTGGATGTTTCTGGGACCCCTTTTTGTGGGCTTTAATTAGAAAAACATGAATAAGTGCTTTGCCAGAAGAATTCGCATAAACACCGGCAGCAGAAAACTAGCATGGTGTGGCCATATATGATCTCCTCCAGTGAAACACTGGAAAGCTTTAAATGTTTGAAAGCGTACATAATTTTAAACTTCATATTTACAAGTTAATTGGATAACATTTCCCTTGCCTCACTTAAGGTCCAGAAGAAGTGCTAAATAGCAAACTGTAGGTTTTGAACAAATGCAGGCACACATCTCCAACAGGGAACGTCCAACCCTGGTACAAGTTCTCTGGCTTCATAGAAATGCCATATTTTTCATCTGTATTCTGTATTTATTGGAACTCTTACAGTTTCAGCTTGCTAGCTCCATAAGGGGGCTTGATTGATTTTTATGCTAATCCAAAATGAAAGACAGCTGTTGTACCCACTGGCTTCAATAAAGCTAATCCAACTCATGAAAGTCTTGTAAACAGCCAGATAATTATGTTACGATTTAGAAGGGATTGCATCTTGTAAGGTGCTTATAACTCTGAAATGCTCATGATTGTTTTGGGGTTTTTTTTAGGTTAATGAACACCTTCAGACCGGTGTTAGTGGGGATTTGGCACCACTGCCAACACAGCTGCAACGAGGGGTGGGACGGGGGCCCTGCCCAATTTCGTGCTGATGAAGGAAGGGGTTACGCGCCGTGCGTGCGATGGGAGGGCTTTTCTACCCCAGCCTCCTCCAAAGGAGGAGCTTCCTGGTGGGGCGGGAGGCAAGCACCCCACCGCTTTGGGTTCACAGCTGCTGGCTGACATTGCCAATGAATGAATGCATTTCTGCACAAACTGGGGCGTTACCCCTCCGCCCAGCTTTCCCCCTTCGCCTTACGCCTGAGATGGGGGTCAGCCCGGGGGGCTGCTGCTGCCGAGCGAGCGAGCCCGTGATGGAGGGGGATATTGATTGCCGCCCTCGAAATTTGATTTGTTCACATGAATGTTGTATAGAACGGCGGTTGTTCTTTTATTAAATACTCGTAGCCTTAGGGGACAGCTTATACAATATTATTACACCTTATAGTAACAAGTCAATCATCATAACTTTCAAATGATGAATGGCAGGGGTTTGGGCATATCCAGAAAAAGGCATTATGTTGTTCAGCCACCCACTAATTATCGTTATTTGTATCTTCACAAGACCTGAGCGCCTATCTCCGCACACGGTCCTTTCGCTCCACCTAAACGAGCTTGCATTCCTGTGAGCACATATCAACTGCCAAACGCAACACGGAACGCAGAATTAGCTTCTTCATTTAATCCATGCAACAGAATTGAATTAAACCTCGACATAAGCAGGGCAGACTCTGGTTATTAATCCTCCCGTGAGCAACTATAATTATTTTTGCCAGCACTAATTTCATTTGCATATGTATTGTTAAATTGCAAATCACAGTGAACCACGAAGAGGTTTTGTATGTTTAGCTGAATTAAGCAGTGCTGCTTAAGCACATTGGCTATGGTAGTTAAAGTGCTAATTCAAAGGGGGGGGGGGGGGAAGAAAGCAGCAACACACTTGCATAAAAAGGCAAATTAACAGCTTTGAGCGTTTTCTGATCTCTCTGGGTTTGCCAGAAGTTTCCTGGGAGAAATTGCTGTCCTACACATCATGACCTACTGATTTTGATGGTAAAGATCAAAGGTGGCCTGGCTGAATGGACACAGCTCAGTGTATGTGTTCAAAACCAGGAAAATTAATCACAAAACCTTCATGCTCCCTCCCCCCGAAGTTCAGCAAGAACAGTGAAAAATCCATATAGTTTCCCGGAGAGGACCGAGTGGTTAAGTTAACATTAGTCTGCATGAACAGCGATTTGGGGAATCTTCCTGCAGAAATAACCTCACTACTAACCCCACTTACTTTACAAATGCGAGTAGCTGGAATCAATACAGGAGATATTGAATTTGAAAATCTGCAAAGTCATCGGAACTGTTCAGCTTTGCTCATTCGCTGTGCTCGTGGCTCAGCATGCCAAGGGAGGCTCCTTGGCTGCCGTCAGGACTCGGGATTTAAATATCGCTCTAGAGCCACCCTGGCAATAGCCCCTCCCGGACGTGGCTCGTTAGTGTTGCTTGTCAGGGTGGTGTTTTACACGGGCTTCAAAAGGGTCTGATGAACCTGATGGCTCTCCGAATTGGTTTTGTATTATTACAACTAAAAATAATAGTAAAAATTGTTAATTGAAGTGTGGTCTGTTCTTTTGCAAACTCCAGATCCTCTGTAGGAGGTGGGAATGAACAGCAGGCGCCTTCATCCAGCTGAGCAGCATTTTGCCTGTTCCGTGTATTTGCCAGGTTCTGATCGAGTACCTTCTAGGGAAGAAGAAAAGGTGGAAGAAGCTTCAGCGCAGTACGTCAGGCAAATATTCCTGGTTAGTCCTCAGCAATGTGGTAATTCCTTCTGTGGCATCTCTCTCTTCTGTGGTAGTTCTCTCAGTAGCCAAAGGCCAGGCGTTGGCTGAGACGTTGATGCTGGGTGCACTTCTGCACCAGGTGAACAGCGTTGTTGAAGCCAGGTGATGTATTTATAGCTAGATTTAACTTGTAGGCACCAGCGTTGGAAAGTCATTGCAAGTCGTTCTGGATACCTCAGTGGCCCTTGTGATTTCACTGGGAAAAGGCAAGGGATAAAGTTACAAGTACACAGGGCAGTTAGTGGGCTAGCTTGAAACCAGGACTGAGGTGGGCTAAATTAGTTGTCATTTCATGGAATTTTATTAAAAGAGGAAGCGGCTGAAGGCAGGGTGTTCTGGCTGCAGCGGGGATAGTGTTAATTGTCGTCCTGGTACTGGGCATCGGTCAGTGGGTGGTGGTTTGTATGTTCTATTATTATTGTTACTATTCATTATTATTTTACTTTATTTGATTTCAATTATTAGACTCTTCTTATCTCAACCCAATCTCGCTTTTTCTCTCCGGATTCTCTCCCCCCATCTCACCAGGGAGGGGGCAGTGAGCGAGCGGCTGCATGGGGCTTAGTTGCTGCCTGGGGTTAAACCACTGCAAAGGGGTTTCCAGTTTTAATGCAAATTAATAGTGTATTATTTTAATGTGAAGACATAATTAAGTTTTTGATTTATCAAAGTACCGACCTGACTTTTCATGTTTCTTTCCTGAGAGCTTTATTTTTAAAGCATTGAAGAATTTAACAGACTTTCAATTACTGTTCTTCAGAATATGCACTTTGGAAGGTTGAGAGCTGGCATTAATGATACCCATTCAATCCTGGGAGTTTTTGATCATAAAATAAATTTGTCTTAAAAATTTAGATGTGCCTTGGGCTTCACATGATTTTAGGTGTGCTGGTTTTATTTTTCATTTGCTCTTCAGTTGCCGATGGAAAGTAAGTTTTTTAGAGGACTTTGCCTCACACTGTGTGGGCAGGGTGTGCTGCACCGACACCAAACACAGGGCTGCCGGGCACCAGACAGGAGCAAAACTTTTGTTTGGACCAATTTTTGTTGGCTTCCAGTACAATTTTTTAGAAAACTTCCTTCTGTGTCTCTTCGCTTTGTATTGCAAACTGCTATGGCCTTGGTAGACGTAGAGTGTCTTTTATTTGTTGGCAATAATTATTGTGGTAAACCAAAAAATAAAGCACTCCTGTAAGTAAATTCAGATGTTTCTTCCTTGCACTCTTTCTTCTCGGTAGTTCTGGATGTTAACGTTGTCGCTCCCGGTTGCCTGTTTAGAGGCTGTTGGAAGGGACAACACAGACTTTGAATTCTCCTCACGTTGCAGTAGGAGGAACAATTCTCATAATCTTTGTTGGGATTTGCCTAGGAATTACCATGTGACAGATGATGAAGAAGCAGCTGAAGAAGGAGGTGGGTTGACTAGTCCCTGTTTACCTTTGCCCGGCAGCAGCGTGGGGCAGACTGTACAACAAATAATTGGGTGTTGGTTCGTTTCCCCGGCTCTGCATGGAAGAAACCATCAGAAAGAATGAGAACTTGCCGTTCTGTGACTCCCACTTGCTCCCGCCGCACCCTGCTCTGTCCACCCACGCACTGGTACGAGCGCACCCTCCGGGCACGGAGATGTTTGCACCAAGATCTGGCTGGCATCGCTAGAGGAGGACCTGCCACGTGCCAGCAAAGGTAACAGCCTCTCGAGGCATGTGAGAATTAGAAGGGTTTTTTTCCGCCCTTTCGATGGACCCCTTGGACTCAGATGGATGCCTCTTCGATTTTCCTGATGGTCTTTATTTTTGACAATCAATTGCAGCACTTGGCTCCGTTTGCTTGGCTCAATGGGTACCTCGAGTAGTTCTGAGGATAAAAAATTGCCGTGTGCTGAAAAGAAGATATGACTGGGGTTTGCTATCGCAATGCTGCTCACAAAACTTCGGCAAAGTGCCCGTTTAGCACTGTGACACTGAGACACTTTGACCTTAAAAAATTATGAAAATATGCATGTTAATAAGGGAGAAGCTGCCAAGAAACAGGGAGGAGAAGTGGGAAGCAGCAGTATCTCAAAGCCACAGCTGGGAGTTTCACAAAGCTTTTCTTGCTCAAGAAGCAGAGTGAAATAAATTGGGTTTATTAATGGAAACCTGTTTTTTCAATAAGCGAGCTCAGAAGGCAAAGGACAAGAAAAGGGAATGGCCAACAATTTCTTAATGCACAGCATTTTAAACTCATTCCTTTTTACAAATAACAAAATGAAGTAACGTTTAGTGCTGCTGAAACCGAGTCAGAAATAAGTTTCATCCTCAAAGAGTTGGTTCATGTACTCATAAATGATCTCCCTGTTTTGCGTTTAAATCTGAGCTGTGCTTCAGCACGGTACAGCTTTCTACACTTAATACTGAGCTCTTGATTTTCCAGGTTATTTCTGAGCAAGATCCGCTGGCTTCTTTCAGTTTCTTTAGTTGGCTTTCCTTAAGTTACTGAAAACATTTAACTTATACATGGTGGTTCTTTCTCCCTCAAAAAAAAAAAAAATGTTGCAAGTGAGAAAAGAACACAATTTAATTTTTAATGCAAAGGGTATAAAGGAAAAAAAACCCCAGTGCTCCCTTTGCACTTTCTATAAAGTATTATATATCAGATTGACCCTGGGCTAGGATCGGAAACGCAGAGCAATTATTAACAATGTGGGCATCAATGTAATCTTTCATCAAGAAATAAAAAAGAAGGAAAATAAAGAACTTGGCCCAGTAGGGTTTTATAAAGTTCAGAATGATGCTCTGTAGCTGTACAAATACAAACAAGTTAGAAAGGACATCTCGTGAATGATTTTGCTATAAAGCATGGAAAATGTCGTGCAAATGGCATATGTCACGTGTAACCTGCTCGCATGTGTATGGGTGCCCTCTGCCTTAGGGGGCGAGATCTGGAATTTGCCCCTTTGATAGCATCTTACTCTGAAAATGCCTGAAAGTCCTCGATGGCTTTTTCACCCCCAAACACGCGCAGGGGCTACAAGCACATGAAAAAGGAGGTCACAAACAGAGTGCGTTTAAACTCGAATACGCGATGGACTTCCAGTTTGTTTTGTCGTGTGCCGAGCAGTGCAATGTAAAAACGGGGGTAGAGATGATGCAAGGAAGTTTCCAAAATTTCGTATTCTCTTTAAGAAGTGTCAAAGTGGAGATAATCTGCACAGGGGGTGGGAAAGGGCCCCTCCTCCTGGGAAGGAACATTTTGAGGAAGGAGCAGGAAACACTTGCTGGAGGTGCTGGTATTGGGACCATAGGAATGGATTTCATGGGTGAGACCAAAGCCAAGTCCCTCCTTGGCCCGGTGGCCAGCAGCAGTTGCCCTGGAGGGTGGGGAAGCATCCAGCAGTATTTTCAGGTTTACTTTCCCAGCCTCCAGCCATTTGGTTCTTAATTTGTGTGGACAGAGGATTTGGGGCTTCTTTTTAGTTTCTAATAGTGTTTTCCTCCAGCTCCGTCAGCAGCTGCCTGCTCTGGAGGAGAAGGGAGAAGGAGAAGTATTGCCCTTAAAAATATATTGGATTGTGAGAAGGCATGAGTGTTGTCATGGGGACACGGAGGCTTATGAGAAACTGCAGCTGTGAGCAGAATCTCCTTATACTCCATCGCTCCCGAGGCACTGGGCTGATGATGGTATCTATCAGGCCTTTAAGGGATTAAGGAGCAGGAATGGGCAATAGCTGTCCTTGCTCTGCTTCCTCACGTCTCAAATTAGCTGGGCTGTGCACATCACGATATTTCTGGGGTTTTTTTTCTTTATGGATGAGTACACCAGTGTGCTCACCTCCTCTAGCATTAACTCTGTGAGAAAGGAAACAAATGGGCCAGGAACTGGGTCAGGTACAACAAGGCAACTTTGATTTTTCTGACTTTATTTGTCCCCCCTCCTCCCTGTTCTGTGCCAAGAAGACAGACTACAAATGAAAACTAAGGCTTGCAGGTGCCTGGGAGATGGGTTTGACCTAGATATTGCAGAGTAGCCATAACTGGGATATTTCACATGTAAGTTAACAAAAAAAACAAAAAGCAATACAGAAATCTGCCCTAACTGGCAACGTAGTTAGTGGTATGGGAAGCTGGTAGAGAGAATCAGGTTTAGGTGGCACAAAATGAACCCCCCACTACCAATATGGTGGGGCAGAGAGATTTGTGAAATTCAACATAGCTGAATTTTCTGCCTAAAAAAAAAAATTAAAAAAAATCTATTTTTTGCCCATCTCCATAGTGGGAGAACTACAAGAGGAGGAGTAACCCTTGGAAAAGTCCCTGTCCAATGCTAGTGATTACTCGTGTCCCTGCCTTGAAGTGAACAGAAAAAAACCTGGTGGACCTCCTGGACCAGGGATATGCAGAGATCCCTGGACATTGGGGTTGGTCTGCCTGAAAATTCCTCTCCCACAGGACCTCCAGCATTCCCAGCCCAACTCCTTCCTCTCCCAGTACATCCTGGATGCTCTCCAATGGCTCATTTCCTCAGGTCATTGTTCCCACTTTGATTTATCTTCAACTCCGGGCACTAGTTCAGTACAAATATCCAATAATTCTTCCTTTTACCTGCAGAATCAGCAGATGGGAACAGCTCAGCCCTGGCACGAGGAGAGCAGCGACTGGAGTCATCCTCTGGGTAGATGGGGAATGGAAGTATGATCCCAACAAGGATAGGAAACCATTGCTAAATAACCCAATCTACTGCTTCATGGGAGGGTTTGCAGTAGCATTTGAAATAGTCATCGGTGTTTGTGTCAGTATGATGGTAGGTAACTCCAAGGGCTTTGGTTTAGCTCTGGCGAGGGTAATGTGAATGTAATTTTTCACTGGACATTTTCTGCACAAACTGCGTTACGTGAATTCCCTTGTCTGCTCTGTACTGCTGTTGGTATCTCCAGGATGTGCTTTTGAACAAGATTCTTCTTCGAATCTCAAACGAGACATGAAGTAATACAATAATGCTGATTTTAAACTCCTCTTTCTTCTCACTGGTCATATGATATGCCAGGTAGTTCTTCCACACTATTTCTAGGTGCAAGAATAATAGTCACATGGTAATTTTTGCCGCTATAAAACCAGATACCAAATAAGACTGCGTCCCCAATTTTGAACACGCTCCTTTATTCCTTTCCCTGGCTGCATGAAATGATCCCGTTGGTGAGCCCTCTGCGTCGCCCCCTTTCTTTGGGAGGGTCAGAGATGGACGTTGTTACCCTTTTCACTTTTGCATGGAATAGGGATTTTTCATCTTTACGCCTCAGGAAATTTTATAAGCCTGGAGAGATCTTCAGCCTCACTGCAGAAAGCAGTGCTTGGTACCAAGGTGTCCCAGTCTGTAGGACGCCAGCTGACCAAATTGCCATTTCTGTGGCTAGAATCCTTTCCTTCTCGATTTCTAATCAGGAAGATGTGGTTTAGGTGCATGTATTTTTTTGTCAGATTTAACACTGAAGATGAGAGATAAATGTATTGAAAACGTATGGTCTTTGAATGCGTGGTCAGTGAGTTGGGTGATCTGTGCACAAATCAATTTTGAAATTTTGGGAGATAATGCAAATTTCATTGGAAACATATTAAGCATATCTTTAAGGGTATCCTCTCAATTGGAGCCTTGAAAATTAGCGCTTTTAAAGGGGAAAAAAACCCTGATACTTGTTCTAGGAGAGAAGCATTAAGAACAGGAGCGTAGATTGGGTATCAGAGGGTTGTGCTGTTGGAAACTACAACGTTGTGTACTTGCACTGCTCTGTGGACAGTGGGAAGCCCAAATGCTCTGTTTGAAGAGGTTTCAGTCGTAGCTTTATCCAGTCAATTTGCTCAAAGAAAAAGGTTTAGAGTTTAGAGAAGTCTTGTTATTTAGTTAAATACTTCCCTTCTATATTTCTGCCCATAAAGTGAATTTCAAATTAAAATAAACCCCACCCTGTACTTGTCCCAGAGCTCTAAGCTGTTTCTCGAGCTTCTATCTTTGAAATATGGTGACACTGGGGAACCAATTACAGCACGATTAACCAATCTGTTCAAATGGTTCAAACCCAGAGTTAGCGTGGGACCCGGATAAGCTTGGCTGAGAGCAGCTGGTGACTTTAAGGGACAAGGGGAGAGGAGGGCTGGGCAAGTGAAAATAAATGAAAATAATATTGTGTGTTAAGGTCTTATTTAATTTCAGGTGTTTAAATGTTTATAATTATTGGTTGTTGGCACTTGGGTAGGTTTGCCCGTGTGTTCAGCTGCTCCCTATCGCAGGCTGCTTGCAAGCAAACGCCCGAAAATCCTGCTCGCCTTGTCTGCGGAAAGGTCTGGCTGCAAAACTGATGCACAGTTGCACATTTAATACCCCAAGGCAACAGCCCGTATACAGTTGCACGCGTATTTACACATGAAAATGAAATGCAACCATGGACAGGAATAAGGATTATCACAAAGAAAAAGACTTGTTCTCAAAAATGTATCCAGATGGCCAATGAAGGAAAGCATAAAAACCCAAACCCGCTTTGTTGTGTATGAGCTGATTTTTAGGTCTTGGGACCTTTGGCAGAGCAAGGAAGAAGATGCACTGACGTTAACTCGCTCGTGTTGAGTTTTCTTGTGTTCCTAAGGTGCAGGAAGAGCCTGCGGTGCCGAGCCCCTTTGCAAAGAGCCCACGCGCGTCGCGGCAGGAGCGTGAAGCCCCAGCCTCACTGGCTGAAGAGGGGAGAAGATGACTCTCACCATTAACAAACCATCCTTTTGAAACCTCTCGACAACAGCTATAGTGCAAAAAGGACCTTGAAGTGCTCCTGACCTCCAGAGCCATAGCTCGGCTGAAACCAGTGGCGATCAAGAGCTCGTTTCCTTGCCAGTACGCCGTGGCTGCTCCATCGCACTGCTTTTAATTACCGTGAAAGGGAAGTCATTTTGAAAGAGGAAAACCCTTTTCTCTAGCTCCAAACTTTCTCCCAAGGTCCAATTCATGATCTGAACAGATAGTGCCCCTAGACCAGAGCTCCCGTGTATGTCCCTGCTGAACTGGAACTCGCCGGAGCTTTGATAGCGACTCTCCGCGCTCTCTTGCCTGCAGTTTAAATTCAGCACGTGCTGCTGTATAATGGCCAGATTTGGAAGATCACTGGAAGTAGAAAAATACATCTAAACCTAACAAACATGAAAGGGAATATTGTGTGAGAGGCACTTGTGGAGCAGGACGCCACGCGGTATGCGCAGAGGGGCCGGCTGGCCGGGAGGAGGAGATCCCTGATCGGGGCCCCGGGGCGCTTCTGGAGAGGTTGCAAATGAACAACTAAGGCGAGTCAAACGTTTTCAGTTTTTATTCTTCAACAACAGATGTATTTGCGTATGTTGAATTTTGGGCTTTATGTAAAAATTACATAAGCTTTTCTAATTTTTGCAAGAGTCGGCTTCTGAAGCAAAAATAGCTCCAGTACTTGTACGCTGGTTTAATTAACATTGTTTATTCCTTGAAAAAAGTGCGAAAGCCTATGAAGGGTCTGTCACCAGCGTTAATCTACCTTTCTTATTTTCTTAAACAGAGGTATAAATGACAGAGAGAACCTGTCTTTTGCTGGTAGAACCATGTAACCCAGCAGGAGTTTTAATTTAACTGATGTATAGATCACACCTACAGCCAGCTCTTACCTTATGCAGCAATTTTTTCTCCATCTGCCTCTGAGGAAGGGAAAGGCAGAGCGGGTGCTGGTTTGGTTTTGTTGCTGTTTAGCGAAAACAGGCTTGGGTTCCTCCAGGTTAAATATTCATCTATCGAAGCAGACAAAATTAATTTTCTTTTTTAACATTTAGAATTTCATATAGGGTTAGAATCTGGTGGCGTAGACATGGGAGTGTGACTTGGACGGGGGTTTCAGCCTCCCTGGGGGATATAGGGTTAGAATCTGGTGCCGTAGACATGGGAGCATATCTGGGATGGGGGTTTCAGCATCCCTGGGGAAGCCCTTTGCTGGATGTCCATGCTCAGCTGCATACGCGTGGTGTCTTGGCTGCGTATGACCCCGCTGGCTTCCACTGGCTGGTCTGGTCTGGACCCTTTCTGGTTTTAGCCCCCACTAGGGGGATTTCTAAGGGCCAGGGGGGGCACGGCTGCGCGCCCGTGACCCCTGCCCTGTGCAGAACTGGGGGGACAGAGCCAGGGACAGGGCTGGATTGTGGCACCACCTCAGCAGGAGGCTGGGGAGAGCAAATCTGCGGCGGGGTTTGTACGTATTTCACCGGAATGCTTCACCAATTGCTGAATTTCCATTTTGGCTTTGCTGCATGGGGAAAGTACACGGGCTTTTTGTGGTAGCAGTGGAGCAAATAAGCAAAACTTTATGTTTCTAAACTGAGGAAATAAGATCTGGAAAGGCTACATACACTCAAAAAAAAACCCCAGGGTACCATTTTGATATTTTTCTGATTATTGCTGCGGTTTCGGACGCTATCATTTCACAGGTCTGAACTGATGCTGAGTGGATTAAGGGATTTCCCAGCACCTGTTGAGCTATGAGGACCAGCAGATGTCCGGGAATTCTGGAAATACAGTTCTAGACTGGAATTTAAAATTTGTCATTTGTTTGCGCATTTCTGAGAGATGAAATAAATGTGATTCCTAATGATCTAAGTCATTACAGTGCTTTAAAAAAATCTGGTGCCCCGAGACTATAGCTTCTTAATTGTAAATATAAAATAATTTCTCTGATGACAACAGAATACTGTGCAGTAATTACAGTGGCCCAAGAGATTATATTACTGCAGAGTCCCAAGCTATAAAAGAGCCCCAACATTTTTTTTTTTGTACCACAGAACCTCTTAGACTTCATTCAAGAACAGAAAAGCCAATGCCCCAAGGTAGGCTAAGTTCATATCCCAGAAAACAGAAATGTTTTTTTTTTCCCCGTGTATGCAAATTGCATTTTTATTGCAGCAAGGAGAAATGTGTCATTTTTTTTCTTTTAGCTCATTGGAAAAGCAGTTGATGTAATTGGACAATTGATGTAATTGCATATGCAATTGGAGTAATTGCACATGCAAATAAGCGATTATTCTCGCAGTTATAGAACTTCTGTGAGCAGTTACAATGTATTTTTAGGTTGCTTAGGCACGTAATTGTATGTGTGTTTTGCACCTAGGTTTTTTTATGCAGCATCCTACCTACTTATTTATTTTGTAACACCACTCTTACCTAAATATGAAATATTCTTTACACAGCAAGCAATAAAAATAATGGGTTCACCATAATACTCAGGGCTGTGAATACATTCTGCCTAAACTGTGGTGTATTTTACTTTATGGGAAGTGAAATAAGCACTTACTGAAGATAAAACCTCATTTAAGCTCCAGTTGCTTTGCAGCAATCGGCAGCGTGCAGAAGGTTTTGCCCATTCCTGAGGCTGTGTAAGGGGAACGTGACAAGCAATTATTTACTGCATTTTTTAAAAACCTACAGTTGCTAATGATAACATTTTAGGTGTGATAACTTTTTTTTTTTTCTCTCTTTATCTTTTCAGTTTTCTTGTTGTCAAGAGATAGGGTCTATGGCCCGGTAAAATCCTCCTTCATGTGTATGAGGCAACGTACGCCACAGTATTTCGCAGCCAAAATATTTTGCAGTTCTGTTTTCAAGCTGCTGGACTTTCAGGATGGAGCTGCACACACCTAGGCCATTCCTTGTGGTTAGGTAATACCTCTCTTACTTGTTTTCTCCTCCTTTTTTTTACCCCGTTGACTACAGCGGAGGGCGTTAGCAGTGCGCTTCAGTGGTGTCAGGGTTGCAAGGGAACCGGTAGAGCCAGACCAAGTAACAACGGGCCGAGTACTTTGAATTTATTGCTTTTATTGACTTGTGCTCTTCTAGAGTAGGAGTCCTCCCAAGCTCTGCATCAGTTGATCAAGGAGACTCTCTGAATTTACGAGGCAAATAAAATCTCAGGTGGGAATATCATTGTTAGGAAAATCTAGTGGCACTATTGAAATAAAATCAAAACGCTAGCCCCCGAGCTGTGCGGTGACACCCCTGCCTAATGTTTGGGAAGGCCACGTAGGTTGCCAGTTCATGTCCTCTTATGGAGAGAAACGTCCAAGTTTATGTGAAGGAATTACAGGAAGGCAGAAAGTGCCTGAAGTGAAGGGGAGGGAAGGAAGCCTCATGAATACAGCCTACCTGCCCAAATTTTTGTGATGTCTCA
This sequence comes from Butorides virescens, assembly GCA_017310255.1. NCBI lineage: Eukaryota > Metazoa > Chordata > Aves > Pelecaniformes > Ardeidae > Butorides > Butorides virescens. The sequence goes on along the minus strand of JADKXX010008488.1, from coordinate 25,560 downwards.
ACTCGTAATTTAATTACATCTCATGTGTAGTAAGAAATCAACATTTCTGGTTTTAATTGTAATTATTTTGCTCTGAAATTTGTGAGGGTTTTTTTTCCTCTTTGACTATATTAGTTCATCCGTTTTCTGTGCAAGGATGTCACTGAGATTTATTCCATCCTTCAAATACTATCTTGTCATTCTAGCTGTGAATCCAGTAGTGGGGTCACTTTCCACCCTGGGGGCTAAATCTGGCTGTTCGTACCATGATTGCAGTCCTAGGGCTTTCTGTTCAAGTTCTCCATTATTAATGCATAAAGTGGCAGGTTTTTTGGTTGTATTTTTTTTAAGAAAAAGACAGACACCTACACCCCCCCACCCCAAGTGTGGAAATACCAATTTTCTTATATAAGAAGAAAGAGCTGCTGGGTATAGAAGTCAAACCCTTCTAAAAGGCTTATTAGGATAAAAGAATTTAAAGCACTCCCTGGGCTACAGGAAGACTAACTTGAAATCTATAGGCCAGATTCTTGGCAGTGTGGATCAATACGGATCCATTGAAGTGCATGGGATATGTTTATTTCTATATAAGATAAACAGCTGGTCCTATATGTTTTGAAAATATTTAAGATAGAGGGATTCCTTGTAAGGTCAGAAAGATCTTATTTCCAAAACATTCTGGGGGAGAAAAAAAAAAAAAAAGAGACAGGAACAAAAACTTTCCTGTTCATATATTTATAGGACAAGAAATTAATCTTTCAGACTAAGCCATCATTTTTATTCCGGTGATGCTGTGCTCGCTCTGTATCCTGAGTAGCTCTGTGATTGATCCAGGGAAGACGCGAGCCTACTTTTTTTCTCTCACCTGTGAAGCCAATTCCTATGGCTCTACATGTTCCTGGTTCAAACTCCATCTTCCTAATCATTACCTGAAAATTGTAGTGACTCTTCTGGGACAACAGTAAAGAAGAGGAAATTTGATTCTCAAAGGCCGTGCTTCCTCATAAATTCCTCATATATGGGGTGGTATCTGTATTGAAAAACTTTATGTGTTCTTGCTTGGAAAACGTATTAGTGCCTAGACGCTGCCAGAGACCGGTTTATTTGGACTTTTGGCTTGATGCAATCTGGCAATTCTTGTTTCAGAGCAACACTGTGCAAACAGCAGAGAGGCACAGAGCCCCAGACACTGATATTTGCTCTGCACAGACGGAGAGATGTGTGCTCGGGAGGGAAAATCAGCCTGGAAATGACCCGTTTCAGGTGAATGTCTCTAGTTCTGGCCTTCAGCAATGGTCTGTAGATATCTGGATGAAAGGAAGGGTGGTGGCACTCCCATATCCCATTTGGAAGCGGCAAGCTGGTTTTTGCTGGAGATCGGGGAGCGTGCTGACCCCGAGTGCTCAGCCTTGCTCTCAACGCAGCGTAATTCCAGCATCGCTTTGTGTACGCGAGCTCTTCAGATTCATACTAGGCAATACCAGCCACAGCATCCAGTGCCGAAAGCATCGCAGCCTCATTGCCTCCTCTTGACTTCAGCCAGCAAGGGGGGTGGACCGCCAGGTGGTCAGGAGGCCACGGCTCCAGCTGGAGGGAGCATCATCACTGGAGAGCATCATTGCTGGAGGGAGCATCATCACTGGAGAGCATCATCACTGCCCAGTGCAGAGCCAGCCCGCTCACGCGCTGCCCACCTCCCCGCTCCGCAGCACATCCAGCTGAGGATCCATCTCAGCGTGCCTGTGGCAGAAATTTCCTCCTCCGAGCTCTGTTTTCACATCACGCCTCTATTGCCCTTCCTGCGTTCCCGATTCATGCGAATGCAGTAGCTGGTATCTTTGAGCCGTGCAAACAGTAAAAGAAATGCTTGGGTAAATCCGAATTTTTCAGCTGAAGTGGAATCTACAGGGTTGCACGTTCTTCAGCGAGTCAGTGCTGAACCATTTACATCTCTGGCGGGCAAAGGGAACATGTGCATTAGAGGGTGAGCTGGCAGAGGGGTCAGGACTTTGCTTTGATATTCCACTCAAAGCACGTAATCTGTCTCCATTTGTCCTTTGGAAACGGGTCCACAAGAAGAATGAAGTTTAAGAACAGTATTACTTGGAAGTTCTCATTCTGTTTAACCTTTGTGTGAGGGTAGCACGGTATTTTGTTGAACAAACTCTTGGATTAGATCGGAACTTGATCTTTAGATAATGTTTGTGACTTGATAGGAAGAGCCTCTGTCTTGATCGGTTCCACCGAGAGATAAAGAATTACCTTTATTTATCAAGTTCACGTACAAATTTCGGGTTAGTTCTTCAGCTGATGTGACTGCAGGATTACCAGCAGAGCTGCTCCTGTGTATAATAGCGTTGTGTCTTGTGGAGAAATCCTGGTGCAAGGAAAGGCTTCACGCTTCCCTCATTTCATCTTTTCTCATTTTCTTTCCAACAGAAACCCAGAAAAAAATAGCATCTTTTTTTGGTTTATGTTTATTTCCAAAGGGCTGCAGAGGAAGAGCTTTCACCACTCACCCATTGCTCGAACCCTTACTGCAAATGCCGCGCCGCTTGTGCAGACCCTCGCCCTCCGTCCATACCCCCCGGGCAGGTGAGCACATACGTTCTCTTTCGTGGCCACAGCCCCATGAGTCGAGTAGGTGCAATGTGACATTTCCGTAGTGAACCATGTTATTTTCTTCATTGCTGCTACTCGCATCTTCCTGGTTTCTAGAAAACATTTCCTAGAGCGCTTGGCGAGAGCTGCGTTGATGGTGCGCAGGGCGTTCGGCAGCAGCAAGCCGATGCCACTCATGCAATACATTTTTGTGGTTATGACCCCTTGTAGCGTGTCCCACCTCGTCCGGAGGTTACAGCTGATTTTCTCTGTGTAACTGGTGGTAAAACGCTGCTCGAAGGGGTCACGGCTCCTACAGGTGGGGACGGGGTCGCGCCCAGCGGTGCTGGCGGTGTCCCGCAGCCGCGAGCTGCTCGGAGCCTGTGCGGTGCTGGCAGCCGTCCCGACAAACTGCTCCCTGCTCCCCTCTGCAGTAACAGCAAAGAAATATTTATGCAGCCATGGAACAGCTTTCTGTAGCTGTAGATGGCTTTAACCCACCCTTTTATTTAGGCCATGCTGCCACTCTATATGCGTTTCTTACAACTTTGTCAGCGTAAAGATCATAGAATCACCTCGGTTGGAAAAGCCCTTTAAGATCATTGAGTCCAACCTTTAACCTAACCCTGCCATCCCACCACTAAACCCTGTCCCTCAGCACCTCATCCATCCTTCTTCTAAATCCCCCCAGGGATGAGGACTCGACCACCTCCCTGGGCAGCCCATTCCAGAGCCTGACAGCCCTTTTGGTGAAGAAGTTTTTCCTAATGTCTAGATGACGACTTGCTGTCTCGTTTCCTATCTCCTTGTACTACCCTGACACTTTTTCTGGTAGTTTATGTTTAATCCCTACCACGGCGTAGGGAAGGGACAATAGGATATCATTTTGCTGAAATCCAACATTTAACTTGTGTGTCCTCACACCTAGAAGCCAAACCTTTGTAGGTACGCCATTTGTATATAGACCTTTTAAAGAAAAGCAGAAGAGTGGGAAAGATTTTTGACCATTTTTCTCTGAAAAACTGACTCAGTTACAAGTACCTGCACTGTTCAGAAGGTGGCCCAGGAGCTTATGCAAACCTTATTCAAAATGCTCTGCTGTTATTCAGTGGACTGAAACCTCTGTAGAGGAGGTTTTCTTAAAAAAAAATGTTCAATATATGCCTTCAGATTTGAAGCAGGTAAAAAATAACCGTGGCATGGAAACTGCTCAGTGTTTCTCTTTGTACTTTTGTTATTCTGGTTGCTGCTAAAGCCAGGAAGGGAATGAGAACACAGAACAAATTTTTTTTAATGATTTCACATTTCTGAAAAGTCCATTTCACATTTCTGCTCTGGTCTGGGCTCATCTTCATCAGACTCTGCCATTTGGAAGCGAGAGATCTACGCCACTAGTCAGAGAAAGGCTTCTTTCTGTCTGCAGCGTTAAGCTGAGTGTTCTAGTTCCTCCTGTTCAAGATGTTGGTGAGCCGTTCGGTGGGGTTCCAGGCTTGCTGAAGGTCTGTGGCAGAACAGACCTTGTTGAAAAGTCCTCCAGGTACCTGGCAGCATCCCGACAGGGATCCAACGGGGAAGAGCCCATTCCCTTCTAGCAGTGCCTTGAGCCTGGGGCTGGACCTGCTCTTCCTCACGCCATGAACGCTGCTGGCTTCCGTAAGGATGCCCACAAAATAATTCATGCTAATTGCAGCATCACCACTAAAAAATGCATGAGGCAAAAGGTCTTCACCATGAAAAGATGCAGATAAATGTTATAGATGTTTAAGTTTTTAAGGTGGCGAGATGAGCAAATGCAAGTCAGTGACACCAGTCCTTTGAAGTATGTAGAGGGAAAGTTGCTGGTTATAGCCACGGTGCAGCAGAATTTAAATTCCACCGTTCAGAATACGCAGAACTGTTTATAACGCAAATGGGTAAAATACACGTTCTGCAGTAAGTACAGATTTTTCAAGAGGAAGGTAATTACAGCCCTGAGCCCTTCACGGTACGGAGGTATTTCTGAGTCCTCGTGGGGTCCCACAGCTCCTTGGCTGACCTGGAGTGCTGGCTCCTTTCAGAGACGGAGCTGGTGCTCCAGGAAGATCTATTTGCAAAAACCCAAACTGAGCCTTGTATTAAAACAAATCCCCCATATGGTGGCAGCCTTTTGAAAGATATGGGAAAAACCACCTTCCATTTAATGTTTGGTTTAATATGGTCAGAAGGAAACATCTGTAACACAGAATGGCTCCTCTTACTTTGATGGGGAGGAATGGTCATCTGTAATGCTCTTCCATGGGAACCTGTAAAAGAGCAATAATTCCTCATGCTAGCAAGATTATTTTGGTTCTAGACCTTATTTCAGTAGATGACTCTTTTTTTAGTCATTTCATCACTTCTCAAGTGCTTAAAATAGTCATGCGCTGAAATTAATAAATACAGGTCCTACTTCAATCCCCAGTCTTGTTGTTAATGCCTCAGTGACTACACAGTGACTGTTGGAAGAGTTTGTTCCTCTTCTACGAGACATTTCTGCTTATATTCAGCAAACTCTAAAATTAGGTGTTCAGCAGCGTCCTCCTTGTTCCCAGCAGCTTTCGATGAGCGCTGTGTTGGCAGCTCCTCTCCTTTCTGCCGGTCCTGGGAGGGCAGCTGGGGAAAGGGTGAGTGAGTCGGTGCCATGAGCAGAACAGGAAAAAACTATTTGCCAAAGATTTAAGTTCTGTAAATCAGGGCCGTGAACTGTGAAGCACACCAGGGAAATTTGGGCTAATTCCTTTAACTGCCCATTAGACTTACTTTGCTCGTTCCTACTTAAAGTATCCGATTCCTGAAGAAAAGCTGTTTTCTGGGGAAGCTCTGGCATCACTAAAAGTTTTGGCTGTTTCTAGATTGCCAGTCAGGCAACACCACTGAGGTCGAGAAAAGGTTTCCATTTGCTTTGAAGTGACTCAGAAAGACTGTTTTTTATTTTTTTTTTTTTTTTACCCCCCCTTTGTTTAATGGGTGATGCCCACCAGACGCCGCTCAGAGGAGCAGAGAGGTTGGAAGGCGGGAGGAGACCCGGCGCCCCAGCAGCCTGACACCGTTGGCCTTCGAGCTGTTGGAGGGAAGAGCAGCCTTTCTGTATCGTGGCATCCAAGCAAAAAAGTAGGTGTTTTGAAAGCCGATTTCAAAGTGCGATGGTTCGGCAGTCTTTTGTCCGTCTTACTGCTCAGAGTAGGACTACTGTGCTGCCCTGAGATGACCTGTTTCTGCGATATTTTGTCCCCAAGTAATAATAAAAAAGGAGAGAGAAATGTAGCCAGTGATAAACACATTTGAGAAGTACTGATGGTGTCTGTGGTATCAGCTCCTGCGTTCAAGTCCTAATGTCCTGCGGCTTGTCTACCAGCCTGGCACCCTCTTTTCTGCAGGAGGTAGGAGCCATTTTCCCAGCGGGAGCTATGAAGGCAGGGGAAGAGAGTGATGCTTCTTTTAGGGTGTCCCCACCCATTCAGCGGTCCCTGTATTGGACCCCCCTCGAGCACGAGGTACCCCCCGTGGCCACGGTACGGGGCGCGCTTTCTTGGCGAGCTCTCCGCACTGTGCTCATGCAAATGAAACCGCTCTATTCTGACTGACGGCTCTGTGGGTTACAGCCTGCTTATTGTTTGAGAAATAAAGATATTAGTATGCAAATGACTCTGGAAGGTGTTTCTTCTCATTAGAGAATGGAGATCGTTTGATAAAAGATGCAGTGTGCTTCATCTGTAAAAAGGCTTAGCAAATTTGTCTTGTCTCACCAGCACTCGAACAGCAAGACCGATTGGATAACGCAGCAAAGAAAGCACAGGAGACAAATGGTTTATGACACTCAGGTTACCTTTACCGTGCAAGGTGGGCGTGAAATTTTTTATGGTGAGACAAAAAAGATGATGGGCAATTAACTACAAACTCATGCAGCAGGTTTATCATATGCTCAGCTCATCCATCTGTGTCTCAGTCTCCAGTGGACTCACGAGTTTCATCAAGAAAACCATTTTCAAACCAGCAGACCAAAACAGATCGTTTTTGTCTCCAAGCTCCATCGAGGTTTTGCAGTAGTTTTACCTTATGTTTACGATTTATGGATGCAACGTATACACGTAGCAGAAAAGAGCAGTCCAAGCGTTTTCCCACTTGCAGGAGACGCGGTTTAAAAGATTTCTAATTCAGGGGCCAGTTCTGCAAATACTCGTGTGCACGCAGATAACTTTATTTGGATGAATTCCATGAGATCCTTTGAGGGGAGATGGTAAACATGGTATGTAATGGCATTTAAATCCCAACTTCTGCCCTGTGACGACTCTGATGGAATAGGTCCAGGGCATTGGGAGAGGAAGGATTAACTTGGTGGTTAAAGCGCTGAATTGGTATGCAAAATATTGGTGCCCAGTCTGTGCTCGTGCTGCAGACTGAGAGACCTTGGGTGCATCACTTGGTCTAGCGGCAACTTGGTTTTGACCCGGAGAGTCAGGGTAGCTGTGGTTATGTTTGTGCCAAAACAGTTGATATTTAACTATTGCCCTTCACAATATTATGCTGATGAATATCTTATTAAAGGCATTTAAGAACTAATCTTATATAAATAATATTTTTCCTTAACTAATTAGTTTGATGTAGTCTTGCCAGACTGGGTTAAAAAAAAATAAAAAAAAATTCAGAATTGAAGGTAATTATTTTTATCCTATGAATTTTCAAGTCCTTCTTCTCTTTTTGATCTCTAAATCTGCTTCACAAAATGCATGCGCTTCTTCCCGAGAGATCACGCTGGGGAGGGAATCGATAAAGTCAGAGCCATGGGACCACTCAGTGAAGCTGTCACAAAGCCCAGAGATGATCTCTATTTTTTTTCACCCTGAAAATAGGGGAGGGCGCTAAATCTAGGTCACATAGCACTTATTACCAGTAAGTTTTATAGAAAGTGAAGCGCTCCAGGTAGGGTGGTGCTGTCCTCAGGTCAGCCATGGGGCACACTGGTGCTGGTGGGCACCCACCGGTGGCCTCACTAAGACGATTATGGACTTCCAACTGTTCTCTTCTGTGCTGCTCTCTCATTTGCTTATAAGATGATGAATACCATTTGAAGGAAAGAGAGTCCTAATTTTTTCGTTAATTTGTCAAATACATACCCATCCCTGGAGGTATTTAAAAGCCGGGCAGACGAGGTGCTTAGGGACATGGTGTAGTGGTGGGATGGCAGGGTTAGGTTAACGGTTGGACTTGATGATCTTGGAGGTCTTTTCCAACCTAAACGATTCTATGAGTCTATGTAATTTTTTTATCGCTTCAGAATAATACTAACCATTGATGTAACACCATGCAACTCTACCAGGCTTAAGTGAGTGAAATGCTTCCTTTAAACTCACTCCCTCGCCGCTCAGCACCGCTGAAGAAAGTGAACTACTGAAGAAAGATATAGGCCTCGTGGTCTTTCCTGACAGTCAGTAAATCAGAGTTTTGTCAGACCAAAGAGATGCCATAAAAAGAGCAGATTAAAAGAGATTAGTTCTGCCAAGTGGCCTGAAGAGAGAATTTATGGCTCCCCTCCACCCACCCGGCAGAGCCGGCGGATGCACAGGCTCCAGAGGTCAGTGAAAATCCTTCTGCTCCTTCCACAGGGCTTTATATCACAGCCAAAATGAAATCTGCTGTGCTGGAGGGGAGGGGGAAGAAGGGATCGAGCAATGCTTGGTTTTATTTTTCCACCTGTGCGTTACTTTGCAAGAAGCGCGCTTTTTATTCCCTTTGCTGGGCTTGGTGGTGGTTATTGCAATCCAAGTCATACAGTTGAATTGAGAGGCATAACAGTAACTTAAAATTTGTAATATCAACACAGGAATTGTGTTATTGCACCATGGTGCATGTGCCAGTATTCATGTTGGTGGGACTTCAAAAAATGTGAAATATGCACGAGTGATGGTGACCGATTTCTCAAAGCTCACGTGGGACGCCCAGGAGACCAAGGGCTGGGATGTCAAGGGAGAGAAGGGGGAGAGCTGGCCATAGGCGAGCACCAGAAGTTCCAATGTCAGTCATAAACTGAGTTTAGTTTAAAGCTTCCAAAATGCGGAGCTGCAGTTGACTGTCATGGTATCTTTGAATATTTGGATACCTTAAAAAAAAAAAAAAAGACTTGGAAAATTCAAATTCACTTTCAGATGGGTCTGAAAATGTGGTGAGTGCAGCCCTCATCGCTGGATTTATGTTGGCTGATAAAATCTTCATCAGCCCGGTCTTCATGGCTCAAAGCTTCCCTTGACTTCAAACAGGAGCGGAGTCTGAGAATACCAGGAATCGTTAGGCAGCCTCTGCCGAAGAAGTCCTGGCTGGGAAACAAGATAAAACAGGGTCACGTATTCTGAAGTAATGAGGGAAAGGGAGAGCTTTTACCGGGGAAGCTAAGAGGGAGCCAAGGGTGTTACAAACACGCTGTAGTGAAAATGCACTTAGACCCGAGAGAGCAGAGTTGCTTTAACCCCTTTGCTCAGACCAGAGAGCGAAGAGCCATTAACGTATAGAGCCCTGCCACAGCTCCTATGAAGACAAAATGTGTCTTCATGCCCTACACTGCCCCACAGCAAGGCAGCAAAGCATCAAAATTTGATGGCCAAGTTTTAAGAGTGCCTTATGTTTTGCACCGAAAACCCGAGACGTGTGTCTGCATTTATAACGAGAGGAGTAAATGTTTCTGGGTTATGCTTTAACCTTGCCGTTGCACAGGTAAAATTACTTCCAGCCTATTTTTTCTCCCTCGTTTTCAAGAGCAATTTTCTAATTTCCAATATGCGTGCAGATATATTTTCCAAGTCTTTATAACGTGATACTGCAAATATGTTGGAGTAATGAGTTCTCTTTGCAATCTGGAGGATGTCACTGTGGTTACTGTATTTGGATCATCGTGAGCTATGGAGAGAAACCTTGGTGTGCAAAGGCAACGTGCATGGGGCAGACTGTTGTTCCCGTTTTCCTCTTTCCCTCAAATCCTTTTTTTAAACTCTTTGGAAAATCCTTTTTTATGTTATTTAACAAGGTGAGGGCATGGAAGTTTAAATGCTTGGAGTTAATAAAATAGACGTAAAAGAATCTAAATAGAAACTTTAGTATCTAACTCATAATTTTAAAAATCCACTGTTTATTTCTAAAGTTATTTTGAAGTAGTTTGAGATAGAATAGAAACATAAAATACGAAAGGAAGACTACCATGAGAGAACAAGTTCATCTAAAAGCATGTGTTTTACTTGATCAAAAGGACATTTGCGTACTCCCAGAGACTGAGTATTCTGGCCCATTTGATTCACTGAAGAAAATTAAATGCGAAATAAGTAGGGAGAGGAGAGCTGTAAGAGCAAGATGCCACATCTGCTTTGTGTACATCGCGCACGCTTCTCGGAGCTCTCAAATGGCCCGCTAAAATTTCTCTTAACGTTGAAGTCAATGCTTTTTCATTCATAAACAATAACATGTGCAAAAACACTGATACAAAGTCAGATGTAAAAGGTTAATTTGGTCTGTGAGAGTCTGCCTACAGACACGAAGCCTGCAATCTCCATTGAAAAATCGGTGACGCAAAGGTTATTTTCTATTTGCACATCATGCCGCACATGGTGACTGCTGTCTAAGAGCGATGTTGGTGAGCATCACTGCGATAGAATTGGTAAGACTGATTTTCACCATGAGTAAAGGAAAGGGCCGCCTGCCCATTAACACCAGTATGGAGGAGCTGGGCCTGGTGTCACGGGAGCTATTTGAAAGGGTTTGCTGAAGCTGCCTTGCACTACTTCAAAGCAATGTTTAACATTCGAACGAAGTAGTCAAGTGATCAAGTGAATATATTTTAAAGTAATTAATTGCTGGTTAATTGCCATGCAGGTTGCTGTCCTGGATAATAAAATTCCTGGAAATTTTCATTGCTGTAATAAGTTAATGAATTTTTGTAAGTATTTGTGTTAAGACTGAACAATCCTAAGGTGGCTGCACAGCTTATGCCTGGTGTACAAATCTCAAAGAGGTGCTCATAAATGTTTTAAAAGCATGAGCTGGCACTGTTTCAGTGAAAGAACTGAATCAAATAAAAATCCTGAAATGAGTTTTTGGGAAGCTTAATTAAAAGAAGCGCTGATACAAAGTGCTAAGGGATAAGACCTGTACATAATAAAAAAATTAGAAGTCCGTAACCCAAACTTTTCCTTTGAAGCAGTCACCTCTGCAACATGTGGCTTGCCCATCAGATTTCTGATAGAACTTTAAGCCATTTCTCTGTGAATGGCCCTGTATATATTTTGGCTAGGGAAACTATTTTATTGTGATCCTAAGTTCTTTGTTGGCTTCTGTGTGCCATGCGTGGAATGCCAAAATGATATACCTGCCGTAAACCAAATTGTGGGACGGACTAGGTCTCCAGGAGCAAGATTGCTTTCAGTAAATGATCAAGCAAGTCTCTCGGAGCCTGTTTGAGATGCCATCGGTTGGAAACAGCCCCACCGCTTGTAGCTTCCCTGGTGGGGCTGTTCACAGCCTGCCTGAACTTCCACAGAGCGTTTCGGGTGCTCGGAGGTGCATTTAGTGATGCTCAAGGTGTGTATTCCTATTCTAGCCCTAAGGCAAATTATTGTCAGTAGTCAATATGAAGCCGTTCCTACCATGCTGGAGGAATCACGGGGCTGTTTTGCTCTGACCGCTGACTACAGCTGTTAGGACCGACTCTCACTGCAGGAGACAGCGTTGCCAAACCAGCACAGCACAATTAGTTGAAGCTGGCAGACACGTCTGTGCTGATCATACCGACTGCAGCGCTTCGATGTGCCAATCGTTGGCTTTTCCGTTGGGTAACTCCAATTCTGAAAATACGCCGCTGAATATTTTGGCTACGTTAGCCATCCTGTAAAAACTCAAACAACCTGCTCCATGACGTGACAAAAAACTCCCAGCTTGCCAAATTTCTCCCGAAGCCAGGTACTGCATCCCAGGGAGACTCCGCTAAGGTTGGAACAGCTTCTGGATGAAGGACACCGCGCTCCGTGCCGCAAGCTGTGCAAGAGTGCACAACTGAGTGTGAGCCCTGGCACCAGCCCTGGTCAAATGGAAGGGTTCCTCTGAAGGGTCCTTCCACGTGAAGGACCTGTGATCTGCCTGGTGGAGGTCTAGAAAAGAGAGCGCAGACATTTTAAAGCCAATTCTGGTTGTTTTTCAAGTCTGAGCTGTGCTTTTGTATATACTTGGATATTTTAACAGCCTAAATTAGTGTTCAAAGAACTGTTGGCAGTTCTGGGGCCAGATTTTGCTCTTATTTGCCTTTGCGCAAAATGGGAATGTGTAAGTAGAAGCTGGCGCTGTGCACAGGACAGATTTTAGCTTGGTTAAACTGAGTTTCTAGAATTGCTTTGCTCTTCTTCAGGCTGTGTGAGGTTTCCAAATTGGTGCTTCGTTCGGGGGAGTAATGCATCCTCTGGGCACTGCACTTTGAAGAACATCACCGGCTCAGCTCTAGGCAATTTCCATGGTGAAATCACGACTCCGCTCTCAAGTCCAGTCTTGCATTACTTTCATCAATCTAGGGGTTTGTACCAGCTACCTTCATTTGTGCGAATTCGGGAGAGATTCAAGGTATTTGCGTGTGTCCTGCCAGCTTTTCAAGCGATTGCTGACCGTACAGCAGCATCCCTTTGATGAACGGCTACAAAGCAGCTCGTGGCGCTGGCAGCCAGATGGACACGCTGCGGTTCCTCTGCCGATATTCTGATGGGGTTTTGCTCATTCTGTATTTAGTCTTGGAAGCAGCAGAGAGCCTTTCAGAAGCAAAACTAAATTGCCGAAGTAGAAGAGCAATGGTGGAAGTTTACAGCATGTAAAATCAAAAGTTGCAGGTTTCTGAGTTTTCTGCTCTCTCCGCTGTGTCTTTACCTTTCATTTTTTACTGCTGGTGTAAAAGGAATGGAGCAGAGATTTGCAGGCTTTTCCTTCCTGAGGGGCTGGCTTTGGAAAAGATGGGTGTGTGCTTGATTGGCTTCAGGGAGGTTATAACTTGCAGGTAGTTGCACAGATTTTGAATTGTTTTGGAAAATGTTTATGGTATGGAACTCAAACCCGACAGACTAAAAGCCTGTGGGACACGGAATGGATCTAGAGAGACCCAAAGCTGTACGCGCTCAGCTGCCAGGGGCGGTGTCACTGCTCTCCGTGCTGCTCGGTGGCAACTACATGAAATGGTTTGCTTTTCTGTTTCCTGCCCATAAAAGAAATATCTTTCCTTTAAAAGCTGATTTCCACTGTTCACAACAAAGGTGTTAAAATTTAAGGTCATTATCATTATTATTCATCCAAAGTGCCTTTAAAAATACACACGTGCCTTTACAATTCACATCTACCTTTAAAAATACATATATAGAATCAAATTGTGGCCAAGAAATCTTGCGTTCAGGTCTGATTGCTTTTTATCAATGCTCAGTCAGACATTTAAATGTAAGACTTGAAGTTTTCTCTTAGTCAAAACCAGCCTTCAGCTTTCCCTAAGTTAGTGTAGAACGGCAGCAATTTCACCCTTTCAGGCCGCTTGCGTGCACAGGACGCTCTAGTAAAGAGCAAAGCCCTCTGATGAAATGGATGGGCTTTCCTCGTTAAACCGTATGATAATTAACGTGGGTGTTGATCCCTTTTGTAACAAAGACATCGCTCATGGGAAAGTGCTGTTCGGTTCTTTTTAACGGCGCACCCGACCCCTTCCCTCCCACACCCAGAGCGGTGGAAGGGCTGTGGGAGGAATGGAACGGCCTGCGGCCAGCCTCCGGGTGCTGTACTTCTAGTGTTTGCTGTGGCTCTCGTGTCCATCTGAACAGGGTTATATTCATATAAAATATGAAATAAATAGAAGGGAAAGCTGGAGGGGAAAAAAAAGAAAAAAGATTGGGGGCCCATGCGGTGAAAAGATTTCAAAATTAATTTTCTTTTGGACATTTTCCCTTCATGAAACACCCCTTGGAATAAAATATTGCTTGACTTGTTTTTTTTCTGATGAATTTAACAAGTATTTAACAGATTGAAGTAATTCTCCATACGGTAATATATTATGAATACTCCTATATTAACTCTTGCAACTCTCAGAGTTGGCTGTGTATATCATTATTTACAAATTCAGGACACAAGGTTCTGGGGTAAATTTTCATTTTGATTTTTCCTTCCTCCTCTTCAGCTTTTAGAAGATGACAGGAATTTGGCAAGACTACAGTTAACAGGAGCAAAAAGGACACCCATTCTGTTTGATGTTCATGACAAAAAACCTGGGAAGGAGGACAGAAATATCAAAAATCGATACTTCAAAATCTCTGTCTTTCACAAAAGATTTAAAAGCAACCTCCTCCTTGCCTCTTCCCTGGAGTTTTTGCTGAAAGGCTTTGGTTTAAGAGAAGCCATTTTCAAAGAGAGAGGGGGCAGGAGGAGGCTGGGAGAACCCCCCCCGCTATTTTCCCAGTTCGGTCATTCTCCAGAGGAGGAATACGTGGGAAGCCTGGCTCCGAAGGCCAAGGGGGAAGGCAGTAGAAATAAAAGCATTTGTTTCCCCCTGTAAAGGCTCCTGGTGGACGAGACGTTGTCGTATTTTGTCTAAATTGATGTACTTCTTTGGAACTTTGGGATTGTGGGCAAAGATTTAACTCCCTGACTTGGTCCAGGAGGTGCAGTAGCTGGAACTTTGCCTCTAATTTGTGTGACATTTAATTAACAGGAATGAAGAGAGGAATTTTTTGCCCCCTTAAGTCAGTTTGTCTTGCATTTGCAGCTCCTCTTCCCAGTGACTGGCCATCTTGCAAAAAAATAGACAGACAGACATGTCATTACAATGGGACTAATAGCAGAAGGTGGCATTAAAAGGTAACCTTCCATTAGCTACTTACGGTGTGAACCAGACCTGAGACTTTTTATTCCAGTGGGTTAAAAATAATGACTCGGAACAGAAAATAAAAACAGAAAAATGTCTCAAAGAATAAAATGTAATTGCTGTGATTTAGCTGAGCAGAGAGACCTTCTACAAGAGAGAAATGTGGGTTTGAACATGGAGGAAAAGCCAGGAATTAGTCTCAGGGAAGTTTTAATCCTTTTGTGGCTATGTTTTCTCCCTAGCTTCCTGCAAAAACTAGGTTAATACACCCGCCCGGTGTCAGAATGTAATTGCTTGCAATGGAACGGAAGATGAAAAGTGCACACGCGATGTTGTGTACTGTTGGTTTACTATTTGCTGACTCTTTTGCAGGGAACCTTTACTGATTGTACCTTAACTACTGACCTTGCCACGCAACCCTCCCTACGTCGTTTCATCTGTCCCAGCTTAAGTCCACCCTTCCCCAGGGAAGGAGGGCGCAGGGCTGGGCACCTTTCCAATGCAAGCGGAGCTTCGTGGTGGAAAGTTGTTCAGAAGTGCTAAACGTTTTTGAAAGAAAGCAAACAGCGTAGACTGACCTGTGATGTTTTGAAGCTACACTTTCTCCCCCAAATGCTTACTCACGTGCCAATTTTCAGTATAAAGCAACCATTGCAAGTGACAGGGGAGGTCACCCTTCTATGTTCCTTCCCTATAACTACCAGGCAGTGGACAATTTTTCTGGGAACACTTGGTAGAAAGATCTTCAGGATCTGGATGCCTACAGAGGGAACATTTTTTTTTTTTTTTCAGCATTTCTTATGAGCTACTGAGCAACTCCATGCCACCAAGGAAATCAACCCCTGACACTGACACTGTTGCCAAAGCAATTAATTCTTCCATCAGATCCTAAATTACTGGAAAAGCAGAACCTTATCCTGATCTGCTGGCACCAACTCTGCTTCTTTGTTGTGCTGAGCATTGGTGTGGGTGAAAGCCCTGAGGTTCTCCAGGCACTCAGAGTTCATTGCACAAACACCACAAACAACATGCTTCCCCTTCTTGTCTGAATCTGGGTTCCTTGAGGAATAAATGCACTGCAGGTGTTCATTAACAAGGTGCTAATTGGGTAACTGGAGATGCAACGTAAGAGACCGAAGAGGCTAATCAAAAGGCCTTGGGTGAATCTGGGATGCTCTTCTGTGCTTGGGGAGGAGGAAGGAAAAAGCTACTCCTGTAGTCTTGCATTTTATGGAAAAGCTGGAGTTAAGGCATCGCAGAACAGGCAGACTGTTACATCTTGTGTGTAAAAC
Source organism: Butorides virescens (assembly GCA_017310255.1). Classification (NCBI taxonomy): domain Eukaryota; kingdom Metazoa; phylum Chordata; class Aves; order Pelecaniformes; family Ardeidae; genus Butorides; species Butorides virescens. The sequence goes on along the minus strand of JADKXX010008488.1, from coordinate 9,816 downwards.
TAAAATGATAAAATCAGGTCAGAAATTCATTTGAAGACCACAACTAGTTTTTCCTCAGTTTAAGTGCTTTTACTTTGGGCAAGGTACCTTGTGCTTGAACCATTCCGATCTGATTCCACTGTACCTCCTATGGGGCTCATGCAAACTGCGTCAGGCTGTGCCTGTTTGGCTAAACCATTATCTAAACTCGCTGCCTGGCATGAAGAAGGCTTTAAGGATCCCTAGAAAGTATTTGCTTTCCTACTCCCTTGGAGAACACAGCTGGGTTCTTCAAGCTCAGGTCTGCAGACCTACAGGTAGGTGGGCATGTAAGCAACTTGTATGTTCCAGGTTGAACGTTGATAGTGGTGAAATCTCTGGGGGCAGTTTCTCCTGTGAAATGTTTTTTTTGCTCAGCCCGATGCATAATGAACATCACAATCTGGGATGAAACTGTCTTATGCCCACCCTGCGTGAGATAAGGAAGTAAAGGTGTAGTTGGAGGTTGCTTTTGGGTTTCAGTTTTGTCGTACCCTCCATCGCCAAGCTCTTGAAAGTGGATTTGCAGCAAAGATTGAACTCCGGTTTCTATTTTGTGCATATTCACTGGGAGGTGACTCTGCCCCGCCAGCTTGAAGGGCTTTATGCTCTTGCAGGGACCCTCCCAGCTTCTCTTGTCTCTGCCCCCTTGCCTGCGCTCCCCCGTTTTGCTCAGCCCTCCTGTTCCTTGCACGTGTTGCTGTAATAGGATGCTCTGGCTTAGGGTCAGACTCCTTCAGAGCGGTTGGGATTATGGTGGACAGTCAGTGGTTTGCTGTAGTGTTCTTTCTGGGTCACACAGATGACACAGAGCACTCTTTGCCTCCAGCTGCAGTCTTTGGCTTTTACCAACGAGGTTCATTTTGGAATGGATGATCAAATTGAGGGCAATTTACTGCTTGCACTGAAGAGGTCTTGCATGCTGTGAAAGCTCCCTGTGTAAAGCTCTTACCTTGCTCTACAAAAGCCACCATGCTGCCTTGTGCCCAACAGCAAAGACCTCATCATAGCCCGTTGCTATCCTGGCTTCAAGGACTGTTCCTCAGCACCACGTCCCTCGCCCAAGGGAGATGCTCAAAGGCGTGAGTCATGCCTGCCATGCTCATTTGTCACCCGGTCGTGGTGGTTTATGGTGTCAGTCATAACCTGAGTGCCTGGGTATTTACAGTGCTGCAGACAAAGTCAATATACTAGGAATGAGTCATATTTAAATGCAGTTTGTTCTTGCTATGTAGAACACACAGATTCTCTCTCATCAAATGAACTCCGGCTCAATGACAAACAGCTGTTACTGCCACGTTTTAATTAAAATGGAAGGCTGGCCTGAAAAGTTCTCCAATTTTAACATGCAAAAATAACAATACTGAAGTGAAAAAACATGGGTAAGCTGAGAGGAGAAAGGAGAAATAAATGTTGTCTCTACTATGGAAAATTTGCCTCCACATAAATTCTTGTGGATAAACTCGATTTTATTACCTTCAGAATGATGGCAGGTTACTTTGGAGAATGTCCAACCTTAACAATCCTTTCAGGTACGGATACAGTGGGAGTGCTCTCATAACCACGGTTATGTTGTCACCTCTGCGCTTGAGCATGGAGCTGTGTTCACATCATCATCCATCATGTTGTAAATTCACCATTGTCCTCATGTTAATTAAAGACTATTTTTAGTTATCCCAGGTTTTTTTGCAGCTATGTCTATGATAAAATAGGTGTGAATCAAAATTAAGCCCTTCCTATGGTTTAAGCCTTCTTTTTGTCTTTAGAAATGGAAATCTCTTCCTGGCTTTGGCTCTGGTAGTGATGTTGTTGGAGATAGATTTTTACAGGGCTCCAATACTGCAATTCCTTGTACGATGTAAATACCCTGAAGATATTTTACATGTTCTGGTATCTCTGTTCTGTTCCATTTTTCCATGTCCAGTGTCAGTGTTGCCACCTGGTTCTTATCCTGCCACGCTTTCCAGGTAGAGATGCACTCTTTAAGCTAATGTTCTTGTTGATGGGGCTTGTTGCCCAGGTAAAAAAGGCTGCATGATGAGTTCGTAGTCCATCCGAGCAGCTGTAGCAGAGCTGAATAGTAAGAATTCAGCCCCACTGGACATGAAGGGAGGTGGATTTCCCTTGTATCCTTTTAGGAAAAATAGTCTCTTCTTGCAGACTCACTCTCATGTTTCTTTAGCAGGAATTCTAAGTATTTATTCGATGTGGCTACGGGAGCTATTTCCATAAACTGTCGATGACCTCATATACCTCAGAAAGTATTAGAGCAAACCAGCACCACCAGAGACTTACAAAAAGGTCAGCGATAATGATTTAAGATAGTGTATTGACAACAGATCCACTAGGTCCTGTACTTATGCGATAAGATTTTAGGGGAGATTTCTTTTAATTATCACCTTTGATGGCCACTCTGTTTTCCCAGGAATCTTCCTCTGCCAGCTGTGTTTGGAGAATGAAGCTGACGTGGCAAAATGAAGAAAATTTCTCCCATGCAACTGGAAGTCCAGGAGTCTCATCCACAGCCTGCTTGGAGATGCAACCAGACACACAACAAAAGCAGAGGTGGGTACTTAATTACTGTGTCCCCGTCTCCTCTTCCAACCTTCTGAGCTGAAAGGTCTACTGAGAAGGGTACCGTCTTCCAGGGAACGACAAGCGCAGGAGCAGGGACAGGTCTCCTCTAGAGACTTTGCACCCAGGTTGGCTTTGCTTCCTTTGGTGGCTTCGTCACGTCATAGAGCATAGACTTTTGGGAGCTATAATTCTGTATTTTTGTTTGTATTTCTCTGATAGCTACTGTGTGGAGAGCTAATCCTGGCTGAAATGTCCTTGATAATGGATGTTGTATGAATAATAAAAGACTCTGTTGTAAATGCACTGGATAAAATATAAATCTGCAGTATTTTGAAGGGGTTTTTGGTCAAAAGAGCTTATCCCTAACCTACTGAAGAAGGATTTTCAATGATTTATTGGGTAATACATAACATTTTTGTAAATGTTGTTGCATACAGTTTGATTTGAAGCCAAAGATCTCTCCAAAATACATTGCAAACCAAAAGAAGCCCTCAGCTGTGGGCACTGGCAATTTAACTTCCAGAAAATCTATGATTTCCTAAAGTGAGATATTAGCAATAAACCCCCATAAATAAAAAAGTCTTCCTTTCATATTAAAATAATAGTAACGGATTTCTAACAAAATGGCCACAGAAATCAGCATGATCTATCAAATGTTCCTAAACTATTTTTTTTTGAGAAGGGCCTTACCAGTTGGTATTTTTACATACAAGTAGAAAAATCAAATTATACTTAAGAAACATAATTTCCTCCATTTCCTCAGAAATTCCCTGGTTTTTAAATGAAATGGTAACAATCTCTCATCAATCGTCAATCACATTGCTTTACCTGCATTAGCTGAAGGCTGCATCTGGATTCACCAGCTGCCCGCTGACAACGAGCCAAAAAAACGAGGAGCGGTGCAAACCCTGGTACGAGAAAGGCAGGGAAATACAAAATGCCTACCCAAACTGCATCTATTTATTCTCCATAATCTTTGCGCCGTGATCCAGAAGACTGATGATAATCCAGGAATAAATGTGTACCTTTTACGCAACATTAACTTACTTTCTTTTAGCTTGTCAAACAGATTTGGGGTATATTAGGTGTTTATTGTACGCCTCACCAGTTTCTTTCCAACTAGGGGACTGCATATTTATTTTTACCTTCCACCATTAAGCATTGAATTTGGCTTAGGGAAGCATATTTGGTAATGGATTTTAGCACTACAAGGCTGCAAATTTTGCGCGTTATTTGGAACGAAGGGATGTGGGGGAGCCAGGGCTGGAAATGCAAGGTACCGAAAAACTGCCACTCCAAGAATGAGAAAGTTTTCTGCTCTAACAAGGATTAATATATTTTCACAGCAGACTGTGCATCAGGGCTGGAAAATTGAAGTTCCAGGTGTCTGGAAGGCTGCTTATTCCCCAGAGTTCTCAATTTCAAATCTTTAGGCAATTTTTGGCTATGTACTTGTAGCAAACTCTTTTTCTCCTGTTCTCAATAGTTTACTGAGTTATTAGAGTGGCTGCTGAAATGATCACAGAAGTTAAGCTCGATCAGATTAATCAGTGGTTATAGAATAATTGATTTTTGATGAACTGTGAATGTACCAGGTGCTTGGATCGTTCCTCAACAGTTGCTATTTTCCCGGTTAGTGCTGTCCTTGGAACACGGTAAGCCTGGAAATGAAACCGAGCCAGTTCCCATCTCAGCTCTGTAGTGCCGTTAATGGCTCTTTAAGTCAAATCTGTACAATTTTTATTTAAAATGATTCCTGAATGGACACAGCTGGCTTCTCCCTCACTGCATCGATACTCCTCTTCTGCAGCTGATTAATCCTGCGATTAGAGACAGACTTCATAAATACGTACCTGTTGGGCTTTGCGAGTGCAAGCCCCACAGTGAGTTGTGGCTAAGGGTTATTCTGTGCATTTTTGGATGGATAAAACTGGACATAGAGAAGTCCTGACTGCTCCAAAGGTCATCCTGGGAACTCCCGACAGGCATTCTCCTTATCGTTCAGAGCTGTGTTTTGATTAGTGTCATGGTGGGTTGGGCAAAAATAAGCTGAGAAGGCATTTATGGTTGTAGTGATTTGTTATGGTTTAACTGGGCGCATCCAGTTGAATAACTGGTCAAACAAACTGATCTCTTTTGTGGCTACTTTTCTGCCTGGAGCAAAATTTTGCCATGTCTGTTTAAGTTTTTTTTTGAACCAGCCACTTCCAAAGAAATTAGAAATATGATAACAGCTGAAAGAAGTGCTTTTATGGCCACCTCATGGGTTACTGAGAGGTGTCAGCCTCCCGTGGAGTCAATGGGCTTTGAAGGTTCTCAGCCCTTCCTGGGTATATTTAGCATGCAAGATCCAACACCCCGCGGAGCAACTTTAAACTCAATGGAAAATGAGTAACTGATGCAAAGCCACTTTTATGGACTCTGTTCTGGTTTTTATAGCTCTCTTGTAAAGCAAGCGGATTAACCCAGTTGCCCTGTGGTTGTTCCCTTTCCCTGCAAATAAAACCAAAGCAAAATCTCGTTACACTTTTAAGCAGAGGATTTTTAGTTGCAGGTTCAAATATGTGTAACTAATATTTATAGGCTTTGTTTGGTTTAGGTAGGTTAGTCAGTATGTTTATTTTTGAACTACTTAGTCCTTAGGACTTTGTGAAGCCTGGTCCCCTCGTGTTTTGTGGGATAGCGACACGCAAAATGCCTCGATATCTGTTGTGATGAATGCTCTGGAGGAACCTGTTAATGGTTATGGAATTACTGCATGTTTGAAGGTTCTGACACGGCAGATAATTTTCCCCTACTTCCCGTGGCCCGGCAAGATTTACGCTTGCTGGCACTCGGCAAGAAAAGCTCTCCGTGTGCGGAGCCCCAGAGCTGGCCCGCAGAGCCGAGGCGCTGTGATGGTGGGGATAAGCTTAAATAACCTCTCTGGCCGTGGTCAGCTTATCTAAATGAAAACCCAAGTTACAAATCCTTTGGAGTCTTTCCCATCGCCGCGGCAAAAACTCGTATTTAAAAAAGAAAATGAAATGTTTCGGTTTTCGATTTAAAGAAGGTGTGGATATTTCAGTTCCAAAAAATTAGACGGTAGATTATTAAAAAACGCTTCAGCGTCCAAAGATGACACATTTTATTCAAAGTAAACAAAAATATTGGACCACTTTCTGCTAGAAAATGGTGGAAATATCAATAAAGACGTTAATTCTCGGATCCCCGTTTTCTCTGGGGATGCTCACCGTTTTACTTTTTCACTGCAAACCTATAGCGGCAGCACGGGGGAGCACTGAACGGCCGGGTCAAGGCTGTTTTGGGAGATGACTGACCTCAGCTATTTTGCACGATGCCGCTCGACTTAGCAATGTGCAACGCTTGATCTGATGCCCAGGGGAGCGGTGTGAGCTCTGATGGACGTGGTGTGAGCTTTGAAGGACATCAGCACGCCCTGCAGCCTCGCCGGGGGCCGCTGGCCAGGAGATTTGCCACAAACCTCTGGGCTCCCGTGCAAAGCGGGAGGCAGTGCCGCTGCAGCACCCGGGGAAGGTACTGGCACGTGGCACAGGAGCCACCCTCAGAATGCACACATCATACTGGGAAAATAACTGCAAGGGTATGTTTTTAAAGGGAATCAGTTATGTTCTTTTCAGACTCATCTTGGGCAAAAGTTGGACGTCAAACGCCCAACATGTTTGTTAATGTCCCTGCTGAAGGTCTCCAGGCTTAATTTAGTCAACATTCTGAATTAATTTTCCTATTAAATGGCAGCTTTCTTAAAATGTAGGGGGAAAATTTTTTCCCTGATAAGACTGTTCTGTGAACCGTTCCTGATGAGCTGCTGTGTCATTCCCTTACGCTTTCTATTTGTCTTGTTTAGATCACCGCTGTTTTAAGTATTCCAGTCTTTTGCTGCTTATTAAGAGTTTGTTTTAACTGGGAGCTTCAAATAAATTGTAAAAGCTGTTAGAAAGCAACATATTTATTTATTTAAATTAGCTTTTATCCAGGTGAATGGATATTCAAATTACTTCAAGGTCTTATATCTGTTTCTGTAAGATTTATAATCCAAATTTCATTGTTGATACATGGCCTTTGTTGCTTCCCCAAAGCCTTTTTTTTGTGCCTCCGAGAACGTACCTCATGTCCGCAGGGGTTTTGGAGGCTTGGCTGCTCTAGGACCACTGGTGGGTCTGGCTGGAAGGCCAGACTTCAGACTTTAAAGCTGCAGAGCCGTGTTCTTCCCTGGACACAATAACTGCTTCATCAGGGAGTCCCCTTGGTTTTGAGCATACGCTTCACTAGGGCTTCTGCCAGTGTCGCCATGACCTAAAATAATAATTTCCCCAATCAGTTTTATTATATGGATGATGTAACGGTTCTTATTTCCTATTTAAAGCTGTCCACAGGAAAAAAATAAAGTCCCAATTCTGTTGAAAACTTGTTTCTTTGGTTACACTGACATGGCTAAAGCCCTGGAATCTCCATGCAACCGGGTGGGCATTAGCGTGCCTTTCTGGGAAACGCTTGCTGCTCAGAAGATGGCATAGCGCTCTGATCGCCATTGCAGGAGCTGCTGTCCATAAAGCGCTGTCCATGGTGGTACAAATGCGTTAGGGTTTTGTTGGTTGGTTTGGTTAGTTTTGTAGGGGTATATTGGTATAATTTTCCATTTTAGCTCGGGCCCTACAGAACTTGTCTGGCAGAAGCAAGGGATTTACAGGTAGCAGGGACAGATCTTTATGCCCTGTCCCGCTGCAGGTACCACGCGGCGAAGAGTCCCGCGGCGTCGGCGAAGTTCTGCGCGGCAGCCGGGCAGCGGGCTGCGGCATCTCTGCCTCGGGTGGCGGTGCCAGATTCCTTTCACCCCAGTAAAACGCTCGTGTGGATAGGGAAAATATTTATAACTTCTGGGTAGCCACTTTCTGAGGTGCCTTTAAAAGACCAGGGGTGAACACTGAAGAGAAAAAAAAAAAAATTTCAAGACAAAATAGAGCCATTTTAAAATGCTTCAGGTCAAAACAAGGCTTTTATTTTCTGACTGGCTAATTCAAGGTGACTTCCAAGGCCCTGAACATCTTAAAATATTGCTGTGATTATGATTTTTTTTTTTTTTTTTTTTTTTGGACAAGGATATTTTGTGAGCATGTTGTAGGATCCACGTAACCAGCTTACGCCTTAGGTGCTATATCGTGATTCGGCCCTCTTTGTGCAGCCCTGGGCATCTTTTTCCCATTTTGTGAGACAAGGTCAGATTCTTGCCCAGCAGTGGCGTCCACTTTCAGCACTGGGTGCCGTAGCATCTCCCATCTCTCTTTGAAACCAAGATTCTAGAAAAGCCAACCATTCCCCAGTTCCCACCCACGGCCGTGGGTGCAGGCGGGGGCTCAGTGCCCCCCCTGGAGCCGGTGGGGTGCCCTGGGGGGCGATGCCCAGGCTGGCTGGGGGATCACCGGCAGCAAATTTCATCTCACGGAGACTCTTCTCTGCCTCTATAAATTTCAGTTAGAGGTTTTCAGCTTCCCGGTATATTCTAAGGAATTGAGTAAATTAGAAAAACTATTGAAGCAAGAGCTTTTCTCTCCCCTTGATCAGGTAATGCCATACTCCGTATTTATCTGAGGAAAGAAGAACTTTCACAACCCAGTGATTCCACTTTTTATTCTTTTTACACCATGAAGTATCATAATATTGTTTAATAGTGTCATACTTATATTTCACGCTCTAATCCACTTTTCTTCTCCGTTCCCATTGTACTTTATATAGTTGGAAGTCTTCTTGAGTAGAGTATGTGCTCAGCCCTCTCCCCATGCCTTCGCACTGAAGCCGCGGTCAGCCATTCATCAGGATTGTTCTTTTTCTTTTTTTTTTTTTTACTGAAACAGTGCAAACTTTGCGCTGTAAGGAATTATAACGTCCTGTGCATAACATACATTTTCTTTACCTTTTCCATTATCTACTTCACAGCATAGCACATTTGTCACTGGTTCTTTTTCTTTCTTTCTGGCTTAATGAGAGTCTCAGGTTTTAGAATGTGCTGTTTCTGTCCTTTGTGTCTAATCTGTGCCCTCTATTTCTCTCCCCCACTTGGAGATAAAACTGCATTTTGCTGCTGTTGCAGTTCCAGACAAATTTGATCAAGATAGAGGAACTGACTCATCACCTTTTCTCGAATCTTTAGGAACGGTACTGGCAGGCGTGTCCTGGAGGAGCTGGGATCAGCGCCGGGCCGTGTCTGTTGGCTTGCTAAGAGAGAACAAGGGGGGTTATTGTTTTCACCCACGCTCTGCTGAGGCTCTTTTGGATCCTGATTCTGTTGATTTTTATCTTCTGTAAATGGAGAAGGAGGGAGAAAGCGAAGCTGATGACTCTGGGAAATATTAGAAAGAGTGCTCGAGAAGGTGAATGTCATAAATGCGATGCTTATCCCAGCGTGTGCCAGGCATAACACACCAGTGTTGCGCTCTCGAGGGATTTTTCTTGGGACCTGTGTTTAATCTTCAGTCCCATGTAATGTCAGACCCCTTTCCGCGAGTTGCTATACGTACGGCTTTTGTTCTGGCATAATAATAGGGCTCATAACTGCGGCTTAATACTTTGCCTGGTATTTCAACTGAGATCAATGATAAATCTCTAAAGGCCATTCAGTCACACTAGGGCGGTATGAAGTGGAGTTTAAATTGAGATGTTAACCCGTAGGAAGTGCTGCTTTAACAAGCAGGGCCACTTATTTAATCCAAATGCCATGGTTGTATGCAAGATGTGGTGGCAAAGGTCGGCCTGGATCGCAAGGGAATTGAGAGCTGAGTTTCGGCGGTGATTGTTTCTGCAGCAAACCACGGGCTCCTTTTTACGTCGTGGTAAACAACACGTTCTCTTCTTATTTTCAGCGTCGGCTTACCGGCTCTTATTTCCTTGGGGTCTCGTTGGCACTTCCCCGTGTGGTCATTACAGAAGTTTGGGAAGGGAAGCGCTTTCTACAAAGGAGCACAGAATATTTTGTGTTCTGCTTTGGTCCAGCACCTCTTACGAATACGGAAAATTAAATCTTATGATGGACTTGCCGTGATGGTTTACTGTAGCGAAGAGGCGTGTTTGTTCTGGGGCACGCTCAGATATTCCTCCTCGTACGGCACACGCGAGGGCTCTTGACTTGGCTTTTGCAGCCTTTTCCCGCCATGCATTAGCCATCCGTTGTTGGCCTTTGCCATCCGTTGTTGGCCTTTGCCATCC
>JADKXX010008487.1:0-79839 GCA_017310255.1 Butorides virescens | reverse complement strand
GTCAATGTTTTAGTGCTGCAATCTACGCTCGTGCAAGGAAATTTTAAAAATGGTGCCCCCCCCATCCACTGCAAAGAATGCAGAAAAATAAAGCGTCTGCGCGGAGGGGAACTTTGAAAGGGAAAGGCAAAGCTGTTGTGGGATGCAAAAGATTTTTCGTGTTTCTTTTAACTGTGTCTCCTGAGATTATAATTCTTTGAGTTCATGTTTATCATTCAGACTAGTGGAAGATAGGATTCCTTCTCTTCAGTCTGTCAAATAGGTAAATACCAGTGTGATTATTTTTTTATTTATTTTTTTTTTTAACAGCAAAATGAGGATGCATGGTAAACGCAGCTGTCCTCAGAGAGTAAACCAGTGAGCTTCAAAATGCATACACAGTTTTCTTGCACTCATAATATTGTTATTAATGTTAGTTTTGAATTTCTGAATGCCCTTTTTTTTTTTTTTATTTAATGGTAACTTTTTTGTTTGAACAGACGACGTTGGGTAAGGTAGAGGCAATCAGTCCTCATCCAAAAAATTATAAATGAAGAACAGGCAGAAACTTGAAGCGTTTTGTATCTATAAGGAGCTTTAACACAGACGTTTGTGTCGTGATGCGGTTTCTCCTAGTGAATAATTGCAAACTTATAGAAGGGTTTGTCAGAACTGAGCTGTTTTCCTTCCTTTCTTCTCTGACAGGTAGAGAAACATTGCCTTTTAGTTTTGATCTGTCCTTTTATAAGCCACCCGATCACGCTTTTGATTTGTGCTTTTAATGTTACAGAGAGAGAGTAAGCGACACGGTGGAGTTAGAGATGCTGTGCGTCACATCGTACTGTTGCAAACGGGTATAAAAACTCACAAGGATGCGAATTTACATTTATATGGAGTTGGAGAGTTGAGTTTCAGGGTTTAAAGATGCGGATGAAAGGGGATGGAAGGAGGCAGAGAGAAAGAAGAGAATCAGAAGATTATTGAGATTGCAATTTTAGTTGTTACCTACTTAAACCTGCAGCCAGATTTTCCTGAAGGAAAGAAAGAGCAGGCAGCTCTGGCTGAGCCTGTTTGGAAACCTCTCTCCTCCTCATGCCCTTTCTCTCCTCCTGGGAACGTGTTCTCCAGCAATTCCACAATATTTATTGCCAGCATCGAGGGAATTATTACAGGTCTTGCTGGGACACGTTCTCTTAAGCAGCTCCTTGAAGGAGAAGGACAAGTTCCCTAGCCTGAAGAGCGCACGGTCTGATTTTAATCGTGGTGGGATAAGATGAGAGGTGGCAACTGGGTTTTGGGGACTGGGTGCAGTGAAGAGCTTTGGGTCTTGGTCTGAGCCATGCTATTTCTTTCTGAAATCAGAAAGAAAAACATTTGTTTTACTCAAGCAATCAACAGGGCAAACATAATTAACTTTGCTTGAATATTAATGTTAGTGAAGCTTTATTCTGCTTGTAGGGGTAAATAGTATTTGGAGAAAATTTCCTGCTGAGGTTAGAACGTCTGTGAGCTCTGTGTGTGTTTGTGTGTGGTGTGGGTTAACCCCCGCCGGCCGCTCAGCGCCCCCAGCCGCTCGCTCACCCCCCCATGGGGTGGGGGAGAGAATGGGAAGGGTAAAAGTTGGGAAGCTTGTGGGCACAATGCAAACCAAAATGTACGGCCTGGAGCCTTTACTCTAAATGAGGTTATGCTGGTGGTACAATCGGAAGCTAGGAAATACATTGCATTAACCCTGGCAGGGGCTGCCCAGCGAGGGGGTGGAGGCCCCATCCCTGGGACCATTCCAGGCCAGGTTGGACGGGGCTGTGAGCAACCTGATGTGGTTCAAGGTGTCCCTGCTCCTGCAGGGGGGTTGGGCTGGGTGACCTCTGGGGGTCCCTTCCCACCCAAACCATTCCATGATTCTATCATTCACAACAAAGGTCTGCACCTGGTAAGCCCAAGCTGATCTGAAGTTCTCCTATTAACTTTTGTCTCATCTTTGCAAAAATCTTATCGGTGTACAGTTGACCTTGTTTTGTCCCTGATAGCTGAAGTTCAGAGTTCGTACCTGGTGTCAGTGCAGAACAACATGAACAGGTTGGAGATTTCGGTGGCACTACACAGACTGTCCTGTGCAAAAAGTGTGGAGCCTGCAACAGGCGGCAACGGGAATCAAAAGCAACGTGTCCTGATGCCTTATTAATAAAACAGTTTCAGCTCCCAAGTATCGCCATTGAGTTTGTTTAGTGGCTGAGAAGTCAGAATTGGAAATCACACCTCATTTTCCCCGTTTTGTTAAACAACTAAGGCGTTCTTTTATATGTGAGTCTTAGCGCCACGTTTGTGGGCTCAGCTCGACCTCCGCAGGGTTCGGAGCCTCTGATGTCGCTTCCCATCGCGCGTCTCGCACAGCTTTTGTCTTGGAGGAGAATTCCTGGCTGGCAGACATGCACACGCACACTCTCGCATAGCCGCGCTGTCAAAATATTATGTGCCATCCTAAATTATTTGGTAGCAATGGGAAAAACACCTGCTTCCCGAGAACATCTCTTCCTTTCAAGTTATCTGCAAGAGTTTTTTTTTGAGATGTATTATTTAAAATGATAATGACAGCCTGGTCTTAAAAATAGGTAATTTTTGACTCTTCTTGTTTCAGTGCTTGACATTAGGGTACGTTGTTCTGGTTCCTACTTACCCCTGTGCAAATGGCTTTCACAAGGTGAAGTAAATATATCCCGTTCTTCCTCCGTTACATCCGTGTACTATATGATCTGCAAAACCTTTCAGGACTTACTGTGCAGCAAATGCTGCTTTTCAATTATAAATACATATAAAATATGCAAAAAGATAAAGTCGACATGAGCAAAGAGGGAGCAGGAACATGAGATATGTGCCTTGAAACCACTGTGCTTTTAAGTGAAGTGGTAATTTTGGAAAATGGATTAGCAGGAGAATATTCAGAGGTGCATTTTAAATAGCTTGAAAACTCTGGGAGTTTAGAGTTAGGCAGCACTATTCTTAAAAGGTACTTTTTTGTATGACTGTCTAAATAGTATGTAATATTTAAATTTGTCATGTGTATTTGTTCCATTAGATACGTAACTTCTTTAGATACAAACCTATCATATGCAAAGCATTTTAAGATTCTTACTTGTAGGTTTCAATAATTGTTGCTTAACGTTTTTTTTGAGATAAGAACACTGATCTCTTTTATAACATTACAATCTACGTAGACTGAAATACATAAGTAGGGGCACCCTCTTACTCATCTTTGCAAATATAATCCAAGGAGGGCAAGGAGCGTGAATTAGCTATGAGGCTTTTTTTTCTGCTGTCTGTGGTGGGGCTTGTCAACCGGAGTACTTCTGCCAAAATAATAACCGTTAGTTGGTGTGAAGGGTGGGAGCAGGGTGGAGATGCTGAGGAGCCAGCTCCATCGCGGCAGATGGAGGAGGAGCCGTCGTCCATCAGGCTGAGGGCGAGCAGCGGCAAAGAGGAGGTGTTTGGGATGGTGAGTGGAGCTTCCCAGGGTGGTTTTGGTGGCTGGGATCACGCAGACAGGCGGCCTTATCCCAAGGGCAGTGGTGGACTGGGGGAGGTCAACGGGAGAAAAACTGGCACTGAGCTCTGCCAGGCAAATTAATGTCAGAGAGGGATCAGACTTCTGGCTTCTGCTGTCACCCTCAGCTCAGTTGTGTCAGGCCAAGGTTTTGCAGGGACATCTGGAGTGTGGAAAGCTTCAGATGGTTTAAGACATTTCCATTTACTTGTTTCTTTACCAGACATCTCACCAGACTGAATGACATTCAATTAAGTCCAGTGTTTTCCTTGTCCAGAAATCAAGCAGTTGCAAAGCAGAGCTTGCATGAAGAAGAGAGGGGATGGGAACAGCTCCTGCTTGCTAGCGGGAATGGAGATGTTTTTATGACATCTGGTGGTCATAAAATCACAACTACTTTAAGTGAAAATGGCGGTTCAAAACCTTCTGGAGAAAATTCTTTATAAGACATACATAAATGCACCTTTCGTATATACATAAACACACACACGTACATAGTTATTGTATTGGACTTTCATGTTCCCTGCCATCTGTTGCTTTAGGTCTTGTGCATATTTATTATACGAGTTAAGGCAATTATATTATTCAGAAAAAAAAGCTATGAAATATTAAAGATGGGGGAAAAAAGGAATTTTTATTTAGCCAGGAAATTTAATTGAAGTTAGTGTAAAATATGTTGGCATAATGATTACATAATTTGGCCCATGCTCAACAACGCTTGAGATTACACCACATATTTTCACTTACAGCATTCGCTGCGTTCAGTCCAATAACCCCAGTCGTGTTGCTCCTGTGCCTTTGCGTTCATTATTCCAGGAGTTTTAAAGCAAAAGGGAGTTTCAGTGTACACCACAGGCACTGGTAGGAGGGTAGGGCAGGGTTTATTTATTTTATTACTGGCTCTAGAAAATACACGCTTGCTACCGCACAGTACGATGTCGACCAACGGTGGCGTTGGATAAGGGGCAAATGACTGAGCTGGCTGTTGTAATTAAAAAGATTGCTTGTCAGGCTTTGTCCGGGCTAAAACAAATGGAAATACTGCTACTGACTTTAATTGGCTTGGATTGGGCCCGTTGTAGATCATGCTTTTTGACAAAATACCTACCACAAATCTAAAGACTTTGTAATACTCATCACCGGGTTTTTTTAGACAAATGATATTGTTGGCTCTTGCCTGACCTATATTATTATCATAGAAAGAAATGCAAAAAACCAAGCTAAATTACTCTTTAGCAGAAATTTCAGGCAATGGACACTTTTCCATGAATATTTCATATCAGGCTATAAATAATTCTGTTGGATTTTGAAGATCAGAAAGTGACTACTTGGATGATGTAGGGCGTTTATGTAAGCCTTATCGCTTCGTGCATGCTGCAAGAGACATATTCATTGATGGAATTCAAGTCATGTGTGGGGAAATTTGACATTTTTCCTTAAATTTCTCTTAAATGTCTATTTGTTTTGATTGCTTAGGACTGGAATAGACAAATATAGCAGCGTCATTCACCTCCGCCGATACCTGAGAGCTGCGCACGCTGAAATGTTTTTCACAAAGCTTTTGCATTTTAAGAATGTTTTATTCATTATCCTAATACTAGTGCTGAGTACACCATGCTCATAAAGTACAGGTTTGTTAGATGACTGAAGTGTAGCTCTCTCTGAACCTTCATTCAAATACAAAAATCAACTCCACTTGATTGAATTTGCCTCCTTCTGAACTGACCTGGGTGGTTTTTTCTGTAAATGGTGTTAATCTTTTCTTATTAACCAGGGGAAAAGAAACAGAACTGCAATTGGTTTTTTTTCCTTTTTTTTTTTTTGTGTCACAGTTCCTGCAATTTAGGCAGAGAATTTTGTTGTCCATCTAATAAAAAAGTAGATTACTTTATTATGAAGAAAAACCTTGAAAAGGTGCTTAGTTTCACCATAAAACACTAACCAAGAAGACAACCCAGATACCTGAAATTTGTTGGTTGAAGAAGGAAAGAATTCCTGATTCTTAGGATGCTACTTAGCATAAGCGTAACTGTTAGTTACAGCCCTATCTGCATACCCACTTCCTAACCTGAATTCTTCTCCAAAAATCACATTACCGCCAGCATCCTCGGCACTCAGTTATGTGCTGGGATTTGGGGTGAGCTGTCCTGCAAGGACGCCCAGGACAGGGCTTTCCCTCTGCTTCTCGTGTCTCTTCCTCCTCTCCACAGTTTGAAGGATGGAGCTTCTGGCAACCAAACAAATGAAATTATAAAACCAGTAGCTGAATGACTGCCACTGTGAGGTGGGGGTGTTGCATGTGATGTGGCTGTGATTTGTATTTTCTGGAAATACTTTGTGTCCACAATGTGAGTTTGCCTCCTTTTCTGTCTCCTGCCTCGGTGCTTAGCTCCGTGGACCTTGTTTTTCCTCTCATTTCCCCTTCCCACTGTGTTATTTGGCATTTTACTGAATGTCATTTTTATCCCATTCATTCTTTTGACTTTGGACAGTTGAGTTTTGCTCGTGCTTTTTCAGCGTGAGGCTGCCCTGGGTTTTACAGTTGCACTGAATAATTGATTGGATTTGTTTGGTTTAATCTCGATCAAAAGTCTTTTGGCTTTTTTTTGTCTTTCTTTTGTTGTTTTGTTTTCTGAATCGTGTAATGAGATATTTTAAATCATCAATAGTATTTTTCTGTGTATCAAAGTATCAAAATCTTGTCTACACCTTTCCCTGGTCTTCTCACCGCTCCTCCTCAGCCTTCTGGGTTCTCACCCATCCCACAAGATTTTGAAGACCGTTGCTAATGGCTCGTGAGCAGACCAGGATAAATTGTACCATGCCCTGGTGAGCTGAATGCTTTTCACGTCCCTAAGCGTTCTTTGGCCTGCATTTTCTTCCCTATGCCTTCCCCTACTGCTGCTAAAGCAGTGGGTACCTGCTCACAGGTAGCCCGACGCCGGCCACCGGCAGCTTCTTTCCTCTTGGTGTTTTCTTTGCGTTATTTGCTCTCCCTTCTTGTTAAGGATCTAACGATTCCTCCACCTTCCACGTGTAATGGGCTGACCGAGCCTTTGCTTGCCCACCCTCCTTTGGCACTTTAGCCCTTTTGATTTTCCTTTCTACATACCAGAAGAAAACTGTCAACTTTCAGAAGCCTTTTTAATGCCTTTTTGAAGCAACCCCCTTAAAAAAGAAAAGTTAATCACTCCCAGCTGCCTCTACACTGCACTTTAATAGCTGCCAGAGGAGGAGTTCTCCTGACCTGGAGGAACTGTTCTTTCTGTGTCAGTATTTTTTTCCATAAAATTGGCCTATTATGAAGACGATCATGCATGATAGAGTTTGTGTGGCTCTTCAGTGACACAATATTTCAGTGCTGCTCTTGCTGGGAAGCACGCATTAAGCTTTCAGAAAGAAAAGAGTAAAGAGTATTTTCTTCCTTCCTTAAAAAAAGGAAACAACAAGAAGAAATGGTTCAAAATTTGGAGCCAAGTAATTCTTGTCATTTAAAACCAAACAAAAATAAGTGTCTTTTTCAGGCTCTGAGTTCTACACCAGAGAAAAAATATCTGGGGTTTAAAGTAATCTTAAACCATTAGAATTTGAGAAATCGTCATAATTTCTTGTCCGGTGAGGGTGCACATTGCAACCTAATGTCTGGTTCTGTTTGTGCTTGTTTGGAAGCGTCCTGAGGGCTGTCAGCTCCTGCTGAGGAAGATGGAACCCACGTGCTCATCGTTGAACGCTGCCGAGCTGCATCTTTCATTTGCCCTGTCGTACGGTGTCGGGGATGTACTACATGCATCTACTAACCTCCGTACCACTGAAACTCTGCAGTTTTGAAGCTACAAATTGCCGTAGATATTGCCATAGCGATAACCCTTGCCTTTCTGGCTGGATGCGCGGAGATGGTAAAGCAGCGAGGCCAGCCGAGCTGCCTGTGGATTTTGTCAGTTCGTTATATTTTAACACAAAAACTCAGAGTCACAAAGCACAAACGTTCCCCAAACTGTGTAAATATTCAGGAAAATGCTAATCTAGATATTTACAGGCTGCCGCTTTGATTGCTTTCAGTTTCTTTCTAACACGCGGAGCTCCATCAAGAGGTTGACAAACTATTTAAACAGCTCAAAGAAATTACCAGTTTTCCCTGCTCTCGATCATCTGTTAATTCTTTTCCTTTTGAAAAGTGCAAAGTCTTCTCCTCTACCTGTCAGGCTCTGTGTAATTAATGCTGTCTTCCTCTTCTCCCAGCTCCCACATCCATGCCTTCCCAGCTCTCCATGACATCGTTTCCTTTGCAAGTTTGAAGAAACAGATTATTCCGCTAAAAAGGCAAAAAAGTTCAAACTGTTTTTCATGTGACAGCAGCACAGAACATCAGCTGCAATTTCGCTTGAAAACTGGTGCATAATTTTCGAAGAACGAATATAAACTTGCCTGTTCCAGGTCTCTCTGGGAGCTCCACCATGCCCCAACCCCTCTGGGGTCTGTGAAGGGGAACGTGGCACCAGCCCCATCCCTGGAAGTGTGGACGGTGCCCACCTCCCCGCTGCTCTCCTGGAGGACACAGCTCATGTTCCACTCTACCCGTGAAGCTGCACAACCTGGAAAAGGAGCGTGGAGGAGGAAAGCATCGTGCTGATGTGGAATGGGAGGGTGCAGGGGAGTGGAAGGGACACTTCATGACCTTATCACTCTCTACAACTACCTAAAAGGAAGGTGTAGCAAGGTGGGGGTCAGTCTCTTCTCCAGGGAATGTGTGATGGGATGAGAAGAAATGCCCTCAAGTTGTGCCAGGGCAGGGTGAGGTTGGGCCTGGGGAACAATTCCTTCCCCAAAGGGCTGTCAGGCACTGGAAGGGGCTGCCCAGGGAAGGGGTTGTGTCCCCACCCCTGGGGGGATTTAACAGCTGGGCAGAGGTGGTGTTGGGGGCCAGGGTTTGGGCTGGGATGGCAGGGGTAGGGGAACGGTTGGGATTGATGATCTTAAAGGTCTATTCCAACCCAAATGGTTCCATGATTCTGTGATTTTGAGTTTGACTGTTGTGGAAGAGGAGAGCATCTCCCGCTGCCATGCAATCAGCAAGGGACTTGTAACCTTTTTCCAGAAAATTTATGGAACATGATAACTGGTACCTGTATGCAGACAGACACACGTCCACCTGCCTTAAGTCAGTAATGAAACAAGCCTGACATTCGAAATCTAAAATGAAAGGGCACATCTATGTTATAATAGAAGTCTTTCTGCCACCACTCAAGCAAAATTTCTTGCGGGATTTGGTGAAAACATTTGCGTTACAGAACCAGATTTCAGCCAGCATCTGAGTTTCTCTACAAATCATTACAAGGTGGTTTTTTTCTTCTTTTTTTCCCCCTCAAAGACAAACCAAAATGTTTTAAAAAGACTAATCTGTAGGTAGGTAATACAACATTCCTTACACTTAGACACCATGTGTGTACAGAATAATTAACTGTGCCTTCTTTTAATAACAGGACGAGTGCATTTCAGGGAAAGGTAATGCCGGTGGCGGTCGAAGCATATCGATCGGTTAGCTAAAAAATACGTCTGTGGGCTAAGAGCTACCATCTGCCTGATGGGAGGTTCCTGGTTTCATTGGTTTGGATATTTCAGAAATTAATTCTGGTCTGGGATTTAAATATGGTTGAGATGTACCCTAACTTTTAAAAACGGGTGAACATAAGTCGGTATTGAAAATATAACAGCCTACAGAGAGGGGAGCTAGTTTGCTGTCTTCCTCAGTTTGTTACCCTCGCAGGTTTATAGATGTAAACCAACCATCCACTCTTTCAGATTTTGCAGCCGGTCACCATGGTTGTGC
Source organism: Butorides virescens (assembly GCA_017310255.1). Lineage (NCBI taxonomy): Eukaryota > Metazoa > Chordata > Aves > Pelecaniformes > Ardeidae > Butorides > Butorides virescens. Next base: position 70,492 of record JADKXX010008487.1, on the reverse strand, counting down.
CTCTTTGGCATTTTTGCTGTAGGGTTGTGCCGGGGAAAGCGGCCACTGTAGAAGCGGGGCGATCAGTCACAGTTTTGGGGGCTGCGCTGTCTCGTGGCCCCAGCGACGCCTCCTTTCTGCAAGCCCACTCATTCCGACCTTCTTGGCACAGCTTTCTGTTAGCACGTAGCAAGAGGATTTCTAAATTAGCTTTTGCTTTTTTTTTTTTTTTTTTTTTTTATAATCACGGCCCGTTTCTGCTGTGTAGGATTTCACTTGGCTATAAAATAATGTGAGTTGATGTCAACATCCCTTATAGACCTAAGCTGCATAATACAGCAAAAAAAGGGTGCAGGCAGTAGTTCAAATGCTCATCTTGGAATTAGCAAATAGCGGTGCCTCGAGCCTCGGTTCAGCAACTGAGGAAAAAGTAAATCCCTGCCTCAGGTGTCCTTACTAAAGATATTGCTCATCTCCCTCCAAGCCAGTGCCCCAGCTAAGGAAGCACTTCATCAGGGAGCGGGAGGCATCGACGCACCACAGCGCCAGCGTGGGAAGAACAATTGCCAATGGATATTGCAATTTGGAATAAAACTTGCAGAAGCTGAGTGATGAGGGGTAAGAGCCATTCTTCTTTTACAACCCTTAGATTAAATTACTATAGTCCAAGGGGGCAGGGAGCTGAAGTTTGACGTTGGTTTCTGCTTCATGCAGCTGAAAGAGATTTTTTTTATTATTATTTTTAAGAAATCCATAAAAAAAAGAGTAATTGTTTTTTATTTTCAATATGGATGTTAAAGATTCAGAGCAGAGAGCCTGTTTCTTTATGCAGATCACAGCAAAGAGCTGCTTTGGCCCTCTGTCTGATACAAAACCCACAGGACATTCACTCATCTCTTGCACCGATGCCGGAGGCAGGGGGTGTCCGCAGCCATTTATAGCCGTTGCTCTCCAGTGGGATGGAGCAGGGAAATCTGTTGGCAAGAGCAGACTTTTCCTTATGTTTTCTGGTTTTTCCAATATGTTCTCCGAGTACGTCCAAGTAAAACACTTCCAGGTGCGTCTGCCAGCAAGCAACAGAAGTGAAGTATGATTTTGTTTTTACATGACGATCTTACAGCAACCCCCAAACCCAAAGTGAGAATTGGGAATTCCAGCGATATATTTTCACTGACAGTGAAGACATGTTGCCGTTGAAGGCTGTTTGCATAACTTGCATCACTCCCGTGTGTAATTTGTCTGACTTGGCTGGCGATACCTGGGTTTGGGGATGCCAAGCCCTACGAGCTGTGCCTGGAGCGAGTGCCCCGTGCCCACGGTGTCGGGGCCGTTTCTCCTTTCCCGTGGCTGGAAGAAGGGGGTGATTGCGGCGTAGCAGGGTACAGCCCTTTGGCCAACCTGCGTGGTTCTTCATAGCCTTAGTGGAGGTCCCAGATTTGATGGACGTTTTACAGCGCGTAAGGAACAAGGAAGCAGTTTGTTCCGTATTTGTAGATAATTAAAACTCATTTTAAAGTCCCTCCCTATTCTAAGCTATATTAATTACTCCTCAGCTAATCCTATGCAAACTGTGGGCCCTTAAAAAATAGAACCCAAGCTTTAAACAGAGATGGTGCTGAGGAGCAATGCGAGGTATCCACGTGTCAGCAGACTCTGGTTTACAACTCCTGCTCTTAGACCTCTACCCCTGAATGAATCATTATGCCACCATACTTTGTAAAGAAGGGTTACTGATTCCCTTGCTGGAGAAGATGAGAGGAAGGGAATCTGCCAGATTTTTTTTTTTTTTTTAATTGTTTTCTATTGGTTCTGCTTTCCTGGAGAGCATTATTAATAATCTGTTGTCAGGATGCCAGGGACCTGTCATTCTAAATGCCGCATAATTAAGTGGGCAGTATCTGCAGAGGTGTACAGACATTAAAACTGCTTAAAGGAAAGAAAGCTATAGAGCAAAATTTTGGAAGGGCACTGGGGAATTTTATTTTTTGAGTGGATAAAAGGACAAAGGCCTCGGACAGCAAATACTGGCTACAAGATTTCAGAGGACGGGACGTGCTCCTTAAGTACTTCTGCTTTCTATTGCAACCGCTGAACAGTGTTGGTAACCCATCCCGTTAAGGTTTCGTTCAGCCCCCATTTAATGCCAACTAGAAATAAAAAAAAAGGGAAACAGATTGGAGTTTGAGGAGGAGGAAAAATGTAATTATATGGACAGCTTTGATTGATAAATGCAACATCAAGGTAGCAGAAGTTCTGCTTCTCATTAGTACAATGTTTAGTATCATCCATTAAGCTATAAACTAATTATTGAGCCGCCTTTGCCAGTGCATCCCATTATTTTCATTTGTTTTGCACTAGTTGTGTTTGAATTTAACATACATATATAGGTACGGATTACCTGGGGGTTTTAGGTTCGTATCCCATCGAAAAGGAAAAGAGAACAAGGACACACGCAAGTGAAAAGAGGAAGGCTTTAGTAAGAGTACAGCAAGCCAGTCTGTTCTCAAAAAGCCTGGTAGCTGATTAGTATCGATTAGGTCAAGGTGACCTATTCTAATACAACCCCGTTCTTACCATCTCAAATTCAAAATAGCTGTAGTAAATAAGATTAATAGAACCAATTTGCTGCTCCCAAGTAACATTGTAATATAGCTTCATACGACTGGGTTCACATCGGAAAATAAATGAATGGCCAGTAAAGCACAATGCAAGTACAGTTATGAATTTCCAGGGCAGTATACAGCCGTTAAGTCCTTTATTAATACGGAGCCTATGAGCCAGATTATCCGCTGATACAAACTGACATGGTTCTACAATATTTAAGGAGCTGTCAGAGACTTTTTTTTTTTTTCCCCCCCAGAGTTCAGTGTGCTCCAAAGTGCTCTTTTCCTTTGATTTTCTGAATTTCTGGTTCGGTTTGCCTTTGGTCAGCTTTGCTTACCTGGGGTGGGGCACCTACACATGCTTAAGGATGCCAGAGAGAAAATGAAAATCTTTCTGTTAATCCTTTGGCGAGAAGACAAAATAGGAGGCTATGGTATGTTGTGATACATTTCCAGCATCTGATAGATAAACATAACAGGGTAGAGTTTCATTCATGTGCCTTATGGTGCTCTTATGCCTTAGTTGTTAACATAGCCCTGTTCGGGGAAAAAAAGGACACTATCTTCTTAGAAGCAGCCTGTCCTTTAATCTCAGGGAAACTTGCTCTTGTTTTCCCTCTGTTTTACACCTATTTCCTTCATTCTACCAGATTTCAACATCCACCTCTCTGGATGTTTGTTACTTCTAGAATGATGTACACAGCTCGCCAAGCAACAAATTGCGTTCTCTAGGAAAAAAAAAAAAAAAAAAAAAAAAATGCTACTTATGTCTAATTAACTTGACTACAGCGTGTTCAGCATTATGGGAAGGTAACCTGCTGAGTCCAGGGCAGAGCTGTGCCAGATTGAAACTCTCCCAAATGACGGCTATTGATGGGTGAGCCAGGAGGCTGGCGCGGTGACGGTGAGCAGCGTATCAACGCACGCACCGCTTGTACGAACGGCGTACTGGCTGTGCAATGTTCATTCCGCTTATCTGCAGACCATTAAAACCACCCTGCTATTTAAAACCACACCTTAGAAAAAGGCGTATTCATTTATTTTTTTTTTTCCTCCCTGAGAAACCCAGCTAATATTGAATCAATATTTAATTTTAGGGGACAGCCTCGAGACACTGAGAAATTGTGTCTGAGAAGCTCCCTGTCTCCTGAAGGGAGAAGTCAAGGGGTCTGTTGGTGGTAAGCTCAGTCTTGTCAGCCACGATGCGATTTGCTCTCAATCATCTCCCTCTGTCTTACGTGATGGAATTGTAAGCGCAGGGGCCGTGTTTTCCGCGCTGTATTTGTACGTGCCTTAACACCAGGGGGTTAACCTGTGTAAGGAAATGTAAATAATGAATAACGAGGCGAGTTGCTGCGCCAACTATCACGCTCATGCAGGCGAGACTTCTAGGCTCAGTTTTTAAGCCCGGGAAGCGGGGGAAAGATCCCCTGGTCGTGGCAAAGCCGCTCACACCGCGATTTCCTCTGATTTACGTCTGCTACAGAAGCAGCCCTGGAAAGAGACAGCCAAATTGCACCAGCTCTAACGCTTTTGACAATGTTTATTGCTTCGCTTTAAAATTACAACTTTCCTTTTCCTTTTAGGTCTTTTGCTTCTGTCTTTTCATATCAATTTTGAAGAGATGTAGACTCCAAGCAAGTGATGTACACACACCCCGGCACAAACAAGAGTTACTTTCATGGGCAATCACGCGTCAGATATTTTTCCTAACAGATCCTGCTGTTGGGTCTTTTGTTCCCCAGCACGTTAATGTTTTATCTGTTCGTTTGGGAAAGGTGCCAGACAATAAAATGAAACATCTCGGGAAAGTGAGACACAGAAATTTAAATAAATGCAGGTTATCTAGGAGATATTATTTCACATCACTTCAGGCACATCAAGATGTTCCACAGCTGAAAAGAATAAAAAAAAATGACGTGAATGTTAGGAGCAGTGAGAAATTAATTACATACAGAACTGAACGAAGTTCCTAAGCAGACTTTACGCTGTAACTCGTGTCCTACAATCGCAGGAAGAGAGAATGTTGAGTCGTGAGAGCTGCGGTCTGAGCCTGAAATGGCAATGAATTCTTCTGTAATAGCGAGGCCGTTAATGTACGGCACATCCCCCGTGCAGACGTAATCTGTCATGTTGGATTTTGCCCCAAAGTAGCTGCGAGCAAAGGATGATGCTGAACACCTCGCAATGAAAAGGCTGCTGAGGACCAAATAACGACGCTGTGATTTAGGGCGCTGTGATGGTGCTCGCAGTTGTACGGCGCATAAATGAAGTTAAAGTGCTTTGGGCACAGTAATTACCTCTTTCGTCTTTGCTGTGCCAGTACTATCGAGAAGATTTTATATTGCTGGAGTTAATAAATCATTCACTAGGAGTACAGCGTAGTGGCCCTTGCACAACATAATTAACAAGCTAAACTGTGACTACAGCATGCCCAGCCGCAGAGGAAGGTGTTTAATTAAAAGTGGGATGCTTCCAGTGACTCAAAACTCTTTCAGGTTACGATTTCAAGCTTTTACATACTGGAATGTTAATTTGGACTTTATAAACTGAAAACCGTCGTGAGGCTCATAAAGTCCTGGATGTCGAGGCAGTAATGAGATCTTTGCCTGAACTTTTCCTGCCTGTTACATTTATTAGCGGAATGCCAAATCCAGACTCTGCCTGTCTGGGGAGAAAAGTTCCTCTGCAAAAAATATCGATGGAGCTCCATGTCGAGGCCCCAATCTCATTTAGGTTGGTCAGCCTTTGCTTATGCAACGCAGATCTGTTTGCACGTTAGGTCCCATAGCTGCATTTCACTTGCATAAAATTCCATGTGAAAAATCAATGCTTATATTTACGATAGGGACAAACAAGGCCCAATGGATTTAGGAGCTTTGGGTGTAGGAGAGGTCCTCTGTCTTACGTACGCTCTGCGCTGAATTTGGTTGGGTCACTTGGACCCAGACCTTTGAGAGTGTTTTGATTCCTATTGATTGCAGATTTAAAAAATAAGTTCCCAAGCAGCTTTTAAGGACTTGAGCCTTTGATCCTCCTTGTATGATGCAGAGCGCGCGTCGGAGCACACGGGCCAAGCCAAACTGTCTTTGAAGCGTTTTCTGTGCTCCCTCCGGAGCAGCGCTCAGCACTGCATTGCTACACGCTGGGAGCAGGCACGTGTTTGGCCACCTCAGCTCATCTGGGGGCTCTACAGCTTTTTTTAGCTTTTAACCTAATTTAGATTTTTTAAAAAAAAAATCTCACCGGTACATGGGTGCAACAGAAAGGGAAAGGAATATAAATACATTTCAAAGATGAATGAGTTCTATAACCCTAATATAGTGGGGTAGACAGGCGTGTGTGTTACTAAAACACGTGCAGGTTCGCCCCCTTTGCTGCAGAAATGCCTCCCCTGGGCATTGCTAAGGGGCCTGGGGTGCCTGGGGTGCCCAGCCTGGTGGGTCAGCCCTCCCGCACGCTGCCGGCTGTGCCAGCTGGGCTCCTCGCCAAAATATTTCCAGTGCTAAAAATTAATTTTCTTTTTCCACAGTTAAATATTGCAGAAGTATCACGGGGTAAATGTCTGTCCCTTTTTCATTTATAAAGCTTCAGTTTAAAATCTGAGAGTGGAAAAGAGCAGCGAGCAGTTTGCAACCTCAGCATCAGGCAGCAGGGCCGCAGGGTCATAGAGTCAGAGAATCATAAAATGTTTTGGGTTGGAAGGGACCAACCCAGTCCAACCCAGCTGGTTGGACCCAGTCCAGCCCCCTGCAGGAGCAGGGACACTTTGATCCAGATCAGGTTGCTCACAGCCCTGTCCAACCTGGTCTTGAATGTTCCCAGGGATGGGGCCTCCACCCCCTCTCTGGGCAACCCAGGGCCACCACAGGGCATCTCAGGGATGCCGGGGCCACCGCAGCGCCCAGCAGCTCGCCCCAGCCAAGCTGCTCAGCAGTGATTGCGGACGAGGCCTTCGCTCCCCCTTGTTGAGAACAGCCCCAATTAAGGATTGCAGCCTAACCATTTTAGTTAAAACTGAATTTAAAAACTAATCCCTTTGAAGGTTCTGAATAGCACAGGGGAAGGCTAGGGCTTGCTTGTCTTTAATTGTTATTAAAGGGTTGTATGAAGACAAGTCAAACTGCTCGTCACCACAGGGAATCGTGGTCGTCAGTCAGTAGCTCTCACGCTTTCAGATAAATATTTAAAATGCTAATTGTGGCCGTTACATGGCTTTAATTTACAAAATGTAGGCTATTTCTTTGAAAGAGACTTTTAATTCATTCCAGGCGTCTGGAAAACTCAGATTAATAAGAAAAATACGCTGTTGTTTGTAGTAGGTGGCGAAATGCAATCTTAAGGACACAAGAAAACGAGACACTGGTTCCCTACCTCCAAAGTCTTCCAAAAGAAGGGGTTTGGTTGGCATGAGCCACCACGTCCTGTCAGCTCCCTGAACTCGGCGGTGCTCTGTTTTAGCTCGAAGCGAAGGAGCTAGAGGGTCTTGTCAGAAGTCACGGAAAAATGATTGCAATATATGGCTGAACCCGTAAGCAGCCACCTAATTTTGCACAGATTAACCTGGCAAAATAAAAAATGCCAGGCCAAATTCCACTCTCCTCCAACATCACTGGAGATGAATTTACTACAGTAAATTCTAAAGCATGTTACTGGGATAAAATGACTGTCTTTGCATTCGGTTTATTATGCCAATATATAAACATACTATATTATTAAATATATTCATTTAAAAATGTGAGCTGTATTGCTTGCCCAATTAAATAATGTTATTACCAGCGAGCAGGAGATAATAAGGGCTTACAGATAATGGGAAGACTAAGTCAGATGATGAACACAGGGAAGAAAGAGTGCCTGCCCGTTCAGATTCTTAGAGTTAGCAGCTCTGGATTACACTGAACGGGACTGAATTATCTGTGGCATGCAAAACCTATCGCTTTATTTCTTAATCCTCAACTCCAAAGCTGGCTCGTGAGGAACACTAATTGGGCATGAAGAGAGCTCCACCATAAGCGTCAAATGCAGTGAAGTCTCCCTCTGTGTTTCAGTTATTTTGGCCGGGCGCCGAGGGTTCGTGGAAGGTAAAATTGACTTTATTGTGGGGGGCAGAGCGCCCGGGCTGTGCTCGCCAGGGAGAGCTCGGTGCAGCGGCACTCGGCCGGTGCGGGCGGCGGTGGCTCCTCCAGCGAAGGACGGGGCTCTGCACACCCCACCGCCCTGGCAACGTTGGAAAAGATAGGAGGTTTGTTATTATTATTTGCTAATTTATCTGAAATAAGCTTTCTAGGAGAGATAATATAACAGAATCATAGAATGTTTTGGGTTGGAAGGGACCTAAACTATTACGCTATTTAAAACACAAAGCTATTTATGAATTCGGCTGTGAGAACTTATGAGGGATGATGGCACCGTGACTTCTAATTTCCTTTGAAATAAATCTTATTTATATCAAATTAAAGAAGAAAAAATGAGAAGCTTTATCTCCATAGTAATATTTTGACTTGCTAGTTATAAAAATGATTTTGAAAAATGTGTCTTTCCTCTCGCTTGACAAGAAGTGTCTTCCATCGAAGGAGCACAGGCGTAGCCGTGTGACGCAGTCGCGTCACAGCCCCGGGTCGGGAGGCTGTTGCTAGCACAAGTTACAATAAAGTCCCTGTTTACAGATAAAGATGTCCCTAACCAAGCCTGAGTCCTGGACGAGGAGTAGGGGAAATATCTCCAAAAAGATGTCAGAAATGTCCCTTCTCTCTTTTATAGCCAATTTATATTTAAATGCTTGATTATTAGAAAGAGCAGAAATGGGGTTTGCATGTGAAATTTTATCCAGAGTTCTCACCTATGGGTGACTGATTTAATTTTAATAAAAATTGTTCTCTTGCGTTTTCCTACACTCTCCCTCGGTGTCCCTGCTTTCGCTACTGTAATTATTCAGATAACTGATTCTGCACATCAGGTGTGGTAATACGGGGGAGGAGAGAGGATGAACAGTTCAATTAATTAAGCCAGGTTGTAGCAGATCATCATCATTTTTCAAGGTGTCGACTGAGGAGATCTCTGGGAGCGATGCAGATTAGCTGGGACCACCTGGGAATTCCATCTCATTTACCATCACAGCATTTCAGAGCACTTGGAAATGAGACTTGTCAAAGTTTAATGTTAAACCCACAATAGCTATAAAGCATACGCGCAGGGGTGTCCTAAACCACTGCTATTTTCCACTCCTGTAATACAGAAATAATCCAGTGAACCCCAAAATGTTCTGATGTTGTGCAGAGAGGGGTTTTGTTGGTGGGCTTTCGTCAAGTAAGTCGAAGCAAACTAGAGATGTGATATGAAGCACAGAGAGAAACATGAATTCTGTGGGTTTTCCTCATGTGCCTGGTTAAGAAACCTGAGTTTCTACCCAGCTTGATTCAATATGAAACCATATGGATTTCCAGTTTGCATCTGTTTACGTAAAGTAAGCTTGAAACTGGGCAGTCTTGAGACCAGTCAATACCTTTGCTTGCTCTTCAAAAGTGGTGGTGGACCTGTTTCAATGCACATGATGACAGAACTGAAAAGCTTTTAGCTTGTGAGTTATGCTGAGCATTCCCAGCATGGAGTGGCACACGCAGGGGCGCTCGGAGCCGAAGGACAGACGTCTTACGTCCTGCGTGTTCACAGAACTTGGGGAAACTTCTCTGGCTTTCTTGTGTTATGGACTGGAAAGATCCAGCAATATTTCATCCCGGAGTCATATTTGTGTATCTATAGCCTGCAAACTTCAGCATGTCTCCCTTTGTGAAATTACTCGGCTCAGATGTGTATTTTTGAATATTTATTTATATTTTTGGATGCCAGGAGTATATGCAACCCACCTGATGTGACCCCAATTCTCAGTATGTTATGAGTCATGCCCTTGGTCTTTAAGACTGACCATCCCTGTGACACCGTGCTTACTGGTTTTATTGCTTTATTGCTATTTATTCTGCAGCTGTTTGCCTGTTTGGGTAGCGAATCAGGGGGCTGAGGGTCTGGAGCATGCTCACCTGGGAGGAGGGTGTGGGGCAACTCTGCCGTGCTTGGGGTTTCTGCACAGCAAGGAGAGCTCTGGCCAACACCCTGAGGTCATGAGAAGAGACTTTCTTGGGGCTCTGGAGGCTGTTGGAAATGGCTGGAAATGAGAGTGGGATGAAGATCTGTAAAAGGTAGACTTATTTCCATATTTAAAAAAATATTTTCTCCTAGTAGATCTGTGTTTTCAGTCTTTAAAGAGTTGTGTTGTTCTGGTTTTCTGTCCTAGTACAAGAGATTGGAAGCTTTTTAATGCCTTCGCAGAAAGTTTTGGCTGTATGTCCAGCTGACTCTGATACCTTCATGTTGTCTTTTTTTTTGATTTTTCAACTAACCCAGTGTAGAAGGGTTGGTTTCCACGTCCTGCGGGGTGCACCACCCGCTGCTGAGGGGCTGGCACAGCAGGCAATAAAAGCAAACTGCCAAAGAGCTACTTGGTGCCTACAGGGTATGACCATGGTTAGTGAGCTGCAAACTTCTCGTCTTGATTTAATTCAGCTTGGTAGGGGCAGCCCCCTTGTTTGGTGGCTGAACTCCTCGCCCTTGCTTCCAGACTGGGTTTCTTCAGCCAAAAAAGGTGCCAGTGCTTCTGAGTGAGCATGTGGTGGTTTGTAGTGGAACAGAAACGTGCGGATTGGAGCACGGCTTGTTTGCTTTGAGAAAACAGCCGGGTTTAGGTGTATAGGTGTGTGTCTGGGGTAGAATGGCACATTCAGGGTGGTTAAGGGAAATAGTTGGTGAGAACCTTTATCTCCCAGACCTGAAGTGGTTCCTAGGACAACAAATGTTCTCTAAAGGAACAAGATAGGCAATATTTACTGGTTTAGCATCAAGAAACTCCAGTGTTGTGCTTGGTGCATAACTCTAGCATTATTTTTTTTTTTCCCCTGCAGTATATGGTCGTGCTATGAATATTTTCTGCTCTTCTCTTGTAAATAAGTGCTTTTTTTAAGAAGATGTTTTTGTGAATTCATATTTCATGTACAATAAAGACTTGCATCTGGAAAAAAATGGGAAGAAATGAAAGACTCCAGAACCTGGATGTGTCTTCCACTATTTATTAATCAGTGAGGGCAGTAATTGCCTGTATGATCGGTGTGGGACTCTTGCCTCTCTGCAGCCACAGAAGGCTTCTGCTCAAGTTAGTGGAGATGCAGTTAATTATATCAACAAGTTGGCAGGTGCCTGGCTTCAAGTTTCTCTTTCCTGTAGTTTGGCTTTAGTGAAGGCCAAAAGGGACAATAAATCTCACAGCATAAAGGTCTGGCTCCACACAGAGCTTGTTCTCATCACTACTTACAGGTGCTTAGCATCAATTCCTGGGGCACCTCCCTCAGAAAGTTGGCTTGCAGTCCCATTTCTTCAATATCCTGATGAGATCCACTGCTATGCCCAGGCAAGTGCTGGGGGTGGGACCCAGGTCTCAGCCCAGCCCATCCAGCGCCGTGGGACTGGTTGGCAGTATAGGCTTGAACGCAGGAAATAACATTGCAAAGTGCCTCAAAATTCGCTTTGCAATATGATTAAATCAGCTGAGTTAGAAGCAAAACTGCTTTTCAGTGGGTATTTTGTAATATAATTTCTAAATACCTGAAAACTAGAAATCACTGTTGGGCAGCATGGAGAAGCTGGTGTCTCCAGTGTGGCCACGGTGCAATACTCAGCTGCACACCATTCTGCATCACTGCTGCCTGACAGGTGGTAACAAGAAGGTTTTGCCTTTTTTAGGGGCTATGGTGTTTCTCAGGTGATGTGCATTTTATCCAAGCCTCATTAGTAGGTCGCTTGCTTTTGTGGCATTTCCCCAGTTGCCTGTGAAGTGTCTGCATCAAACTCCATGAACAAACAAGGAGTTTAAGATGTGCTCTCTGGGGTAATCGAGGGGGTTTTGCAGGCATCATCATCCCGCCTTCTTTTGTAAATTGATGGAGCTTAACCATGTAACTGGTTCAGCTCCTTCCTCCTCTGGAGAGCTGGGAGGCTATTCCAGAGCTTAATTTTCCTGATTGTTGGAATCCTTGGGTTTTCAACGCTGGTTTTCAGCCAGCTTACTTTTTTTCTAAATTTATCTTGCAGCATAACTGTTTCTTCTCTCTTCCTTATTTATTTACTAGCACAAAATCTAGTTGATTTTCTAGGCTAAATAAGCAATTTTGTTTTAATCTCATCCTCTCTTCCCACTTCTTGATCATCTGCACGGCTCTTTGCAACCCTTGTATACGCTACAATTCATCTTTCTTGAGCAGAGGTGTAAAAAACTGGACATGGTTTTGAAAATTGAGTTCTTTGTGTTTCTGTCTACGGGGAAAAAGGATGCATAATAGGATTTAACTTTTTAAATCACAAATTCCCATTCTCCATCGAGTTTACTTGGTTTCCTCTTCTTTCACTTCTAACTGATGAGCCCCTGATATTTAACAGAAATTCTTGTTGTTGCTTGCAACGAACATCATCCGTCACTTAACGTCAGCCGGCTTTCTGTGTCTCTACACGTAGGGGTAATATTGAGTCGTTCTGCAGCTTGGCATCACGGAGCTCCTTCCTGTGCTTTCTGATAGGTCCCAGTAAATGAACCAACCTGACTTCTGTTAGCTAATTTAATTAGCATATTCAGGTTGGTACCAAACAAAAATCAGTAAGGACTTAAACCCAGTCAGTTATAAGGCTGATACTTCAGGAATTGAGTTACTAACCTTTGTGCAGCTTGCGGGCTACCTTACCCTTTTTCCTTACCCCCACCTACAGCTCTTTTCATCACGCCTGTCTCTTCCTCTTGAAATCAGTGTCCATATTGAATGTTTTACTGAAATCCAGATATAATAGATCATTAGCACTAATCGTAAGTATAACACTGCAGAGGCAAGATGTGGAAAACGTCTATTTTTGTTTCCTGTTGTACAATGACCACCTCGGTTACTGTTCTTCAAGGAACTGCTTGTTTCACTCTCCATTACAAGAAGGCTCCCAGGTAGGTAGGCACCTACGCAAATGTAACCAAGGCAAGTTAAACTTCTCAGATGGAGAATTTTGAATTGGGTTGTTCTGGTTTGGAGAAGGATCTTTTTGGGGAAAACATAACTTTTGAGGAAAATATAACTTCTGCTGATTCCTGGTACTAACCTGTTGATTACCAGGATTGCGCCGTGGGGGGAAAGACTTGTTGCATTTAGTATGGTCTTCTTCAGTTAAATATATATATATGGAAGTCTGAGTTGCTTATAGGATAGGGTCTGGTAAATATTCTGATGTGAGATGAGTAGTTATGATTTAGACTATGGAGAGTTACGAGAGAAAGTAGTATAAAATTTTTCCTTTTTGATTTCTGAATTTGTCAGAAGACAGATGTGCTGGATTTGGACAGACCCTTGCGAACAAGTAAATAAGGGATATTTCACAAACTGGGATCAGCCTTTGAGTAGCTCTTAAATCTGAGCAGCACAGCTCTGCCGCTGGCTTTATTTGTAGTGCAGATTGAAGCCATCGATGTGGCTCACTGACTTTACATTAGACCTGCTGACTGTGAGGATCTGTTTCAGAAAACGTCTTCTAATATTTGTCAAACTGTAAAAAAAAAAAACAAAAAAAAACCCAAAAAACCAAACAAACAAAAAAAACCCCCACCCCATACCGCTCCAACAACCTTTTTGTCCTCTTGGCAAAATCCAGCTGGCAAGCTGTGCAAAGCTCAGACGTTCCCTGCCCTTTTGTGGGCCAGCCTGCTGGATGCTGGGGGGCTGAGTGTTTTGGTGGCAACTGCTGCTTGAAAGAAGGAAACAAGCCCTTACCAAACGACGTTGTCAGCTCTGCGGTGGCAAAGCATTCTGCTGCCCACCCCACTCCTCCAGGGGGGATTTTGGACCTCAGAGAATTTCCTTATCAGGAGTTATTAAAAAAAATTGCAGCCAGAAGCCAGGCAAGCATCACCTCTTCCTGTACTTGTGCCCGGGTGCAGGGTGCCTCAGTTCCCTCAGTTTCTGCCCATCGGTGGCTTTGAGACAATCTGGGCTGGGAAAGAGGAGGGAAAAAACACGGACTCGTTTGCTGTTACTGGCAACACTGAAAAACAGTCCCGGAGCCTAAGCCAGATCTGGCTGGTCCTTGGGCTGGAGGGGTGAAGGCAGGGAGAGGAGGAGCAGGGTACGGCACTGGAGTGAACAGGAGACCTCATGGGAAGAAATAAACTTCTTTAATAAATAGTCTTGATTTACTTATTTTCCAGAAGCAAAGAAGTCAAAGCTGTTTGGGATACTAGAAGGCTCTTATGTTTTGTAAACATCTTGCATCTCTCTCTTTATTTGGGAGCTAAGCTTGCTACCCAGTCGTTCCATGAGCTTTCAGTGCTGTCAACTCGCTCCTCGGGGAAGCAGGTATTTGTGGATCTTGCATTTGCGTGTGGTTGTGGTCATGTTACATCAACCCTGAAAATGATTTTACTTGGACTGTGCTCCTGCATTACATAGACTTTCATCGGCGTGGAGAAACGGTTTGGCCTGTGACTCGGGCTGACCAGCTCTGCTCTGCTTCCTCTGCAAGGAACTGCAGTGTCCCTGTATTTATTTACTGACATACCGCTTGGTAATTTTTCTCCTTTAATATTCTGTTGTCTAATTGCAGTTAATTGTGGTTCTTAATCTTGCTAATTACTGTAAATCATGCTCTGCCATCCATCCTTTCTTTCAGCGGCAATAAGGCTTTTTTTCTCCTTGGAAGGTGCATGTAGTTTAATATAATAAAAGCGCCTCAATAATGAGGATTTATTGGCGAAGGCTGGAGGCCCGTGTGGCTGTATGTGAAAGCAACACACTGGGTTACAAAAAAAGTCAGACCCTGGAAAACACTTTATTGATGTGAATGGCAATCACTGTAACTTTAATTTTGTGTCTAAACGAAGGTGGCTAAACACAAGACCTTTAATTAAAGCCATTAGAAGCCTGTGATGTTGCTGGCAGACTGTTTGACAGGTGGAACCCTACCTCCAGGCAATTAGCATTTCAAGCACAGCGTCGCTGTGGTCCTCCCGTGGGTGTCTAATCTTCTAAGACTTTTCATACTGAACGCTTCTGATTTCATGGCTAATCGGTTGGTTGGATCACCGCATTCTATAAATGTGTATAAATCTGGTCAAATTAGGTTCAAAATTTTATGTTAAACGTCAGTCTGTGTAAGGGTCTCCAGATTAATCAAGGTTTTGATCCACTACAGATTTCTTAGGGGGTTGAGAATTTGAACTCTATCTGTATGAATATTTTTGTGCTTGCATATAAGTGTTGGTGGTAGAACTGGCTTTGAGGTTTCAGATAATTCCCATGAAGCAGAAAACATTTGTATTTAGAGGAAATGCTTAACTGGCGCACTCTGCAGAATGCAGATTTACGGTTTAGCCTTAGGAAGAAGAACAGAAAGAATTGCAAACTCACCCAAAATAGACTCTGAGACTGTGATCAGAAAAGTCAACAAGTAACGGGACTTGTAAGGACACGACTAAAACTTATTTTGTGATGATGAAGAACGGGTGCCTAAAATGCTGGGGTTGCAATCCCTATTGCTGATATTCCAGATCATCAGCCGAGAATCTCGGGTCAGGCACCGCCAGCTCCTGGCGATTGGGGTTTGGTTCCACCCTGTCCCTGTGCTCTCCTCCTGGGGGCTGTAAATGGCTGCTAACAACCGCCCGCTTCCACTCCCCTCCGCTCCCCTCCTGCTTTTATTTAACAACTGCATGGTGGAGCCAACCAAGTCATGGTGGAAAAACTGTATTAGGCTCTCCATCTGATGTGTCACTTGGGAAGGAAATTCTTAATAATGAATTAACACCTAATATTCAGTCTTCTGCAATGCTATTTACATATAGAGTCGTGTTATTAATTACGTAGCAGAGCTGTAAAGGATACGTATCGGCACAGTTTACCGGTTGCTTTCTGAGTGCCCAGCATCGTTTAAAAGTCCGTAACGGTGTTGCTTGTAAGACGCGGTGTTATTCTTGGCAGCGCAGGTACGGTGCTTAGAGGCAGCCCCTGTGCAATCCTCCAGAGCCATCCGTGTCCCCCAGCACCCGTGGGTCTCAGCTGGCATCTGGGGCTTTCCCTATGGGACACCGTGGAGTCAAACAGCGACAGAAAGTCCCAGTTAATCCGAGTCAGTGGGCAGGGGTATTTTACTCTCCCTCTGTTGAAAAGGAGACTTATAGCAGCCGCTTTGAATATGCTGAATGCACCTGAGGCAAAATTTCTGACCCGCGCAGCCTTGTTCACGGATTGCTCTTGAAAACCCCACGAGAACACGCTTGCTTCTCTATCCTGAGGAGACCCAGGAGAGGTCCCGCCAGGCTGTTAAAGCCATTGCAGAATCCCTAGGGCTATGTGCAGATTTTTCTGGAGAAGCCCCTACCTGGCACGCTTCGGGTTCCCCGTAAGGCTGTCTGGCACGATCAGTCTCAGTGTGTTTAATATTTTGCATTCCTAACAGACCTCTGCAGAGCCCCCCTGGCATGCTGGTACTCACTGAGCATCTTAGCCCCGAGTGGTCTGCATGTCAACATGTGGGGACGTGGGTTTGATGTGTCCTTAGTGGAACCGTTCTTGGCAGTATCTGTAAAAGCAATGCAGAAGTACTACAGCAAGCATATGGTTCCCATATCCTATCCCATCCCAAAGACAGTCCGTACATCCTCCGGTCTGACCCTCTCCAAGGAGCAAGGAATTAAACACAAGTTGCTGGAGCCCTCAACAAACTCATTCACTCATAAGGGGATTTAATCAAACGAAGGGGAGAACAGGATATGTTGAGTTGGAATGCTAGTTATGATCAATCTGAAATCTAACAAAATCCAAAAGATATTCCTGAAGCTTGCATGAAAATGTAATCAACTGGCAAAAATCATGGTTGTCTTCTGCATATCTGAGAAATAGAAAGAAGTTAAATTTTGTTTTAAGAGCTACTATTTTCCTTCCTGTGTTATGGTGATTCAGTTCCTTCAGAAAAGAGCCACGTCCAACCTGGACCTTTGCTTTCCAGTCAGTGAATTTATTTTGCTTCCTTCTGGATTTGCTTGTTCCTGCATTTCCCTGTTTGTGCACCCAAATTTGTTCTTCTTTAGCCTGGTTTGCTTTGAGCAATTTTATTCTCTTTTTTTTTTTTTTTTTTTCACTGCATCAATAACCAGAGATAGGGAAACTTAACTCTGATTCCTGTGCTGGAGATGTGACTGCCCTGCCTCGGGGAGGTGATAAAGATTGACAGGCGCACTGACATTTTGCTTAATTTGTCTTCAGGAGCTTTGGTTGTTATGAGCTCAACCTGTGTTAAATGTGATCTTTTGACTCGTGAAGAGGTTGGGAGAGGGAGACGTTGATACAGGGAAGTTGCTGGTTGGCAGCTTGACAGTCTTTTCCCTTCAACATTGACTTACTCGAACTACTGAGGACGATGATTTTTCCCACCCCCCTCTTAATTTCTTTACTTTTTCCACACCTCCAAGTATAGAGAAGGTAAAATATATTTTGAAGTGAATTGTCTTGGTGTTCGTTACTTCTAGCATCTTTCTACTTGGATGATAAACTTATCAATCCTTAGAAATTAAAAAGAAAAGCCTTGAGGGGTTTTCAGAACAGTCATTTTTGCCTGTTTTCAGCTACCTACGGAGCCTCTGAAATAAATGGCTTGTTAAAGAAAACACCTACATATTTCAAAGGCTGCAACTGAATTGTGCCTTAGAAGATGTAAATTTTGAAAGCTTTTGGAGGAAAGGGACGTCCATTCCCATCGTATTTAAATTCTTAAATGGCTTTAACTGTCTGTTCCTGGGAAAAAAAGCATGAGTGATCAAATGTATTTGGAGATCGGCCGCTCCCCAAGGGAAGCTGGAAGATTCCTGTATATTTGGTAAAGCTCTGTTCCTCTGAGACGAGCTCTTCTGTTAAGCTAATGATTTTCCTCAGTTCCAAAAGTCCTCTTAAGATTCACTGAATATATTGTGCTCAGCAGTAGTTTACTCCATCATGTTCTTGACTTAAGGAATTACAAATCTTTCCGCTCGTTTGTGAGAACCATGCAGAGGGCTCCGTCTCTCAAGAACGCTTTTTACTTCGGAGCTGTCGACATTTTCATCCAATTTTGACTCCATTAGCTAGCTACTTAGACAACCCAAATGTGTTTTGTTAAATGTCCTTCTTTCGAGCACTGCTTCCCATGACAACCCAGTCAGTAAGTCAGAGCAGACGACGCGTTGTCACATACCATCAGTCCAACGGTGCTTGGAGTATTCCCAAACCTGGAAGAGAGGGAGAGCAGACTCCAACTGTAATTGCAATGAGACAAGACGCAATGTGAATGCACGCTCCTTTGATAGGTGGTCTTAGACTTCAGTTAGTCAAGTACTTTAATTTTTTTTTTCTTTCTCCATTTAAAAAATCAGATGTTCAGGAATTCTGAAACCTGGGGTTTCATCAATACTTGAAAATCAAATAACAAATTATTGTGCCATGTGCCTGTTCCAAGCAACAAGAACAGGTATAGCATAAATGAGACGAAAGCATGACAAATTTTTGTTATTTGCATCTATTTTTACAGGACTTGCACATACCCAAGAGGAAGTGCAGCTTCCGATATTGATTTCCTAATTTTTACAAAGGATCTCTATTTACCTTCCAAATTTTAATCATCACTTTAATAAAAGCTATTTCATATCGGTTGTTTCCCTTGTGGGAAGAAGCTTAAGAATTTAAGCTTAAATTTTACTTTGTTCATCTGGGAGTGGCTTTTTTTCTCCTGGGAAATGTTAAAAGCATTCCATTGGCGAAAACGTAATGTTTTTCCTAAAATTATTTCATTTGTAATTCATTATAATACTGATCCTTTGAAATAATTAATAAACGAAAACAGAATCAAAGGTGTAATTGCTAGCATTCTGGTCCACGGCAAAGCCCCCATCGACTGGAAGGGGGTTGGATGGTCGAGACGTTAACAACGTTAGCAGACTAATTGTGTAACAAATCAAGACTATTTAGATGCCAGTACTCTAGAAAATAGTCACCAATACTTGAATATCCATTTGATGTTTAGATTGGCTAAATCCAGTTGGGAAAGGCTGAAAGTAGCCTAAATCTTGTCTCCAGATCAGCAGAAGCATTTGAGATTCACAAAATTGAGCGCTGATTTGACCCGGTTGTGATTACAGCCAGAAATAACAACTCTGTGCTTTGGAGACGTTACTGTACAGCAGTTATTGTTAATATTGCATCTTTCAAATTTCCCAGAAGAAATTAGGGATCAAAGTTGAGTTTTATTGGGGGGGTGGGGGTGTGCATGTAACCAGCTTTTATACTCTAAAACCAAACTGAATCTGTCATGATTATTCAGATCCTGTTATTCATATGATACAAATCCTAGCCTTTGCTGTGATGTGATGACTGGACTCTCCAGATTTGTAGTTGTCGTTAGCTTCCTGCGAGGTGTTTGTACTTTCCAGATGAAGGGGTGGTTAGAAATGAGTTAACTAACTCTTGGATATAATTTCCTTGTCTGTACCAGGTATAGATTTCACGTCTGCATCAGCCGATTTAATTTGCTGTCAGTGGTAGTTATTTCTTTATTATCTCCTTGGAGAATTTCTCCGTTAATGAGCAAATTAAGACTTCTGGCTTCATACCGTTAAGAGTCTTTGACTTACTCTACATGAACCGCCTCCGAGCGTGTTGAGCCACGTTGTCCGCTTAGCTGGATGTGGCTTCTACTTAGGTACCTGCTCTGGAAAAAGCCCGCAAGCAGTGTACTGTAAGAATTTAATTTTGATAGCTATTCAAGCAAGTTAGCAAGTGAAACATCCACTCCTATAGAGCTTATAGGTACATGTGGTCCATATTTTGGCATGCTTAAGCAGAGAGGTTTTATGTTTGCTTATCATATACCGTAACTCAGGAAGTTAGGGAGATGTATTGAGATCTGTAGAAGAAATATGAGGCAACGTCTGCTTAGGCTGATTTGGGGACAGCAAGGGAGGGGAGAGTTAGAAAAATAGGGGTGAATCTACAAAGGCAAGCTGAATAGCTTGTGTTTCTATATTTAATCTGCCAGTAATGGCCGCCTCCTATATTTTTCCCCCTCCTTCTTCCCCACGTGGTTCTTGCGATGCTTACTGTCACTCATCGAGTTAATCCTAACAAGTCCAACCCATGAAACCACTTCACACCGTGTTGCATCAGCCAGCCTTGCTGCGTTATTTTATTTAGTTTGATCACTAATATAACCCAATTTGACTTGCTGGAGTGCAGCATATGTCAATTGGAAAACAAAAAGGGAAATCTATTTGTTAAGCGCAGCTAAGACAAGCCTCTGTTTGCTTCTAAAACTGAGAAAAATGAGTTAAGCCTATAGCAAATGTGGATGCATGAAGGAAGTTAAGTTGGGAGGCTCCCAGGAAGAAAGATGTGCTTTTATTTTTGGAAGTATCTTAAGTTCTTATCAAAGATGGTGCTAAATCACTTGGGATTAAATATAATTCGTATTAGTCCTAAACTAAACTACAGATTTGAGCAAGGGCTTCAGGGTTATTGGCACGGAATATCCCTTTGTCGACTCCACCAGGAACAGAAGGATGGAAACCTGCCCTCTAGTCCATTTGATATTTGGATCTTCAAGACTTTGTACATTTATTCATCTTGTGATTCTGCTTTATTAAGACTTTGTCAATGACTCTTCTGATGCTCAGAGAGCTCTGTTAGAGGGGTTTCAATTGCACATTTCACAGAAGCCCCCAGCTCTATCGTCTGTTCCTCTGCATGCGTACACCAAGGAAACCACGGGACCCAACGTGTCCTGGTTCAGATGCTCGGCTGTCCCAAAGGAGGAATGATGTCCTGGGGTTACTCAAAAGGGAAATAGAGTGTAAATCTGAGCAGTCTGAAAAATCCACATCAATTTATTTTGCGTTATGAAAATTCCTCAATATGTTTTCTGTCTTGCAGAACATTGTAGCTTCCAAGTACCATCCTTTGAACACAGAGCTGTTACTTGTAAAGAGATTTTCCTAAATCACTTAAAAGCACGAATATAGAAAACTGAAGGTGGCAAAGGATATTTTTTTTTTTCTTTCTCCTAACTTTGGATCAGACATCTTGGATTTTAAGAAAAGGAGGCAAAGCAGAAACGTGTCCCTAGTGGTGATATCCATAAATTCTTGACAAGTTATGTGATACTTTAATAAAATAATTGCTTTGTTCTACCCCCAAAAATAATAGCTAGCTCAGTACATGGTGCATTACATGGACACAGCTCTGTGGCAAATTCTATCCTGTAGAAAATGTCATTTGCGCCTCTTCAATATCGACTGTGATAAATACAACATGGTGAAGACCCTCGGTAATTCCAAGTGTGGTTGTGTTAGCTGCATTCCTGAGGGGTCCTTGCTGGTTAAGATGGATCAGTCGGATCCTCCTGCTCCTCTTCCCTTGTCTCCGTGTTGCTTCACCCTTCAGTGCTGGCTGAACGAGCCGGGTGCTGTGGGGGTTTTACTTAAAGGTAGACTGTTTAGGCAAGGTGGTCTGATAAAGGAACTTTATGTACAGTGATGAGTGTTTGTGGTATTTATGGGGTATGGAAAATTGCTTTCTCCCGTCTTTTTGTATTTCCTTTCCCATGCCTTTACAGCTGCTGTTTTTCTGTGTGCTTTTCCAAGAAAGTCGGCTGTACAGTGGCAGCTGACTTGAGGGACAAGGGCGAATGCACTGCTCTGCCATCCTCGGGAGGCCAGCCTGGAGAAGTCAAACCCAGGGGCTGGTTGGAAGCATCTGTAACAACAGCTCGGCCAGGCTTCGTAAAGAGGTTCTGTGAGGGGAGCTGAAAAAGCACAGAAATGGTCGTGATTTTCCAGATCTTAACCTCCACGTGAACAAAATTACCCTGAAAATAGCAAAGTGCTTGAGCTGGTCCAATGACAGAAGTTTGTAGCTTGATCATACGCACTTGCTCTCCTGCTATAGGTGCCAGCACCTACTGGGTTTCTTTTTCTACCGTGTTGAAGTTCTAGTCCAGCAAACCTGGGTGCAGCAGGAGACTCACGGCACCAAAACCTGACGTTATGCTTTACCCAGGGTAAAGATGGTGTGTCAGATTTAATACAGGAACTGCAAAAGAAGCAGAGATATGTATGCTCTTTGTATTTTTTCCAACAATAAAACCGTAGCTTTATTTTATTTTTATGGATTTTTTTATATTTTATTTTATTTTTTATGGATGGAAAACTGGCAATAATTTATTGTATTGCCATTACAACACTGATGTTCTTGCAGTCCTATTAAGCCAGCTGACTAACCTGTTGGGCGATAGTTAGGGCTGATTAGCGAAATTATACATAATTTTCAATCCTTTTTATGAAGCTTCTTTTTACAAATTGACACCAAGTCAGATGTAGTTTAAAATTATATAGCAAGTTATAAAAGTGGGTATAGCCTGGTGTTTGTGCTGTAGAGCACGTTCTCTGCCTCCAGGCCTGTTTGGGCTGGCTGCAGAGTTATAGTTTCAGGCATGATGGAAGTTTTAAAGATGATCCCCTGTATATTAAGCCTTGACCCCGCTGCAGGCAACACTGACAAGTTCTCCCCGTACATTGGCCAGGGCATGAAGTTAAGGGCTCCCCACCGCTGTAGGTGCTGCAACCTATCACCAGGAAAGTAACAACGCTTGAAGTTTGCTGCTTCTCCGATGAGTGTGAAGTAGATTAAAAAATGCATTAGAAAGAATATTTTAAATGAAACAACACGGTGCTTATGTGAGTTGTTCCTACCCAAAGTACTGATTTATAAAGTTCTCCTTTCCAGGGAAAATCCTTTACAAATGAGATTTGGGAATGCCAGGTGTGGGGGTGTTTTTATTGCTCGCTGGGAAACCGAAAATTTTGATGAACCACCAAATTTCATTCTCTGGTTCCTATCTCGGAAACAAAACAAACCCAAGAATACAGGGGTCACTTCTGCTCAGGTGGGTACCCGTCTTGCAGTTCCATTTTTTTACTTTAAATCTAATATATCTGTGTTTTCTTCTGCGGTATCCTGTACACGGGGAAAAAATGGGATAGGGCGAGAAGTTTCGAAGGTGCTCTTCTTCAGTGAATTCCTGAGCGCTTTTTTTTTTTTTGAAGGCTGTAAAAATGGGTTCATTCTAAGAGTTGCTAATTGCTTAGTTTGACAAAGTTGTAACTTCCGAACTGTTTTGAATACAAGATTGGGGCTCTTCCATTACTCTGTTATTAGAAATAATTTTATAAGGTAGCTAGATTACATCTTGAATATTTTGAACTATTCATAATTCAGTTTTCAAGACTTGCAAATGAAATTTGAATTAAGCGATGAACAAGGATAATTTCAAGGAAGGGGGGAGAAGAAAACGCCCAAACCCATCAAATAAGTTATTAATTGCAAATTATTCATTCAGATTTAATGGAAAATGATTTTTTTTATATAGTAAGTAGAAAGTATATTAATCTAGCTTTTAAAACTGTCTTATGGAAATTAATATAGAAATATGTTCTCAATGGAAAATTGCTATGTTTCAAGAATACGATATTAAGAGAGTAATGAATCCATTATGAAAATGTAATTGCATATTTTAAAGCAATTATCCAACGAATCATAAAATTCTTGTTGCAAATTGTAATTAGGAAAATATTTAGATTTATTTAAATATAGAATTTTTAAAATGACAGGGAAGGTCAGAATCCCCTGTAATAAAGAATAACGGACTGGCGGGTGACCCTTAGGATTCTACAAATAATTTTTAAGAATTCTTATTTTTAAAGATAGCTCATGGAAGCTGGACACCGCATTTTGCTGGTGTTTAACATAGCCTGGGGGCTAAACTTCAGCGGTGAGAGGGGGACAAACTGGAACTTGACTTGAGAAAATGTCAGAGAACTGCCCCGACCGCAGCCTGCCCAACAGGAACACTGTTTCCCTATTTAGGTTTTAAGATCGTGTTTCCATGTTCACTCACCTCCTGTAAGATGGAGATAATTTTAAGCCACTGATGGTGATGAAGGGCCTGGCACGGAGTTGATGTTCTCCTGGCACCGACCCAGTGCTCACGTGGAGGTTTCAGTCTGCAGATGTTCCAAAGCCTTCCATGATTCTGCATTTGAATTTGGGGAAGTGATCTACGATTTTCTGCCCTGATAGTTTAATTCCCTATTGGTGGCGGTGTGGTGGGCAGGTAGATAACCTCTAATTTTGGTGTAAATAGCTACTTTAATTTTTTTTTTTTAGCAGATCCTGTATGAATTGGTTAATGTGCTTCACTCGCTTGTGTAGGTTTATATACACGTACTTCCTAAAGCTGTTCTCTGCTTCTGGATGGCATCTTAGGACAGTTAAAAGGAAAAGCAAAAGCAGCAAGAGCTCTGAAACGTAACGGAGGCACCGCAACATTGTCCCTCCTTCAGCCCCGTGCCTTGGGAGTGGAAACGAGGTGTTTGACCCAACGGGGTTCGGACCATTTGAAAGGAGAGGGAAAAAAAAAAAAAGATGCTTTTGAAAGCTATGGGGCAATTCTGAGCAGCTTTGGTGCCTCTGCGGGTGCCGGTGGCAGGGAGGGATGGGGAGAACGGCTCTGGTACCCACGCCGGGCGAGGAGTTAACTGACCCTCTGAAGCTGGAGATGCACAGGGACACCAGTCGCAAATGTGCAAACCGTCCTGGGAAGCTGTAGCCTTGCTAGCTGCAGATCCTCTGCCTCGCTCTTCCAAAGAACAAATTTAGCTCGGGTACTCGTTGCTTGAGATGACAACTTCTGCTGCACTGGGACGCTTTGACTATTGATATTTTTTATTTTTATTTTTTTTTCTTTTCAATGAACTTTGGCTACCTCTCCATGAGTGGGTCCCTCAACACAGGAGAGCATCAGTAGATTAAATTCAGGAGTACGTATCTGCACTGCGTGCAGAGCAGAGCTGCTCTGCAGATTACGTTCAATTTGGCCCCAGGACCAAGCTACAGATGTGTTTCAAAGCTGTCAGAAGGACCAAGAATTGGTTGGGATCATATAAACTCGGAGCTTATCTGTTCGCTTTAATATGGTCCAAACTAATCTATTTCTTAGCACTTCTAATTTAATTTCCCCCTAAAGAAGTCTAGCTGGTGTTCACCAAAACTGCTCTGTGAATTGCATTAATATCTGGTAATTGGGATTGATTAGAGGATTTGTTTCTAATCCACACTGTCTGTCTAATCACAGCACTCTGTATATTCAGCCTCCACAGCTGACATGGAGATGCTGCTGTTGAAAGACAAGGCAAAACACTGCGATGGTTGCTGGTAATAGGTTGGCATTTCCTATGGGCAAATTAAAACACTAGTTTTTGATAAGACCTCTCACTGTATTAAAAAGATTTAACGGAGGAATTGCACCTATGTGGTTATGTTCATAGTGATATCAAAAGCATTTTTCCACGTGTGGCTTACGCGACGATGCCAATTTACACGCTGCGTTGGCTTTGCCAACCTTCCCCTCAGTGGGCACGTGAAGAATTTCTGTGGTCTGTTCTCAGGTGGCATCTCCAGGCACGTGTAAACGTGGGCTCATAAACGAGATTGTGTAAGGGAATCTCGTCTTCAGCTGGCTCTTTGCCAGCGCGTGTGCGCTGCTCTCCCACGTGGGCAGGATCTTTCCTTTTCATTCTTTCTCCTTGCAACCCCTGAGTCTGCTGGAGAGTTGCTACCGCGTTTGCTGTCATCCTTCACGTGCGCCATGAGGTTTGGTGGTGCAATGGCCATGAGGCCGTAGGCATGGTGAGTCTCAGGGCGGTTATCCCCAGCGTGGTTATTGCATGTGACAGCCAAGCCCATGCTCCTTTTGTGTCTTCATATGTCCCTACCGTGATGAGAACGTTCATTTCCTTTAGCACCCCTTCTCTCTTAGGGTCTGCTGATGTAAGGACTGATGCTTTGAACCTTAGGACTGATCTGAGCCTATTTACACTGGGCCTTGCTAGTTGCTGGAATTAAATACTGCTGTAGGACTGAGTTTGCCCATGTAGCATCACTTCTTATTAATTTTAGACTAGAGTTAGATCTAGATCTTCCTAAACTAAATTATTCAGCATTGCATCTCGTGAATCTCAGCTGTGTGCGTGCTGTTGTGCGTGCTCTGTGCTCTCATCTGAGAAATGCCTTCGCGTTGTGTAATGGGCAATTGAAGGAAAATATCCTTTGATCGGAGAGCTTTGTTGCTGAGAAGAGTGGAGTGAACGCAGAGGAAAATACTCCCCCCCCCCCAATATCTTTCAAGATCAATTTAAATAATTCATGGAAATTTACCACAGATTTCTAATTAAAACTAATTAGAAGCACTGCTTTATCACATGTGATTTACCTCTGAACAGTTTCAGATTCTTTATAATATGGTTTTATATGTGATTTACCTCTGAACAGTTTCAGATTCTTTATAAGATGGTTTTGTATTCATATTTTTGGCTTATAATTAATGTAGATTTAAAAAATATTCACTTAAGCTTTCTCTGGGTAAAGCTTAAAAAAAAAAAAAAAGGTAGTTGCTCTTCTCCACACTGATTTAAGGGCTCTGAATCAAAAAAGGCATTCAACTCTGTTAAAGGTTAGTGTCCTTAAAGCTGTTGGCGTGAATCACTGGGACACCTCTGTAGTCCTCAAAGCATCTGATTCTGTATTCGCCTCGTGTGACATTATTTTGTTAAAACTCGGTTGAGTCAATAACCGCCCGAAAGCAAGCTGCTCTGCTGAGCAATACGTCTTGACACGCTTTATCAGTAAAAGCAGCGCTTCAGGTTGGTTGGTTTGCATATTTTTTTTGTCCTGTTTCAAATACCAGCTTGCACTCTGGGCTGTCGCTCCAGCGCCCAGGTTCTCTTCTGCGTCTCTCTGAATATCTGCATCTCGGGAACCGCAGCGCCGAGGCTGTGGTTGGAGCTGGTGAAGATGCACAGGCGGTGGCTGCCTTGTGTCCTGCCCTCCTTGTGCAAAGCTCTGCAGGCAGAGGACGATGCTGGGATGTGGGGTTGTGGGCTTGGGTCCCGCAGCTGGGTCCATGCATGAGGGGACCATGGCAGGGTGGCCTTGTGTCTCCAGGGGCAGTGGCCGGCACCATGAACTTGGGCTTGTTCAGCCTGAAGAAGAGGAGACTGAGAGGGGACCTCATCAACACCTACAAATATCTTAAGGGCGGAAGTCAAGAGGACAGAAGCAGTCTGTTTGCAGTGGTGTCCAGCGACAGGACTAGGGGCAATAGGCACAAACTGAAACATAAGAGGTTTCAGTTGAATATGAGGAAAAAATTCTTTACTCTAAGGGTGACTGAGCACTGGCCCAGGCTGCCCAGGGGGGCTGTGGAGTCTCCTTCTCTGGAGATATTCAACCCCCGCCTGGATGAAGTCCTGTGTAACATGCTCTGGGAGAGCCTGCTTGGGCAGGGGGTTGGACTGGGTGATCTCCTGAGGTCCCTTCCAACCCTTGCCATTCTGGGATTCTGTGACCACTAGCTTCTTCCCAGGTCAGCATCCTATTTTCAGCTGGGACGGAGCTGATTTTCTTCCTAGTAGCTGGCATAGTGCTGTGTTTTGGATTTAGTATGAGAAGAATGTTGATAACACATAGATGGTTCAGTTGTTGCTGGGTAGTGCTTACACCAGGCAAGGACTTCTCAGCTCTGCCAGGGGCATGAGAAACTGGGAGGAGGCACAGCTGACCCCAACTGACCATAAGGGGTATTCCATACCATAGGGTGTCATCTCAGTATAGAAACTGGGGGAAGAAAAAGGAAGGGGATGATGTTTGGAGTGACAGCGTTTGCCTGCCCAAGTCACCATTGGAGCTGAGCACCCCCTGCCATGGGAAGCAGGGAATGAATCCCTTGGTTTGCTCTGCTTGCACCCGGGGCTTTTGCTTTCCCTATTAAGCTGCCTTTAGCTCAGCCACCAGTTTTCTCACTTTTACCTTTCCAGTTCTCTTCCCCCATCCCACTGCGGGGGCAGCGAGCGAGCGGCTGGGGGGGCTGAGCTGCTGGCTGGGGTTAAACCGCGCCATTTGGTGCTGCTGGGGAGGGGTGTACATGGCCCCTGGGAGCAGATGCCTTGAGCTGGTGTCTCTGGCCCTCGTGCTGTGTTTGCAGGGTGTTAGTGCCCCGTACCGCACAACCGGGGGCTGCTGGCGGAATGTCCCCCCTTCTGCTGCAGCCTTCCCGAGCCCGGGTGCCAACCTGGGAAATGTTTGTAAACGAAAATCAGGAGAACAATGAATAAACAGGATGGAAATGAAAAAACGTGTTTGCTCTGCCTCGAAGAACACTGGAGATGCAGTTGGGTGAAACTGAACTCCCCGCAGAGTTTAACTCCTGCGCTGGATCCTGCTTTCCCAAACTTTTCCCTGCAGTTACCAGGGGAAGCTATCGATCCCGCTCTCCCCACGTTAGGCTGCAGCGTGGCCAGTCACGGTGACGTAGGGGTGGCTCCGTTGGGACTTGATGGCATTTCGGGAGCCGCGTGAGATGGCAACTGCTCCCTACGTGAGGTCTGAAAGTTGGCAAACCCGACTTTAATTGGGCAGCGCAAACCACCCGTGGGGGCGCCGCTTTGCTCCTCTACCATCGCTGCAGCGTTAGCAGAGCAGAGTGCTTTTTTTAAAGATGCAGCTTTTGGTTTCTCTATTCCTAGAGCCTAATACTTGCGAATATTTTCTTCATAAATATTTCACAAGCATTATGAATGTCCCCAAGTAATTCGTCTATAATTGTACATGTTTTCAATAATTATTTATAAGTTTGAAACCAGCACAGTGTTCTTCCATCCAGCCTTCTACAAGTACTACAGAAATAATCATGAAAGACTGAAGAGTAAGGGTTTCTCTTGTATATACAGCACTTGGACTAGGAAGCCTAGGTCTTGTGCTATTAAGCAAAAAAAAAAAAAAATCATTTAGCTGTTCAATTAAAAGATGTTTAAATTGCTTTTTTCTTTAATGAAGGTATGTGGCTACTGCATCCCTTAAATTGCGTTCAGTAAATGCGTATTTCTTCATAGAGTGTATAACCCTGGTTTAAATAAGTATTCAAATACATTTAAGTTACTCAACAACCTTGGTGGTATAGTGAGATATTACAGAAATTATTTGGACTGGGTGCTTCAATGCCAAGTGAGGAGGGTGGCTGCCTGCTTAAGACTGTGTTGTATGCAATGGCAAAGGCACCCAGCGTGCGGAGGTGTCCCCACTGGTGGAGGTGTCCCCTGCCAGTGGCCCTGGTCCAGCAGCAGCTCCTCGGGGCAGGGGACGAAAATGGGCAGAGGCGAGGGCAACCAAGCCACCGGGGTGAGGAGCCAGCAACCAACTCCCAGGGCACTAATGTCTGCAGCTGAGCTACTCCAAGGCACCAGTCAATGTCTATGTTTTTGGAGAAGACTGGTTTGGGTTTGGTGTTGCTGGCTTTATTGCTAGATACTCTAGGAATACTAGAACTCTACTCCAAGGCACCAGTCAATGCCTACATTTTTGGAGAAGACTCTTTTGGGTTTGCTGTTGCTGGTTTTATTGCTAGATACTCTTCAGGACTCTAGTAGTAGCTTAAATTCTTCAGTTTGCGTAACTTCTGCTAAGCTCTGATAAACCCATTTAATGCATGTATTTATAGCTTAGTCTTCTTGGTAGCATAGGATGAGCTCCAGTAAATTAGTTAGGTCTTTTTTATGCTTATAAAAATAATGTTTGCTCAGACAATAAAAAGAATCATGTTGGATGGGATTTGCATCTCGAATCAAAGAGCGAATGATAAATGCTCCTCCTGAACCTGGTCGACCAGGGAGAGGTCCTCCTGTGGCTGCTAACGTCCGTAGGCAAACCTCCGTGGTCACAGGCTCCTGCTGACTGTGGGATGAGCTGGAAGAGAAAACTTAAAATATAACAGTGCTGCTGCTTGTTACTTTAATTGGAGAATATTTTATCTGCGAGAGCCTAATGGTTGCAAATGAAGCTCCTTGGAAGACTTTTCTAGGATGTTTTACATACAAGGACATGCTTTATACTTGCCAATTTTTCTCTGATTTTGCATATTTTAGCTGTGAAAATACACTATTAATAACTGCTGTGACAGATAAATTTCACCACTTGCAAATATTGGTTTCATTCTTTTGCTTGCTTGTTTTTTGTTTTTTGTTTTTTAATTCCCAAAGGTTAAGAAAACCAGGCATAGAAGAGCTTAAAATAGATGCTCCAGATGTATAGCTTGGGGCTGTAGGACTAAATTTTGCTGGGGTTCCACCACCTGTGCTGTAATTCTGAGGGGCTGGGTGTTGGGTTTTTTTAATTATATCAATCAATTGGTTAGGTATCAGCATTATCTTTCATTTCACCAAGCAGTCACAAGTGCAAAAGGGCAGACTTGCATTTAGAACCTAATTTTTAAATTACTCATCAAAACCCCCCATTATTCTGTTGTTCTTGGTTCAGATTTTTATGAGTTTATTTTGAAATATCATAAAACCAAGAGAGGAGGGTGTTCCCGGGGGAATTGCTGTTAGTGTGCACCTTCAGGCTGAACTTTCCTCTTGTCCTCAGCTGGTATCTTCAGTTAATTTTTAGGGACAACTGCGTTCTCAAGATCTTTTGAAAGATGAGTTGACGTTAGCGCTGGGCTTTTTGTACTCTGTGTTGCTTGTACTGCTCTAGGGTATGGGGATCTGAGGCAGAATTGGGAGAAATATTGAGCTAATGTTCAGAGAATCATAGACTGGTTTGGGTTGGAAGGGACCCCTAGAGGTCATCTAGTCCAACCCCATAGAGTTGAGCAAAGGCACCTCGCCTCTTGCAGGGGGCTGGGGCATAAGAATGCTAGTGGGTAAAAGGAGCAAAATGCAGCCCTGTTACCCTTCTTCACTGCTGTCCAGTGTAGCAGGAGATACTTACCCACTTTTCTCCTTTTTGGAGAATATATTTTCTCCAATAATGTCTTGTGGAGTATAAACTCCGCTTGTGTTAAATGCGGGATGGTGCTGTACGTGACGCAGGAGCCTATGGTTTTGTGGACAACGGCAGAATTTCATCAACAAGCATTTCCCCAGCATAAGACCAATGCCACTGAACAACAATAATCTAGTTTCATGGCTAGCAATAGGGCAATGAGACTGTTCTATTAAGATTATTCAAGTGTAAGAACTCCTGCTAATAAATTAGAAAAGGAAAAATAAAAGACTTGTATAGTATGTCTAACAGAACAAACACCAGCCGTGCCATGAGTTTCTTACAGTCCGTAAACTGTATTTTTTTTTTTTTCCAGGATAAACTTTTTACTTATACTGTTGAACAGTGGAGCTAAAAATGAAAAAGCCTAGATTCGGAACAACATCGTGTAATTTTATTAAGAACAGATGGGTGGAAAACTCCCTTGAGCTCTATATTAGCTGCCTGCCATTCACGGGATGGCAGCCGATAATGTACTTGATGGACCTTTATGTCCATCTGTTAGCCGATCTATCCAATATTCCCTGGCTAAGGAAACACTTCAAACTCGAAACTTCAAACAGCATAGTTAAATGCCAGAGATGTTTTGTAGTATTTATAGATTTTGCTGGTTCACATTTGAGAACACTTTCGGTGATTCATCAAGTGTTATCCTGATTTGTATCATTTATTAGGATTATATCTTAATGACTGACTTAAGGTGGGTTATGTAGCTGTACCGTTTGGTATTCAGTGTTCTGATAAGACATTCTGAAATAACACCTACTTTGATTTATTTCCTTACTGGCTGATTATCATATACTAATTCATGTACCTCTTAAAGTATAGATTTTGCTTCAGGAAGCTACAGAGTTCTAGGAGGAAATGATCTTGGTATTTTTAGAAAAGCAAAAGGGCAGGGGCAGCTCCAGGAGTTACCCTGCCTCTCCCCCGCTTTGGATTGGCGTTGGGTGACTGGGGATGCTGTATGCTCCGTGGAAAAGCTATTAATCTGGCTGTCAAATAACCAGCCGTCTCTAAAGAGAGAACACTTAATGGATTTGGGGGGTTTGATCTTTGATTTTTTCTTATTTCCTGTTGTCTTATCTATACTTGATTGGGAAAAGTGGCTTAAAAAAAATAGAGCTTCATAACGTAGATTGGATCGCTTGTCCTCTAGCAACGAATGTGCTCTGCAGCTCCCCTGTGTATTAAACAAATAAATATAAAAGGTTTAACACCGGCTTGTGTGGTTACCAAGAAGTTAAAGCATTACTTAAAGCAGTAAAAAGGATGTGAAGATTTAGTGCTGCTGTGCAGTACACTAAATAACACCAAATTAACTCATAAAACACGTCAAGACTTGGTACTTCAGCCACTCCATCTGCGTGCGGCTGGCCCTCTAACCAGGCTGCCCGCTGGGCTGGTGATGAGGCTTGGGAGGCACCTTCGGAGAAAATGCTCAGTGGTGCAACGTATTTGTGAAGAGACTTGGCTAAGCCAGGGATGGGCTAACTTGAAAGCACGTATTTCTTTCTTTCTTTTTTTTATGACCTTACTATAAATGCAAGTGCCCGTTCTCCATGGAAAAAGGTTCTTAAATCAGGACTGGGGGAAGGAAAGAGCAGAAAACCACCGGGTTGCTAGCGTCCACTTGAGACTTGCTACATAAATCTAACTTATCAGGCTGTTAGACACCAAAGTGATGTTTACTACGGCTACTCCGAAGACAACTGTTCAAGGTGTTTGGGAATTCTCACTGTAGTGTCGTCTTTCTAAAATATTTTCAGAATTTGGACATCATGGCAAACTGACAGCTCGCGCCCTGTCCTCCCTGACCGAGTCGTGTCTGATGGCTGTAGGAACCGCCACAGCAAACATTTTATTGCCCGATTTATGCAGGTATTTTCACAGTAATTTGTAGCTACTTTTAGTGAGAGAACAGCAGAAGGGATGCCGTATTTTTCGCTTACTCTGCTCTTATTACCTGCAATGATCCCTCTCCTTTTCCTCCATTGCCCTCCTGCCTTTGCTCATGCTGCGTGTGCTTCGTTGTGCCGTGGCTTCCGACTCCTGATTCGTGACCCTCTGCTGCATGGGTTCCTCCCACCCTTTGCCTCCAGTGTGTTCTTTCCTTCCCCCTAGGACATGGGCTAGAATATAGACCAGGCTCACATCTGGTCTGAGAAAAGTTTTTACTTCTGTTTTGCTGAGTAACTTTAGCCATCGGTAGAAGTGGTTGTGCAGGCTCCTCTGCTTTCCCAGCTGCACCTACAAGCATCTTGACTTGTCCTTGGCAATGAAAAATTTGAAGAATGGCTCACGTATTGGAAATGGCCACGTTAGATAACAGCCTGGCCCCTGCAAGCAAATGGAAAGTACTCAACGTTCATCTTTCACAGTTATTTATGAAACTCTACTCTAGGTGGGGGGAAAAAAAAGTGCCTGAATTATTTGGACGTAATTTCAAAATTCTAGGTGAGTGCACTTGATCTCCATTTGAATGTGCCATCCAAACAGCGCGGCCTGCTCTGCAGAATAAAATGATGGTGAAGGGTGTTTGTGCTTTGGATAAGAGAAGCTGATTCATCAGAGTAATAAGAGTATTTAATTGCATACCTAACTGGAGGTGATTTTTGTTCAGTCAACGATGAACTTGTTCAGTCAAGTATGAACTCACTCTTGTGTATAAATGTAAATACTCTCCTGTTGTCAAATAATCCTAAAATATTATTTGTGGTGATAAATTTTATTTAGGGCCCAAGGAAAACTTCACAGAAATTTTTGAGTTCGTGGCTTTCAATGTGTTGAGCGGATTTGTAGTTGAGTAGAGGAGCCGTGAAATATCTTTTGCTGCTGAATTTCAAGACTGATTGGTTCTTGTTGGGGTTCAGGGGAGGTGGTCTGGATGACCTCCTGGTAGACCTTTGAGCTCCTGTATGGGAACAGTATGCAAATTTGTCACAGGAGATCACAACTCAGAGTCTTAAAGAGCAGGGTAGTCAAGCTTTCATGGGAGTCTTGAGTTTGCTCAAGGCTTCCTGGCTTCCTTTTTAAAATTCTGGAGCATCACTGTTTTTCTCCATGGGATGTCAGATCTTATTAATGTTGTATCTGAGCATCTTATTAAGAAAGTAATTCGCTAATGGATCTGTGATATCATAGCTATCCTCGCAGCACCCTTGCAAGGCTCTGGAAAAGTTAACCTCGTCCTGCAGCTGGGAAAACTGGGGGATGGAATATAAAGGAGAGATGAGAAAAGGACTTGTGGTGGCACTTAGGCATCTGTGCCCGAAGTCGTGATTATGAAAATCCCTCTCAGCTACTGCCTGAATTCCTGAAGTAGCTTCTCCTTCAGCCTCGGCGGTCTCCTTGTGTGTCTCAAGCTCTGCTTCTCCATGCCCTCAGGAAGGCATTGGTCAGTCTGATCTGGCTTTGGGGCAGAGATATTCCAGCAGCTGGGGAAGGCTGGGGTTTAGGCACAAAGCAATGGAGGCTTTCCTCTGTTCCTCAGCCAGTGCAGCCAGCCATCACGCAGGTCTGAGCGTGCTCTTGGTGAAGATGCTGAGACAAGTCCTTCCTCTTGCTTGCATTGCCCACCTCCCTGGAGAGGACCAGACTTGAAGGCTGCAGGGTCTCTGGTGCCGTTTGGAATCACAGGACAGTTTCTGTCATTACACGAGTGTCTTGCTGTCCAGCACAAGTCTGACTCCTGTTTTGGGTATCTAAAGACTAAACCCATGTAAGAAGTCTGTTATCCCTGCTTGTGGCTGGGTGATCTTTGTGCCCTGCCTTTTTCAAGAAAAATGGGGTTCCCTAGACAGGAATGATATTGCATTTGTGCAGTGTGGCATTGCAGTGTGGAAAAACAGTAAAAAAATCAACTAATGTATGAAGTTATTTCATAATCACAACATCAAAGAAGATAGGATTGTCAAGGTCCCTTAAAAGTTATCTAGTTTAGTTAGCTTCATATTTTATGGGCTTCTGGTAGTTCTCAGACATCAAAGTCTTGAGAAAGATGAAGAAAAGACTCGCGTGTAGAGTTGGTAATTCTGTATGTCAGCTTTGGGGGGGCTGCAGGTAGGAGATGGCACCAGGCAGTTACTGCAGCCTAATTAAAATGTTTAGCTGTAGCAGGAAAAGCACAGTTAAGTGATTTCTTATTTCACAAATGTACTTCATTACGCTGACTTCATCATTATGATCTCTGGATTTTCTTTTTCTTCAAAAAAAATAGTTGGCTGGTCACTTTGTTAGAAGCTTGTTCTAATCCGCCCTTTTGCTCTAATTACACTAAAACTGTTCCTCACTGATAATTGTGTGGTGGCTGCTTCAACCAACCAACCAAAAAAACCCCTCCAGTGGTGGGTTGTAACCCTTGCTGCTCCAGAGCCTGCTTACCCTCACGGTTGGAGTACTCGGCACGGTGCATGGTCTGGTTTTTGGGCTCCTTCCTCTGTGGACATGGAGAGCTGTTTACTCCCTTTGGGTTTTTTTGGCAGCCTTTTAATACACGCCATCTGTGATCCTCTTCCGCTAACTACAAAAAGAGATGCCTGGGTGGAGAACCAGGGGAGGGTGGAGAAGATGCATTTCCTTCCTTGCAGACGGGCTGCCCACTGGGGAGGACAGAAAAACAGACGGGGGGGCGTTTAGGCACCTCCTGACACGTCATCAGTGATGGTCACGGTTTTAAATTAGAAGTTTGAACTTTTGGATCTGGGTATGAAGTGGTGGATTTGGCCTCTGGATGCAAAGTTTGGAGTTTTAACTTCTGCCAGTATCATGGACATTTATACCCATTTGCACAGCTTTTGGATACCACCTATTATACCAAGACATTCCTTAGTCAGATTAAGTTTTTGTCTTCCGGTCTAAGCATCTATTATTCAGTGTAGAGGAGAACATCCATTTAAAATAAAGCTGTAATTTCCATCGCTCCAGAATTTTGTGAGAGCCTTTGGATGTCATGCACAAGTGGGCTACCGAGGGCTTGGATTTACACTTCTTCACATATGTATTCTTAAGGAAAGAATTTAGTAGATCAGAAAAAAAAAAAACCAAAACAATGAAGCCACAGAAGACTTGGGTGCTTGAAGGCTTACCTCCACCCAGCTGCACCGACTGGTCTCACAAAACACGCTGCCTCTTCCCGCAAACTCCTCCTCGCTCGATCTTTGGCTGTTGCAGCTACAAAAGCGGGAATACTACACACGCTGTTGCATTCCTGTACAGTATTAAGTTACTAATAAGGTCCTAAAGAAACTAATGCTGTTATGAAATTACATTTTTTCCTTTTAAATAATGTACTCCTGCTTTCTCTTCACTTCCAAAGGAGATGTTGTATCAAATTATGGGATCAGCATATGCAATCTAATGGCTGAGTCACCGGTGGAAAGAGCACAGGCAGAATAATTGTAGTTTTCCATGACTTGCAGAAGATAAAATATGTTTGTTTTTCCTTCATACTACATAGGCATAATTGCTCGATTCCTCTAACACTTGGCATTTTGAGTTAGTGGCTTTAGTGACGATTCTTTCCTGAATCTTCTGAGGGAAGCTGGGCCACCAAGCTGCCGGTTTGGTTTTTAGATGATGATAGCTATGAATGTTTAAACTCTTTTCCTACCTCTGTTTTTAATTCCTGTAGCACATCCTAATTTTATGTGACATCCATTCTGGCAGCGTAGGTGCCCGCTCACCCGCGGCTGGTCCAGCATCGCTGCCTGGCCCCAATATGCTTGCTCACATACTGCGTTTTTGAAAAGGTAGAGGGGAACGTAGATCTTTCCAGTTGGTTTCCTGACCAGTTGATGTTTAATGTAGACTTCATTCTGAAGTTTAGAAGTATTATATTTGGTTATAAGTTAATTTACTTTGAAAAGCACCTAGAGGTAGTATTTATTGTAGTACACGAGAGTTGGAATTGGTGAAGTGTAACGGAAAAAATTGTGCAGAAGTTGAAGATTGAGTGTCAAACAAGATCTTGTATGGATTCATTGAAAAGGAGACCAGAATGGATATCCCCAGTCTTTGCAGGTTTGGACAGTTATTGAAAAATTAATCCTGTATTTAAGGAAAACCAAGATTTGAAATTAAATGGACCAATGTGCCTTAGTTGCTTACAGTTGTGGTGGTGATCAGATTTTTTTTTTTCCCTGCCTGCTTCTGTATTACTTCGTAACAGGACAACTGGCTGTAATTGAAAGCAAAACCAAAAAAATAACAAACCAACCCATTGCTTATAACATTGAGGGGCTCAGAGGATTGCATTGACTGGGCAGCAAAAACCAAGCAACAATAAAACCCCTTTGCATGACCACAAGGATTAGCTTAAATACCGTGCAAATTCTGAGCCTGCCCTGCAGTTGGTTAGCTTGGTGAACACCTTTCAAATTCATTCTATTTTCAGTAATTATTTGAGGTAAATAATGATGGGCTGTGAATTTACAGCTAGCGGAATGCAAAATTATTGTCACAGCATATGCTTTCCTGCTGGCTCTTTCCAGCGCACAGCCCCAGGTTGTCTTTGGGTAGGAGCATGGACATGGATATGGATGCGAGGTTGAAGGGGGCGTTGCTGCTCACAAGTGATATCTGGTGGTTTCTCCTACTCCAATAAGCAATTGTATACTAAATATTCATGGGCTTCTAGTCTCAATCAGTGCAGTTTCCCTGGTTTGGAATTCAATGGTAGGAAGGATAAACATCTTCAATTTCCAAATAATTTATCTATGACATTTAATGAGTGTAAAGGGACTTCTCCTGATCCATGGAATTCCCGGTGCAGCATAAATGTATCTAACCCTCATCAATGATAAGGCCATCCATCAGCTCATATACCTTTTCTATTAGCAGAAGTTTATCCTCAGATCTAGCAAAGGCCATTCATAAATCCATTTTAAAGGCATGTTGTTGGGAGAGGATATTAAACAGTATAATTCCAAGCTCAAAATCAAGCTGTGATAACAGCTCTCTATCTGACAGACCAAGCTTTCAATCACACTTTATCACAGTTACAGATGTCGGTAAACGAACAGGTTTTTCCCAGAAACAATATAGATAAGCAAAGGTGGCTGAGAATGTGCGAAGAGTAATTCGGAGAGGAAAGCCGGTCTGGCAGACGTTTTCATTTTCAGTATCCTTTATAAGAAAAAGCACATAAAAAACCCTCCGAACTTAGATTTAAAAATGACTTTGAATAATTCAATAAGATGATTCTCTAACCCTTATTTGTCTGCTCCAAAGGAGAAATAAAGGAATTAATGCCTTGTCAGTCAGTCACATAGGACCTTGTATCAAAGAGCTGCTGCAAGCCGCTCCGAAAGCTGCTACGGGGAAAGCGAAAGCTCCCTTCACTTTCCATTAAGGCGAAGGGGATGCTTGCTCGTCTGCGCTGAAGCACGGGTCTCAAAGGAAAAGCAACGAAGGGTTTTATTAAGCAGGACTGACCCCTGTAATCACATAGGCTGTACTCACCGATGGCTAACCTGGGCTGACCCTCCTCGGCACCGCGGCCGAACTGGGGAAGCTCCCATTGCTGCATTCCACCCTCTCTGAGTCTACAGAAAAAGTTTGTGGGTGCTGACGTTTGGAAAGGGACAAGGAAATGTGTTCTCCCTCATTTTTGTTTTGTTAGAAATACAGCTTTGAACCAAATTAAATCTTTTATCTAAATAGACTAAACCCAGTTTCTTTGGAATTTTTTTTTTTAAATCTTGAATTTGAGTTTGAAATAATTTAAAACAACAAAAAAAATGTAGTGAAAAAACACTAAGATGGTGTTTTGGCTTCTAAAATATTGTCTAGGTTCACTCTGGAGCCCTGCCACCCCTTTTTTTTTTTTTCTTGGGATGCTTTCAATTTTGTCTGCTTGATTATTGGGAACTCGTAAAGGCGAAAAGACACACGTTTCTGACGTGATGCTTCTTGTGAAGAATGTTCAAGATCAGTCTCGATGAATTTGGTGGGCTTCCTGTGTTTGCACAGCACAAGGCAGCTGACAGTGGTTTCTTTACGTTAAACAGTTGGGGAGGTGGCGCTGCTGGGGTGGATTGGGGGGGCTGCCAAGGCTGTTTCCCCTCTCCCGCAGGGAAAATGGTACCTCCAAAACGTGGTGTATCATTAAACAAATTCACTGACTTTGAAGTTTTTTTTGTCGGTCTGATCTGCTCTCTTACCGAAACACCTCCGTGCCTTCCAGACACGGTTATTCAGTGATGCAGTCGGTGTTTCTTAATGGCAGGCAGCGTTACTCATGTGCTTCAGCTTTCATTACGTGATTGATCGTTCTGTGGGAAGGATAAACTTTATTGGGCTGGTATCTGTTGATGCTATATTTAAAATCAGTCTTGTGAGACACTTCTTCAGAAATTGTGTTGTACCTGGATTAAAGACAACTACTCTTAACATAGTCTATATTACTGAAAAGAGAATGCAAACACTTTTGGTTGGGATTTTGGGGGTTTGTTTGGTTTTGGAGGGTGGTGGGGTTTTTTTGTTTTTCTTATTGGAGTCTGAGGACTAGCTAGCTCTAACTCCAACATCTTAGAATTACAGTGGGGTAAGGTTTTGTCATCTTACAGACATAGGAGAAAATACAACTTTTGGAAATGCAAGAATTCATTGGTAAAAGAAGCCCTGAAATTTTTTCTAGTAGTCCACAGAAATTCCTATATACATAGCAAAAAAAAAATGAGGCAAAAGGACAACACCATCCAGGACTTAATGGTGGTAGCTGTCACGACTCAATCTGTATTCAGACTTGGCTTTCAACTAAAAGGGGGGAAAAAACCCCCTAACCTCCACAACCAAATGTATATTGCTCAATATTCCAGTGTTCCTGGTCCACTAAAACTTCTCTAATGAGAAATTAAGAAAGAAGCAGACCATGGAGGTGAGAAAAATTTGATTTATGCCTCAGGAGGAGTGGGTCAATAGTCCTAGGCTGAACGCAGGGTTGAAATATGGAACCATCACATTAGCGTCTATCGCTGCGGACCTGTGGCCGTTCTTGAGAAAGGGACCTGCCAATACCCTCCTGTTCCTTGGAATTTACTAATAAGAAAATGAAAAATTATAAATCGCATCTTGCAGAAAAATAAAAGCAGAATTGGTTTCATAGCCTGAATCAATGAGCGGCATTACTAGGCTACCTGCTTCAAAACAGAGCTTGGTTTGTGGCTACCATGTATTTGCACAGAATCACATCAAAGTGTGTTTCAGGAGAAATGGGACTTCTGTGTAACTGAAACAGGTAGCTTTCCTTGGACTTAAATAGGAATTGAGTAATGCCATAGGCACTCATACGTACATGACTGAAGAATTATTACGATAGATTACCACCCTTACAAGCACTTGTAACAGAGGGGTAGAGGCACCCACGTCACAAGAGTAACCTTGTGTTGCACACAAAGCTCTCTAATTGATTTCTAATTGTCGACCGTAGCAGAATTCCTTTTATAGTGTAGCAACAAATGGTGGGGGATAATTTATATTCGCAGAGAATTATTACCAAAACCAGGTGCTATAATCTGTTTAAAAATCTTTGTGCTTTACAGAACGTAGAATATTCTGTAAGTGCTTGAATGTGGTCTTCTCTTGGTCACGTGGAGGTCAGAACCAGCAGCTATTGCTTTAACATCATTTCAGAAGGATACGGGAGAAGTCCCAGCAAAAGACAACTGAGCTTTCGTAGGACTTCATCACCTCGGGGCTAATGGTCTAGACCGGTCGCTCATTCTGCACGGTGCTTTGGTATGGTTGAGCCATAATTCTCAAATCACGCTGCTTTTCATAGTGGATTAACGGTTAGGGGTAGATGTTGTGTATTCACCTGACCTGATGGCTGAAAAGTTAATCCATGATAATGGTATTTTGGTTTAGGTTTTTTTTTTTTAAGCTAGCATAGTGCAGACTTTAAGCCACAGTAGCGCGGGATTTCTCATCAGGCTGTACCCTAGGCTGTGCTGTCTTTCTGGGCAACAACCGCAGGACAGCCAGCAGTGTGGGAAAATTCAATCTTCTCTTTCCTCCTCTCTTTCTTCCATTGTAAGAGGGAGTTTATAGAGCAGAACCATGATCCTGAAGCTTTTTTTTTTTTTTTGTCCTCCCAGTTTTCTGCTCGCTATATGGAAAAAAAACCCCTACTGTCTTGCTCTAGAAAATCTTGTGATTCTGAGAACTGGCAGAAATGTTTAAACCATTCCACGAAGGATGGAAAGCTGGA
Source organism: Butorides virescens (assembly GCA_017310255.1). NCBI lineage: Eukaryota > Metazoa > Chordata > Aves > Pelecaniformes > Ardeidae > Butorides > Butorides virescens. Next base: position 29,678 of record JADKXX010008487.1, on the reverse strand, counting down.
TGGAAGGGGAAGAGGGAAAGGGGCGATGCCCACCGCCCGCACCGAGGGCAGAGCAGGAACTCAACCGGGCTGACGGAGGCAGGGAGAGAAGGGAAAGCGGAGTGGATCTTGGAGCTGCTTTCATTTAGAAGTGAGATCAGAGAGGGTCAGTCTGGAGCCATTAAAGTTGAAGAAGGTTCATGTGGAAATGGAATGGTGGTGGCAGTGCCAGAGGCATCCCCACAGGGGCTCTCGCCACCTCCATGCTTTTCTTTGTGGGTTTCTTTTTAAACTGGACATGGGGGAGGAATTTTCCTGTAACATACCTTCCAGCTGGGAGTGGGAGGTGTTTAGCTTCATCGCCATCTGCTAAGGAGGTGTTAGAGAACAGAGAGGGCTTTTTCCCTGTTCTATTTCAAGAAAGGAGGAGGAATTAAAAAAAAAAAGGAATTTGTGTGTGTTTCTGTGTCGGAGTTTGCAGCTTACAGTAATAATAGCAAACCCCCATATAACAGCTGAAGAAGTTCTCATGTACGCTTGTATAGAAATGAAAATAATAGACTATAATACAATCTTAGTGTAATAGCATTTTTCTTCTCCCAGAGCAATACTCTATGACAGCCAACATGGCCAAAGAGTTAAGTCAAATCTGTGCTCCTATACTAATAATTTATTATTATTATTGCTTTATACTGGCTCTGTTGGGCCACCACATGAAGGAAATTGGAAGCAATCAGTCAGTGACTCCAGTGTAGACTCCTCATGCGCCGCCAAGATAAGGGCTCCAGCACCCTACTGACGACAGAAGATAAGTCGGGGCAGGGCAGCCCTCCTGATACGGTTCAACTGATTTGCATTGCTCTGATCCTCCCCCTTCTGATGCCCGCTGAAATAAAGGCGTGACTGCCTCTTCGAATGGCTCTCCTTGTGGAAGCCCTTTCACGCGTGGCGCAGCGTTATAACGAAGCGCTTCATCATTTCCTTGGGCGCTCGTGGCCATGCACGCCAACCCCGTTGTGCCTCTGGTCGCCCTCCTCTGCTGAAACCAGCGGGGTCCCATGCACCAATCTCGGTGGAAAAGCGGTGGTGGGCTGGGGAGCAATCCCTCCTTTAAAGCCTGGGCACGACAAAGTTATACCTGGATTGCTGAATATACTTACAGAGGACTGGTGTTTCCTTCCATGGCTAATGGAGCCTGTCAGCTCACCAAATGGCTCAGAGGATACTCTATGAAAACCTAAATAATATACTTTGTGTTTATTTGTGCCTACCTGTTCTCTGAATATCAGGTCATTAATTCTCATCAAAACTTCATTCTGAACCATTTTTCCTTTGTCTATGTCTGCTTTTGTGTAAATCTGCATTTCTTTACATAGTGCTATATGGTGAAAATTAGTTCCAACTCAGTAAATTGGTAATATTTGAAATTATTTTTTGTGTTTTTACTAAGACTTGATTCAGCAAAACCTGTCTGTAGTTGCTGGAGTATAGACTGAGATCAAAGGATGTTTTGCTCAGTACATACTGATGATAACAGGGTTAATGCACTTCTTGGAGTCCATACATAATGGAAGAATAGGCTTTTCCTGAAAGAACACATAAAACATGACGCTGCTGTGTTCTCATTTCAAGGCAAAGATTTCCCCGAAATGCATCATTTTGCGGTGCTAAGCTGCCCTGGCTTAGCCCCGCTTGCAGCTCCCGGCTCCGGTGCAGCCTGGAGGCTGGGGATCAGCGTGCTCGGAAGCAGCAGCGTGACACGATCCGAGGGGCCTAAATGACAGCAATAGTCCCAGCCTCTGCACCTTTGGATGACTGCAGCAGCTGAATCACCCTATTTCCTCAGGCTTCCCAGCCTACTATGTGAACCGGGACTTGCAAATATTTATGGATGGGAGTAATTTTGCCTGTGACTTAATGCATTTGCACGCATCTTCTTTGCAAACTTAGTGAAAACTCTGCCGTTTAAGTTGTTGGAATACTGCAGCTGGTTTAATCCCTTTGGGAAGGTGCACGGTCCTATCCTGACTGTTAATGCTGCTGAGGGAAAAGCTGAATCATGAGCATGATGTGCATCAGTCAGGCTGCTGCAGTGCTCCTGGAGTCGGAGGGGTTTGTGTGTCAGTAGGTGTCAGCATTCAGTTACTGTGTAATTGAGCAGCCTGATTGAATGCTCATGGCAACCTGCCTACAGAATTAATGCCAAGTGCTCCACAAACTGCGCTTTAGGACAGGATTATTCAGCCAGAAGTTTCTCGATTACACAAAGGGGGGGAAAAAAAAAAAAAATACTTAAAGCTCTAGCCACTCTCCAAACCCCTAATTTCATCACTGAAAATAACGCTCTGCTACTTCGTGGTTGTTTGATAACACACAGAGCAAACGTAAACACCTATTTGTGTCTGGACCCGGGCTTGTGTCGGTACGGGTGCTGCCCTGGCGTGCAGGGTGCTGGTTACGGTGCATGGGGCTCCAATTAGCAGGGGCTATTGCTCCTTTCCCTTGAAAGCTGAGATAGCTCTCAGCTGAGCTTCTGCGATAAACCTTTGCCCATAGCTTCAAAACGCCCCTGGTTGCACCTCCCTTCCTAACCACGTTACACCCCTAGTTTGCTCTCCAGGCTTGTAAACCTGGTTAGCGTTTGGTTGATGGCTTAGGATTAACTACGATGTGTGCCGTAAGGGCCAGCTTGCCTGGGGAGGCTGCAATCTTCTTAGGGTAATGAGGATACTTCTGGAAGGGGCTTTGGAGGCGTTTCTGAGCAGACATTAGCTGGGGAAGCGGCGTGGTAGGACTATGGCTCCCCTTGCTGCTGCCTACTCAGATGCTTTGAGGAAGAAGAGCTCTACGGCTTTTCCGTAATGCAGAGCTTCAGTTTTGGCCCATTTGTGCAAGGAAACCATATGGCAACATAACGAATCTGGAAATGACACAGATTACAGTCGAAGCACCACTGAAAAGTAATGCTTAGAAACTCTTCTGTATAAATGCATACAACGTGAGTTGGGCTCTTGAAGGTGCCATGGTTGCTCATGCTCTTGAAGGTGCCATGGTTGCTAATGCCCTTAACTTACCACCCCATGCATGTAACGCCGCACGTGGCCAGACGATGGTTGATGCTCCAGCCGTGAATCAGGACCTGCCTCTTGACATAGAACGCGGTTCGTTGGAACTGATTAACTTGCTCTGTGTAATTGGCTTTCTGAGGAGCAGAGAGCCCCTCCAGACTAAGATCCAGAGCAGCTACTTTCATCCCAACCCTAATACTGCTTCCTCCAGTAGAAGCAGAGGTTTAAGTTGGCTCAGAAAGGCTCAGATATGCTCATACTTTCTGTGTCTTCCATCTTCTCTTTCTTCCCATCTGCTGTAACTGCTGACATCAGTTGAAACAGCAAGAAGCAATACTTTTTCCACAGATCCTAGTGTGCAAATGACACTGGATTTATAAACCTGAAGGGGGCTTGCTTGCCTTCCCAGACTTGCAATCTCAGAAAAATTTCACATCAGCTGCAAAATGCATCTGTAAGAGAAATGTGTTATGTTCTCCCGCGAGCGCAGAGGACAGTGAAGCGATCAGACGGCTCTCGATGGTGTCTGGGTCCTCTGCCTGGTGTCAGGAGCAGATTAGATCTCATGTCAGGCGGCAGCAGTGCCCAAGGCAACGTCTCTCCAGCTTTCTGCTTTATGGTCCAATTCAGTCAATTAAGGATCTCTTTGTACCTTGTCTTAGTGAAGGGTCCGGGACTGGGAATCACTTTATGCCCCATTTATTTCAAGCAACAAGGTGGCCTTGCAGGTCATGAAATTCCAGCTGTGAGGGATTATCCAGAGTCTATCACTTGCCCTTGCCATCACAGCCCCTTCCCTACTGAGTGGGGGAAGCAGCTGTGGACTCATCTCTGCTTCCTTGGTGCCCATGGACCGCTGCTCCCATGCTGCTCCATGAAACACGACTGTTGGGATGTCACATGGCATGTGACCGTGCCTTTGACCTTGGGGACACAACGCATCCTAGTCAGCGCCGTGCCACGCTGGTGCGGGAAGGTAGGGCATCATCAGCCGGTTCCGATGCGTGACCCTGTCTGCACGTCCCCCTCGCTTCAACCTGAGCCTCCCACGTAATTCTCTTGTAATGTAGTTAAAATCTAAGGGCAAAAAGCATTGTTAATCATGCAGCAGTGGAGATGGCAGCACAGAGGTTTTTATTATTACTACTGATTTACAATATTGGTGAAGGAAAAATAATTACCAACGATTCATCAAGCATTCCTTTTAACCATCATGCCGCAAGAATATAGCTAGGGCTGGCAACTAATCTCCTTGTAGGCTTTTGTGAAAAATGCAGGATTATCCCCTTCATTTCACCCATTCAGCTTGTTTCTAGCTCATTTTGCTTTGCTATTTCTCTAAAGAATGCCAATTCTGCTTCATGACTCCATCCCTTCCTGGCTGACACATTGATCCTTCCTCAGGAGGCTCCGTACTGTGTTCCTCGGTAGTTCAGTGTTATATTCTAACCTCAGTATAATGATTTCATTTAAAACACTAAGACTTTCTCATCCTACAAGCTTAAAATATGCTACGTTTTGCTGTGGTACCGTCTGCATTCAGCAGCCCAACGCAAGCAGAAGTGGATGGGGAACATTTGCAGTCTGAAGCGGTGTGTTTTAATGGGATCATTATTTTGGGGAGGGAACATAATAGTGGCGTATCTTGCAGCACCCGGGCTTTTCAGTTGAATTCTCTTTCTTAAATGCTCTCAGGGGAAGAGGAGAGAAGCTTTGTGTGAGCACAGAAATGGAAGTGGAACCGGGTAGGGGTGTTTGTCAGGTTCAAGAGGCTTTGTGCCCCGGGTTAGGTACCTGGCACTATGAATCATGCTAGAATGAGTGTGATGGCCAAAGCTGGTGATCCCTGACCTAGGACCAGCTCTTTGTGCCACGTCTGTTGTCATCTCCAGCCCTATCATCTCCTGAACTGCTCATGGGTGGGCATGCTTAGGCAAAGCAGATGAAGCTGGGACACGGTAAGGGCTACTGGCGCGTAGTCAGGGTTCAAAGTACAACCCCATAACCCAGAAGCTTGGGAAGAGAGGAAGCGATTAAAAAAAGTGTTGGGAGTTTTTTGGGTTGGGACCCACCAGTAGTTGGAAGAAAGTCTACTGTGTGGGTATTGGTCTTTCTACAGCTCCTAAGGTGATGTGAAAGCTTTTCCTGGAAGGCTTCTCAGCCATGTTTTCTGATAAAGATGGGAATGCTTTTAGTTACCGTTCATTTTAGGTAAAAATCTACCTACATGCAGATTTGGCAAACACTTTGTGAGTAGATTGTCTACCATACAAGTAAAACCAAAATCATATGTAACTGAACGTGAAAAAGTAGAATCTTTGAAAGAAAATGTGGTTTAGGGTTAGATTGTAAAATATTTTCAGTCCAGAATTAAGCTGTATGTTTAGGCATTGGGTTTGGAATTGCAACTGAATCAAACAAGTGGTTTGCTTTTGAGTTTTTTGATTTTTTTTTTTTTTCCCTCCCTTATCATCACACAGCAAGGACTAGGAAGCCTGCCAGGCTCACTGAGGTTTGTCTGCTCTTGCTGGGTGGTGTCTACCTGGGCTGACCCTCCCTAGAGTGGTGGATTCCACCTCTTGAGAATGACGACTACCAACCTTCAGACCAGTAGCAAATGGAAATACGCGTTAGTTATAATAACGCGCATTAGTTATAACCATCTGCACAGAACTAGCGAGAGAAGCCGCTGGTGCGTTTTCCCCCCGGTGAGCCCAGAAGCGCGATGGCTGTCTCGGAGCCATGGTACTTCAGCAGCACTGCAGCCCTTCTCCTCCTCCTCCTCCTCCTTAAAGCACATCGCTTCTGTGAGGAGCTGGCAGAGTCAAAAGGAAAATAAACAGGGAACCTACCTTGGGCCCAGAGGTGACGTGAGCTCTCCTGCACCTTGACTCCGCTGATATTTACTCTTCTCTTCCCTCCTTTTGTGCTTGGTTGTTGATATTAATTTCCGTGCCTGTACTAACTTTGCATAAATTCTGATGATGCCTGGGGACAATACTTCTGCATTGTTATTTAATCTTATTTTCCTCCTCTCCGTAAGCAGTTTACCAGCACGTGATGATCTGATTTTCCTGGCACCCCACTTACTTTTCACTTTTCTTTATCAGTTGATTTACTGCCTCTAGACAGAAGATGAATAGTTTGCACTTTGTACTCTTAAATCAAAATGGAATGGAAAAGACTGGTTTAATCATATTTTATTCCAACCTCACTTATCTGTATCGCCTATTGCTTAGCCCTGTCAAGAGTGATATGTCTGCAATATCCTATCTGTGCTGTTTGCTCACCACAGTGCCACAGGTTTTTGCTTATTCATGATTCCAGGGTTGTTTTATAACAAAGATGTGTGAAAAGCTCTGAGCAGCTCATCACCGATTCCGATGGTTTAAACGACGAGACTGAGTTTAGTCGGGAATAACAATTCAATAATGGTTTATATTTCCATTTAAACCTCGCCATATTTTGAATATGAGCCATAAGCTAGGTCTTAGTTCAGAATGATGTTTACACATAGTCTTAATATTAAACTTATATGTAGCTCTCAGCGACTGACGGCGCTGTGAGCAACCTGATCTGGTTCAAGGTGTCCCTGCTCCTGCAGGGGGGTTGGGCTGGGTGACCTCTAGGGGTCCCTTCCAACCCAAAACATTCTATGATTCTATGGAGCTGGAAAGCTTGAAACATATTTTACCTGAAGTAATGTTGTCCAGCCAACCTGAAGAAGTAAAGTCCAGTAACCATTGGACTAACGGTTATTTTAGCGTGGGCTCATACACCTTGTTGAAGCTGGGTCTGAGAGCAAAAAGCGGGTTTGCGTTTCTGATGTGTTTGATTCACATTGGATTCTAAAGCAGAAATAAAAGCAACTTAATTAAATTATTATACGTATATACACATATATATTTAAAGCACCTTTTTTAGGTGATGTAGTGGTTTTATTTTAGATGAAAACAAATGTTTGGACCAGTTTTTCAGTGGCCTTTGAATGTCACGGTTCAAGCTTCATCGATAGGCCTCCCTGATGTTGTGGATAATGCATCTGGAAACAAGCAATCCATTCATTAAATGGTCAAAAATAGACCATTAGAACTATTTCAGTGTAGCTTGACAATACAAAATGTTTTAAATCTCAAAATACTACAAGGTGAAAATGAAATAATGAAATGAGTAAGGTTCTCACCGTCCACACTGATATAAATATATACAGAGCATTCAGATTGCTTTTCATCACAAGAAAATCCCTGACAGAGCAGACAGTGACAAGATGTTTTTTCGTTGCTTTTTTCTTGGGCTGTATCTGCGCTGCCATGATGTGGGTAGAGGCGCTGACCTTTAAACGGAGTTGGGTTTTCAACCTGAAACACACTGAGGCTTTCTGCTCTGCTGTACTGATCTCTGCTTTTAGCCATAAAGCAATTAAAGTGATCCTTTACCTCATCACCTGGAGAGCACCACTGATGCAATTTTTGGTTTACTTCTTGCCTGTTGACAGAATACAAAATGATTTATAATGGCTGGAGCAAGACTGCATGTGGCCGTGAAGAGTTTATTCAGAATTTTCCATTCCTTATGCTGGAGTGCAGCCACAAAAACACTACCATGTGTTTTTAACTTGTTTGCTGTTTTACTGGCTGTGAATCGAGCAACAGAATAGCTTTTGTGTTCAACTTCAAAGGCTTAGACTCAAGACCAGGTTCTGTATCATCCCATAACACTGTGGCCTCTTTGAGGGGGACTAAGCTAAATTGAATTATATCTTTTACAAGGCTAAAGCGAAAACCACAGTCCTGGCTGAGCAAGGCTTTTCCAAGTTATGTAATTTACTGTTTTCTTTTTTTATAGATCTATAATTTCAAAATATTTTTTCAGCTTTCTCCACAGTCTAGTTAAAAATCACTTTTCTATTTTGACCACTCACTCGTCCTGTTATTACCTACAAGTTCCTTTTCGGCAGCTAAAGGAAGTTATTATAGTCCGAAAATACTGCATTATTGAGATCAGACCCAACTTTCAGTTCAATCGGGCTAACAAAATTATTGGCCACCTCGGACCATGAGCTCTTGTGTGACGCGGGACGCCGGAAGGGTGGCTGAAGGACATGTGTGCTCTGAGCAGCTACCGCCGGCTTTAACCAGTAAGCGCAAAAGGGTGCTGGTTTGAAAGGTCTTGGCTTGCCCAATCAATAACACCCCCTCCCCTTATTTTGTTTTTCATTCTTGAGCTTTATTCAATCTGAACTTGTTTTTAAAGCTGCGGGGATCGCTGAAGCTGTGCTCTGCCACCCCAGTTACCCATGGCAGTACTTTGCTATGTTTTGCTGCTCAAAGCCAGTTGGTGAAACCCAAGGTTTCTCCCTCCGCACAAATAACTTAAAGGCTATAATACGTACCTAGCAATCCCTTGCAATCTCTGGGAAAGGTGCCATGGGATATTTAGAGACCAGAGCTCAGGAGCCCAGTTTGCAGGGGGTCGTTTGAAGCGACGGAAGGTATGGAGGTGAGACCGTCCAAAGCTCAAGCTGCTTTGCTCAGGGGAAAGAAGCAACCGAGACTGACCGAACACGGAGTGCATGAGCTACCCGTTCCACCAAGGAGCCCCGGCTCCTCCTGACCGAAAGCATCCATGCAGTGCCCAAGAGCAGCCTGGCTCCCTTTGAAAGCACCAGGACCTCGGGAGCTGTAACTGCTGACTGCCTCCTGGGTTATGCTGAACCGAGACCTTCTCTAAACCTCGGGAAATCAATAGGCTTTTCCTGGCGTCCTTAACTCTCACTATGTTCTTAAATTGCTATTCTTCTCTTGCTGGTTTTCTTACTATATTTGTTATTTTTAAGATTGATGCAGCTGCAGAGCCATGTCTTACTTGGCTATCGTTGAGATCTCACTGAGTGTTTAAAGATGGTATTCATCCCTTTGAGCCTAACTTTGCCTTGGCTTTCTTGGTTGATGAATGAAGGAAACATCCTCTAGTGATGCCTGTATTCCATAACTCCATCCGTTATGGAACATCAGGCAGACAGTGCTTCAGCAGCTATCATTGAGGTGAAAAATGCCCTCCCTGTCTAAAAGGACACAGCTGTAAAGAAGTAGTGGTGGAGACTGTAGGTGGCCCTACAAGTTTTTCTGCCCTGTGAAGAAATCTTTCTGCCTTGCATCTATTTCAGGCATTCTCACTTTCTTCATTGTCAAAAAAGCACCTTTAGCTGGAGGATCCATTGCTGGTTTGTGCTTGCTGTCTTGGGAAATGATAGAGGAATTATGGAAATTTCAGTTAGGAAATGGTAATTCTGAACAGAATCCCTTTGGTTCAGTTTCTTCCAGAACACACTTACAGAATGCATAGAAATCATTTCCAGTGCTAAAGCTTGAATTGTCTTGTTAGATTGTCACTTTTGAGTGAAGAAATGGTTTGACATTGATTTCTTTTTTCTTCTTTTACACTGATATCCAAGTTTTTCATGTCAGTCTGATTTGACAGAAACTGAGATGTGTCTGTATTTTTAGGCTGCTGACAGCTCAGTGTCTTTTACACAGAAGGGAAAGGTTTTTTACACACTTCTGATAGGGATTACCCTGTCTAACATTTCCTTTTCCCTGCATGTCTCCTGAATGCAATACAAAGTTGACTCCAAAGTGAACGGACCCTGGTTAAGGTGTACAGAGCATTAATACATGCAATAACTAAAGTATCCAGCTGTGATTCCTGGAGTTCAGGCACTGCCTCCCTGACCTTCCCCTGGCTCCTGCCTTTCCCACAAGAGGTCAGGTCACTGCTAAAGGCTGTTCTGAAAATCTCGGCTGAGACTACTGCTCCTGTGTGCTCTCAGGACCGTTAGAAAGCACACCACCAAACACTCTCGACGCGTAGTAGTGCCCTAGAGCTGTCTCTTTTCCTTTTTTTATCAAAAAAATGAAGACACAGATATATTTTTTTTTTTTAATTATTCTGTAGGAGGATTATCAAGAGTAATTTGTTCCTGTCCATCAGATTGACTCAGCCAGTCTCTGTTGTGTAGTTATACCTACGCTCTCTAATGCAGCTGAGGTTACAAACATGACAGTTTTGCCATTGCCTTTGCCGGGTTGGGATTTTGCCTTTCACGCATCTGAACGGGAAGCGGTGAGGCCCCGTAGATGTCAAGCGCATAGAGCAATGATGTGGGAACTCTTTCTTTCCATTGCTTATAAAAGTGAATTCTAAGTAGCCTTGATGAACGTGGCTAGGAAGTGTTTTGCGGTCTGAAAACAGCCTGATTATTCCCAGCTCTTTCTACTCTCTGAGAACGACTGGCTGGTGGTTGTTAAATGCAGCTAGCAATATGAAGATGTACACTTAGCCCGTTGTTGTCCGGTAATGCTCAGGTCAAGTCCCCTGAAATTTAAATATGTTCTGTCAGACTGGCCTTTGCTACATCTCCAGTGAAGTTATTCTGTAAAAAATGTGATTTACTGAAATTAATTTTACTGTCTCTATTACTCCTCTTATTGCCATTATTAAGGCTCTGGTACCTGTAACATTTGAGTTTGTCGTTGCTGGTCTTCCTCTCTTTAATGTGCAATTACTGCACACTATTTCAAATGGCTCAGTGTGAATTTGGCAGTACGTGTACAGTCTAAGAGTATTTCAAAGTGCGTTCCTGTGCACGAAGAAAACATCTCGCAATTGCCCAAGTTGAAAAATACATATTGGGAAGCCAAGGGGCACGTGCTCGTGCGTTGGGTGTGTGGGCCAGAAGGCACGGGCAAGCAGGCGAGGTGTATTTTGAGCCAAGCTCGTCGGGTGCAGCCCCTACCGCTGGCAGGAGCCGCCTGCATTGCACCGCATCGCTGCCGGACCCGGGGAGTAATTCTGTTGGCTAGTGTGAGTAAATCGGGCTGGATGTCCGCAGTAGAAAAAACCAGAAATAAAGCCTGTTACTTCATTTCTTTACTAAGTTTCTTTACTAATTTAATAACTCTACTGAGGATCCAGCAGTGAATAATTTGGAGATTGATGGGTGAAGCCAGCCCATGCAAGTGGCACTGAAGGAGTGCGATGCCTTGGCGAATGGCCCGCTTTTCACTCCCCGGCTATTTTTCCTCCAGAAGTATCCTCCGGTTTCTCTGCCTCATTGATTCACTGTCTATTTGCAAATCACATTTGAAAACATATTTCTTCTTCAGTGGTTATAGGTTCTAATTTCTTTTTTACTCTGCCATTATTTAAACTCTGTAACTGCATTATATAACTCTGTAAATCACTGTGGGAAATAATTTCTGTGAATTATATTATGTGGAACACAGGTATATTGTACTGAGCTGCTTAAGTAATTTATCTGTAAATTCTTGGTACGACCCTCTTCAAGTGAGTCGGATACTGGGCAAGAGAAAGTGTGGTATAAAGCCGTTCATCAGTGGAAAACCGGCTCGAAACGAGTCGCCGTTCGGCATACCTAATACTTGATGGATTATTCTGGTGGATGAGAGTAAAGATTTTGCTTTCAGAATGACAAACAAATGTATGGTGGTACCAGGTCCTTGAACTGAGGACCGATGGTGTTAAAGAGAAGGGATAAACAAGGGTGGAAGCATCTTTAATAGCACGTAGTGGCTACAGTACGTGGTAGAGGTAGGTTTCAGATGTTATTTATTGCCAGTTGTAAATGAATCCTTATTTGAGCTGGTTCATAGGCCTCTTCCAGTGCTTGATCTGTAAATGTTTCAGAAATTGGGCTCCACTGGTATGCAGTGCTCACAGAAACCTGCACGCTGCAACAGGCTGCAGCTAACTCCAAGTCTTGTTGCATTTGAGTTGGTTCCCAGCAAGTGATTTATTGATCACTGGTCCGTACATACCCGCAAACACTGCGGATTTATATGCAGATACCGTTCTTCGGTAGGGGAAGGAAGGCTGGTATAAACTAATTAATTTGGAAAGTTAAAGCTGATGTGCATCTACTTAACCAAATAGGTCAATTATATGTTCGGTCTGCTTGTTGATGCCTGTGACTACAGTAAGGAGGGGTTATTGACTGAAAAAGTTCATAGCAACACTTTTCTAGTCTTTTCCATGGGTATTCGGGGGGGCTTATCCTTAGTTCTACCCTTATGCTACTTTCTGAAATTAATCATTAATATCATCCTTAATCATGCAACGAAGTAATATTAATTTACATGAACAGGCTATGTATTTTAGAAATGGCCTGTCTTTGTCTTAACATGACCAAATATTCTTTAATCTCTGTCATTCACTGTATTTCTAACTCTGGCGGGTGGAAAATACTGGTTAGGGACTGATCCTGGAAGTACCACAACGGAGGATTGACTTTAAATGCCAACGCTTAGCATGAGCCTTGATTTACCAGCACACTCTTGTTCCTTTCTGTCTCTACTCTTCCTTTTCCTTGGCATTACTGCTAAGCTTGCCAGTTATGAATTGTTACACACACTGAGAAATACTAGCATCTTTGCGTTTCACTTGTACCATACGAGAGTTAAATGCAATTTCCAGTATGTTTTTCCCCTCACAATTTGTCTATCCTTCAAAAATACCGATTGGCATTTAAATACTTTATATGGGCCCATTGCTCATTGTATAATTAGTTTGCATTTCTGAGTAATATGTTCTAAACATGACATTAGCTGAAGCATTGAGGGGCTTCGAGCTGTTCCCTACCTGAGTCATTTCTCCATTTCATTTCCCAGTTACTGTTTTTAGCCAGGCGGTTTAGCTGTGGATTGCTCTGTGGGCGGGGGAAGATGCTCCTCCTGCTGCAGCTCCTGGTTCCCCTTGCAGGGCACAGAGATGCTCAGCAAGAACAGGGATCCGTGCGTGCTTGGTGCAACCCCCTGGCAGAGAAAGTCATGGTTCTGCAAGGAAAACTGTTGGCATTGGAAAGCTGAATTCAGGTGATTTACTTCTGTGGTCTTCATTGGAATCTGGAATGTAAATCTTTTGCCCAGTCTGAAACAAGCAAGCAAAAGCTTTCAGCTGAAACCTGTTCTTGTGTTTAACCCTCAGACATCATGGTTTCAACTCTCATTTTGTTTGGTTTTGATGGGAAATGGAAGTGTTCCGTTGAAAACCCTGGACTTCCTGACCACTGCCTCCACCCTGGGTGTATGGGTACACACATGCTGATATTTAGTTAGGGCTCTCTCTTTGGAAAAGACACAACAACATCTTTGAGTGTATTTTGTAGGGTGTTGGTGAAAATATTACCCCCCCTCTACATAGGAAAGGCAAGGGTAAAGAACCTGGTGATGCCCCTGGCAGCTGCTTTAGGTGGGAACCATTCAATGCAGCCAGCACTCGTGACTATCCAGTCACCCGGCTTTGCAACAGCAAATATGCAATGCATGTTGGCTCCTCAACTACATTTTTTTAAATAATTTTGCTTGGCTCTTATGGAAAGACTTAACAGCTCTCTGTTTGAGCGGGCAGAAGGAGATAAGTCTATTTGCAAGAAGATACAGATGAGGGCTTCAGGGTATTAATAAAAAAAAAAGCCTGTCATTGTCGAGTCATGGGCTTTCCCAGCCTCCAGCAATTTGCAGCTCTGGGATTTCCCCGTCCTTCAGCCTTCCTTTTAATGCCCCACTTCACTACAGAACAGCCAGGTTTTATTTCCCCTACTTGTGCACCTCGATCTTGACCCAGAAAGACAATTATTTAAATTTCCAGGGACCGGTTAATCTTTGACATCCTCACGGCAGGCAGAGAAAAGCAGATGCCTGTATAATGCAGACATCTATCTTGTTGGAAACGTTCTGAGATCAAAAGGTTACAGGTGAATGAGGAGCCAATAAAGATTTATGGAGCTATTTCTGCAGTTGAGATCTCTCTCCAACGGGGGCCGATCCCTCGTGAAACGTACCTGGAGATGTCATCTGTGTTGTGGTTTTCATCCCAGTCTGGATCAAGGACTATCTTAGATAGAAATTCAAGACAGCCTTGTGGTGGAAAGTGTTTTTACATCTGGAATTCCTGTTAATCCATGTCACGAAACATTGCACGTACAGGGAGTTTTTTCCTTGTCTGATGGCCCAGCTCTGTGTCAGTCTGATCACAGCACCCAATTACAAAGAAAAGTTTTCAGTATTAGCTCTTCCATCGATGAGGGCGCTTTTTTTTTCTTCCCCTTTACAGACCAGCCTGAAGGATGTATTTGATCACCAGAAATTAATTGTTAAAGAGGGAAAGGAAGATTTTTTTTTTTTTTTTCAAAAGCAGATGGTTCTTAACATCCCTGGCAAACTGGCAGCAAGTCAGTTTTCCTCAGCTGTTGTGGACCTTTATCAATGTGCAGCTGAGTAACAAAGGAAAATAAATAATGGGAAGAAAATTACATTAACTGGTGTGTGTGTGGGGGGGTTGGTTGGTTGTTTTCCTGAGGGAATAATATTGTCTCTTCTTACCAGCCAGCAAAGGAAAGGAGGCAAAGAGGGTGAAGTTCTGGGATGCGTTTCTGGGTCGGCACGGTTCACTGATTTACGCGCCGTGTTGCATCTGCTTAGCACGTTAAAGCCATTTCCATAGGGAATAACGCAAGCTGGTACGCTAGAGAGCAAAATTGTTTTGTGCAAGGTGACAACGTATTTAGGTGAACAAAACATACATGAAATATGCCTTTAAAGGATGTAGTGATCTGATAGTTCTTTAGTTATGGAAACCACATTCAGTGGGGGTGGAAATAGTCAGGCATTTGATAGGAACGCTACTCGTTGTCTGCTGTAAGGGCTTGTGCTGATACACTTTGATAGGCATTGGATGAAACCCCAAATTCGCTGCACTCCATATGAGTTTTGTGTCTTTCAGGGCTTTCACTTAAAAATTCATTAAGAAATAACCATTCTAGGCAGAGCTCCAGCCAGCTGGCATGTTGGCTACCAACCCTTTCAGAAATAGGATTTAAGGGCTTTCACATGTTTGCAAACCAACCGCTCTTGAGATGTGTGAACTTGCCTTCCCTCCTCCTCCCGTCCCACCTCGTGCATAAAAATACCAGGCAGTTAATTCTAAAAAATACTGATGCATTTTGAACAGTTGCTTCAAAACCACTTTTAGTGTGAAAGTAGCCTAAGGAATTAATGCACCCGACTTCTAATGCAGTACAGGGGGAGTCTCTACAGAAAGCTCCTTGGAAGATGATTGGAAGTAAAAAATTAAGCTTTGGGGTTTGTTATAGCTGTGTAAGATGATGGGCAGTTCTTCCGAGAACATCCCAATAACATGAAGATGTTGGAATACTAATAAATCCACTTTGGAATACAGTAGTCTGTCACATAGCCTTTGAAAGGTTGATTTCTCCTCCAGGGCACTATTGCACTTAAGTGGATATTTAAGTTATTTTGAACCATAGCAGTGGTACAGTCTGGTATTATTGCATGCTTCATCACGAACCCTTACGGTATGTACACCATGGCAAGTGGGATGATGCCATCTGGCACGTTAAACTGGAATGTCCTATGAAGCTCGTTATTAACAATGTTAAGACAAGTTCCAAATGAATGAATTTTGTCAGTGTCCCAGTACAGTGGCTTATCTGAAATTCTATATTATCACTTTATTAATATAAAAGGTTTCGTTTCACTTTGTTTTGATTTTAATCTGCCCAAATGTGTTTATAGACCAGGTTGGCTGTGCAACTTGTTTGGCCCTCAGTTTACAGCAAAATTTTTAAAATACATTTGTCTCTCTACCCATGAAAACAAAAAGTGACAGGTGGTATTAATGGCCTCAGAACCAGTTCTTTACATTTTCCATACCTGCAGCGCCCCTTCGCTGTGGAACCTGAATCTCTGCACCTCCATTGGCCACCGGTCACACCCACGCCTGTCCCCTTCCCCATCCGTGCCCTGCGCTTCTGGCTGTGGTTTGCATCTCCTGGGTTCTGTGCGTGGCCGTTTCATCTCGGAGCGCTTGCAGTAGGCTGGAGGGTAGGTTCGGGGTTTGGATGCAGTTCTTCCTAACTGGTAAAACATCTGCTTTTGTGGAAATCGCTCCAAATCTGCCTGCAGATACAATAGAGAGAAAAGTCCGATCTGGGCTGAATGCCAGCTAGGCACTATGCTTAAGTAATAAGCACAATTATCTTGCTAATGAACACCAACTTTGAATTAAACTCATGTTTGTAGATATATAGGATGCTTAAACGTTAAGTGGAATTAATTAAAATCTGAAAGAGGTTCTGTCACAGGCACAGACATAATAATAAATAATTGTGTTTGCTTTCAGTATTGTAATTACCTCCCTTTCTTTTAGAACTTGGTATTTACCTTAACTCACCAAGGGAGAATAGTGTTAAAGCCGTGATGGTTTTGCAGAAACAAATATTTTCGCTTTAAAATAAGACCTATTGAATAAAAAAATAAGAGCTGTATTATTGGCATAGGGGTTTTCTGTCTGTCAAGTCTATGGGAAAGATGGTGATGTTAACCCACCACCGCCTCTGCTGCCAAAAGGTTTTAACGCCCCCACCTCGTGCGTGCTCTGGTTCCAACTGTACCTGTAGGTCACCATTCCGGTTGTTCTGATGGCTGCTCTCTAAGTCACCCTTACGCTCCCAATGGAGATACCAGAGGTAATCGTGCTAAAATGCTGTACATGGAGGAGCATCATCACCCACTTTAAGTCCCCTTAATCTCTTTCCAGTTGTCACCACAGGTTGTGTCCGTCCTCTGAGCGCCGCTGCACGCTTGGAGATTCGTTGTTTAGGAAGTATGAGCCCCAAAGCTCCTCTGCAAGCACGGAAAGGCATGTGCTTGTATTTAAGAACGTGGAGGTTGAGCTGATGTTTAGTTCAGACAATTAAATCAGCTGCAAACCTTCTGCCAGCTGCAGCCTTTGAAACCCTTTACTGTGTCACCTCTGTCCTGTGCTGGGTCAGGCAGGTCTCCAAAGGAGGAGAGGGTAAGCCTTATCTTCTTGGTTTTCCTTGTCTTTTAGACTGGAGAGCTTTTTGTTCCATTTCTGTCAAATACTGACCGGTGTTCTTCCTGCAGTCCTTCAAAAATGGTTTGAATGTCTGTGTGCCGTTCACCTGCCTGGTATTTTCCTTTTCAGTTTTAGACTTAATTGGGATCCATGCAGATGTGTATTTAGTTTATTGCACTGAGCAGCAGCAGGAGATGATATTCCCTGCCGTGGAGGTAGACTTGGGAGAGGACTTCAGGGCAGGTAGCTCTGTGGAGACCCTTGCCAATCACAAGTAATTTCCCTTTAAATCCTTTTTTTTTTTTTTTTTTTTTGAGGTGGGGAGAGATTTGCGGAATCATCGCCATCTGTGTGCTTCTGCACTGACATTAATGGAGCTCCTCTGCCAGGTAACTCTTCCCCGTGGGCTCCTCTTAAAGAGAATTTTCTAGTTCAAAGGCTCTGCAGAAATCCAATGCATCTCAACTACCCCGTCCAGCAAGACCTCTGCGCCGGCAAGGAGCTTGTTGCTGAAATCCCTCGATCTGCAATTATAGCGAGGCTTTGTGTGATGAGGATCTCCATCCCGGGGGGATCCCTTGTGCGGATGGGAAGGTGGTGAGTGCTCCTCTTCTCCAAGAAATGGCAGGACGCGAAGGGGTTTTTGATCTTCACCTGTTCTTTAGACTAAACCCATGCACCAGTAAGAATATTGGCTTGGTTGGTTTTTTTTCTTTCCCCCCTCCCCACACTAGTAGTTTAGGTCAAGATATGGCTTACTGGAATACCCATATGCCCAACACCATGCACTTGCAGAAGACCTTTCTGGAGTGCTGCTAGCATGCACAGGCATGACTGCCTACTTACCTAAGGTCCTCGTGCTCAGCACAGATTGCCAGAAAAGGCGACGTGCTAGGACTTTAGGTGGACAGACACCCTTGTTCAAACTTAGAAATCACAGAATCCCAGAATGGCAAGGGTTGGAAGGGACCTTGGGAGATCATCTAGTCCAACCCTCCTGCTAAAGCAGGTTCTCCTAGAGCATGTTACATGAAGTCACGGCTTTCTATTGGAGAAGAAAAATTATGCTAATTTACAAAAATGCTAATTGAAATTGCTCGTTTTTGCTGTACAGTCTGGAAAAGTGCTAATGAGGACGACGTAATTAGACAACAGAGCGTTAACAGAGGGTGAAGCAGCGAAATGGAAGGCTGAAGATATAACACAGAATTACAGCACAAAAAGGAAAAAATGAAATACAAATCTGGCTTTGTGGCTGCCTCTTGTGCAGAACAAATAGCCGATGCCTCCGGGCGGGCAGGAGCAGGCGGCGGGGCGCCGGGCGAGCGCGGTGCCGGGGACGCCAGCGGTGGTCGCTCCCTCTGGGAAAGCCGGGGTCGTGCGGGGCTTTGCCATCGCGTAGGCTGGGTGAGGAACAGCGCAGGGGCGTCCAAACATCTCTGCCTCTGCGTACCTGATGTGAACGTAAATCAGCCTTGCTCTCTTCAAAACATTGCCCAGGCCTTAGTGGGGCTATGATACACACAGAAAGAAGAAATAATATTTTTTTTTTTTTTTATGAAAGAGATGATTCCACATGAGCCCATCCCAAAGTCCTGTGGTTCCTATGGGAATTAGAGGTATCCTCTGTCTTCTGTTCTTTGACCAGTACTTTTAGCAGTGCAGTTTACACTAATTCACAGGAAATAATTTAATTCTCTTCTGTGAGTTAAATTTTTATGCCAAAAATTGGGAAAGTCTACCCACAGTTATCAATAAGACTGTTTCTTTCTAATCAATCATATAGAGATATTGCAAAGCAACGCCTGTGTAAGAAGGTCGTTTATCTTGGGGTGATTTATTCTACTCAATAAAAGCTTTACAAGTAGCTTTAAGGATCAGGCAGCTTTAAAGATCATGTTATCAGATAACTATTGTGTTATTGTGTCAGAATTAGAACACAAAATCATTTAATTACCCTATTCTGTATGTTCAACACCTCAGGATATTTTCCCTTTCCACCTCATGAAATCAGCACATCCCCAGGCAGATTATAAATCATTATAAATCCCTGCCAGAGGGGGGTATCCTCGAGTGGAGGTGAGTATTGGGGGGGAGAAAAGGCAAAGTAGAACTGGCTTTAGAACTTGCTTTGAATTTCACAGAATCCCAGAGCAGTAGGGGCTGGCAGGGCCCTCGGGAGCTCCCCCAGTGCCACCCCCCTGCCCAAGCAGGCTCACCCAGAGTAGGGGGCACAGGACAGCGGCCAGGTGGGGGTTGAAGATCTCCAGAGAAGGAGACTCCACAGCCCCCCTAGGCAGCCTGGGCCAGGGCTCGGGCACCCTCCAAGTCAAGAAGTTCTTCCTCCCGTTCAACTGGAACCTCTTCTGCTTCAGGTTGTGCCCATGGCCCCTTGTCCTGGCGCTGGGCACCACTGAGTCTGTCTCCATCCTCGTGACCCCCACCCTTAAGATATTTGTAGGTGTTGATGAGGTCCCCTCTCAGCCTTCTCTTCTCCAGGCTGAACAAGCCCAGCTCCCTCAGCCTTTCCTCCTAGGGGAGATGCTCCAGTCCCTTTATCATCCTTGTTGCTCTCCTCTGGACTCTCTCCAGGAGTTCCTCATCTTTCTTGAACTGGGGAGCCCAGAACTGGACCCAGTGCTCCAGGTGGGGTCTCCCCAGGGCAGAGATTTGTCTTCTTCAAAGCCAACTGATTTATCAGGCGTAGCAGGCAATGGAGAATACTTATGGAAAGTGAATTTTAAACTCAAACATGAACATTAACGTTGGAAAGCTGAATGTATGAATGGGTTTGGGGTTTTTTTAACCAATGAAGATAGCACAAATACCATGCTGCAACTTAAACATCTGTATGTGCAGCTGAACTGAGCCCCACTGTGCAACGGATAACAAATATTAACATTTTAACTGCTCATAAACCATGGACAGCGTTTTATGTAGATAAGTAATTATATACAGATACTGTCTAGTAAATCATATATTTAATAATTTTTACATGACCCAGGGAACTTGGAGGGAGAAGGATTGCTCACATGCTGCTGATGGTAATCAAATTTATGATTTGTTATTATTCCACTCAAATAATAATTAGTTTGCTATTTCACTCCTAGCTTCCATGACTGTCCATATTTACCCCAACTGTCTGTGCTAATTAAAATAATTATTTTGACTCAGTGCAAATAGATTTCCTGCTCGTTTGGAAGCTTCTTTTAAAGCATGCAAAGAAAGAAGTTGTTGAAATGTGATAGATGCGACTGGACCAAAAAAGGAGCAAAATCTCTTGTTTGTCCTTCAGGTGGTGGCTTAAGAGAGGAAAGTTGATGTGTGGAAAAATGATGAGGTTTTAGATTGGAGTAAAGAAAAGGCAAACGGATGGGTAACAACTCGAGCAGCTGCTACTTTCTTTGTGGTTTTTTTTTTGTTTGTTTGTTTTGTTTTAACAGCTGCCAGAAAAGATGCCGCCGGGAGTTGGATTGCTTGACATGTCAGGGGTGATAAAATGGATGCACTTGGTCAGAAAAAATTCTAATGCTTTTCTCCGTCCACCCTGGCCCCCTGCCACTGCCAAACAATTTAGCTCACAGGAAGAGATTTTTTTTTTTTCTTGACAGCTTTGAGGATTTTGTCTGTCTGAATTTTGACAAAGTCAGGATCAATGTTCCACCAGACTTGCTTATGTCTTAGAGCCTTCTCGTGGGACTTCTATCGCATCTATCAAGGTGGATGAATTCTTTTTATAGATAAGCAACCAAAATTTTAAACAACATTTTTCCCTTAGCAAAAAATAACTGCATCAGTCTTCTGCTCCACTGGGAATGGCTGGAATTCAAAAGCTTGTCATAGATTATCCAATATTTTTATTAGCTCTTGGTGAATAGAGAGTCCCTTGTAATTTTTTTTTTTTTTGACTTCTACAGAAGTAAGGAGAACGTCCTTTTAATTTTGTTTTTCCTTTCTGTTGTCTACTGGAAGGCACTGAGTCTTGATTATTGGTACTGCGACCTTTATTATAGTTCATCCTTTTTTTTTTTTCCCCCCCCGATGCATTACTCAGACCTCATCACTTCATCTAGTCCATCAGGGTGGCTTTTGTTTAGAACCATGGCTTCTTAGGGACTTGTCCATTCAGGTGCCGACTGTGTCCAGGACCCCACGTCCTCCGTGAGCATCCTGGTCCTACTTGGTTATCTTCACTGGAAACACTCACCAGCTCACGAACCTCCCCCTCCCCGAATAGCCTGGTTGGCTGCTAAATGTTATTGAGGGACAGCATCTCCTGACCCCCAGTCTTCAAACCCCACAAACACGATTAAAAAGCACGTATTTTTAGTCTTTCCATTTCTTCCAGGCATTATGAGTTTGAAAGACAACCTTTTGCAGAATTTATGAACTCTGTTTGTCATTCAGAAGTATTCCTTCAATTATATGTGTCTGCCTTTGTAGGAGCTGCCAGGAGCTTAAAGACATCTGCTTTCTTCGGCATGATTCCACCGCCTTCTCCCAGGGTGCTTCACCTGGTAATAGGATTTTATTCTGTTTCTCTCGTGTGATCCCCTAGCTCAAGTACACAGGGACTTCAGCCATGAGTAACACGTGTCGTATCTGCCTAAACTGGTGTTGCTTGTTCTACGGAAATACCAAAAATGATGTGGAAGTGCTCTTGCACTAACAACTGTGCCCGTACGGTACAGATGGACTTGTGTGAGAATTTCAGAAAGGATGTAAAGAAAGGTGGCGGAAGGCCTGGGGAAGTAAGGCAAACGCCGCTGGCTGTATACTCCCGTTGGCTTGCAGAGCACTTATATCGATATATTGCTGCTGCTATATTATTTTTAGACTTTAGATATGCAGATAAATATTTGTCAATAGTTCTCATTTCAGTTTTATTTAGGAACGAGCACCTTAGAATCATAGAATCATAGAATGTTTTGGGTTGGAAAGGACCACTAGAGGTCATCGAGTCCAACCCCCCTGCAGTCAGCAGGGACACTGCTAACTAGATCAGGCTGCTCACAGCCCCATCCAACCTGGCCTTGAATGTTTCCAGGGATGGGGCCTCCACCCCCTCTCTGGGCAACCTGTTCCAGTGTTTTACCACCCTCATTGTAAAGAATTTTTTCCTTATATCTAGCCTAAACCTACCCTGTTTTAGTTTAAAACCATTACCCCTTGTCCTAACACAGCTGGCCCTACTAAAAAGATTTTCCCCATCTTTCCTATGGGCCCCCTTTAGGTATTGAAAGGCTGTAATCAGGTCTCCCCGCAGCCTTCTTTTCTCTAGACTGAACAAGCCCAACTCTCTCAGCCTGGCCTCATAGGAGAGGTGCTCCAGCCCCCGGATCATTTTTGTAGCCCTACCTTTTCGTCTGTCGTCTTCAGAAGGGCTTTAAATGGGAGAAGACTGCGGCAGACCTCTGAGCTTGTCCAGGAGCTCATTGTAATTCCCCGCTCGTAGCACTTGAGGGATCGATACCGTTGCTGTTAATGGGCATTGCATGCATGACTCAAGACGCAAACAGCTGCCAAATGTTGACTCACATTCAGTCTAACCATCTCTTGCAGCACAGTCCCAGTTCAGCGTTGAGAGTTGCACGGTGCAGCCCTGCCTTGTGAGTTATGGGGATAAAGCCACAATTAAGTATCGGGCTGTTGCCACAAACTGCGTTTAGAATACATCTTTATTTTTCACGCTGGGAAACGGTGCAGCCAAAGGCCAGTGGAAGAAGTATGAGCCTTCCACGCCGTTGTACGTGTTCCTTGCTTTGCGTATCTCGGGGACGCACGAAACCATCTCGGTGCCCGGGAGTACAGATGAATATGCGCTGGGACTCGGGTGCGTGGCCCTGCGTTTGTACCTTTGCATATTTTAAATGTTTTGAAACGCACACTACTACTTCATAATCTGGCTCTTGAACATTGCACTGCAATTTAAAACGTGGCCTGACTTTAACAGATGTACACGGTCCATGTAAAGATATATTTTATCTTCTAAATGCATTTGCCTTTGTTCGGTACAGTTAGCAATCTCGGTTCACTAGAGTGCCTAAAAGAAAACCATAATAATCAGCTGTGTAAAAGTGATTTTATAGTACAAATTGGCTTGCTGGGACTGCGAGAGCATTTTGATTGTTATTTTCTCAGTGGAATAGATTGATGTGACATCTGAAATGACAGTCAGGAATAGATTCCGAACTACCACCTTCGTCTCTTAATTAGTACAAGTAATTCTTTTGAACAAAATATGGTTATCATCGAGTTCATTCTGTCCCAGTGAGATTAAAGAGTGCTTGAATTTCACTTTTTTTTTGTGTCCCAGGAGTGGGATAATCCCTGTAATTACATCATATTATCCACTGTTATTCCTGTATCATCTCTAGTGATACCGGGATCTTCTGCAGATCACTTTGAATATTTAAACAAGCCAATGCACTTCTCATTCTCAACAGCTGAAGATTGCTCCAGCTGAAGTTGCTACCTCGATATAAAATCCCCTCATTGCTTGTTAAATATTTGAAAGTCCTGCTAAATGCTGGTTTTAACCTTGCTGTACTCAAAATACTGTAAAAACTGGGAGTTCGGTGTGTATAAAGAAGAAATGTAGCTACGTGTTACTCCCATTCCTGAATTTAGCAGTGCACGTTAAGAGGTCGCAGAGTGAAAATATTGCACGTAGGAATCTCCAGTTGGGATGTAGCTGTGCTGGGTATAGCGTACGGAAGGAGCTGGGTGGATTGCTGGGAATGTAGGGGGAGATGGGTGGCAGACTGAAAGAGAAGCCCACCTCCCTCCCTTTAAGTGACCTGCAACGGGTTTAGACCTCCAAAGGCTGTGAGAGCTTGCTTTTGCTTTGTGATGGAAACGTGCGCTCCTTCCCACGCCGTCAGTGCGTGTCTTCTAAATTCGGGGAGAAGATCGTGCTTCTGTGCAGTGTGGTGGCGATCCATGAAAAGCACCTTCTGATAGGGAATTCTTTCCTTAGAAACGTTTTTTGCGCTGTGAGGTCAGATTTCACTTACGACGTGTCCTGTATGCGTATGGAAAACAAATCTCACTAATGACAGAATTGAATGGTACCAAGAACGGGGAAAATCCTGGGAGCGATGCGTGGTGCAAGTGAGGAACTCGGATTGGAGCTGGAGGCGTGGAAGGCAGCGTGGAGTGGCCTCGCCCGGGCTCGCAGCGCTTTGCCGAGTTGCGTCGTGGAGGATGTACACGGAGCATCAGCACACACAGCATGTAGGATTATTTTTTGAGTAGCCGTGTTTTTTACAGGACATGTTAGGGGATTAAGGTCTGTGAATCCTCTTTAGCTGCTCTGGGGATCACAGCTTTCAGAGGACTTCTATAATTTCTCAAAACCTGTGATCAAATGCCAAATAAATAAGCCAGGAAGTTGTCAAAAAAGGCTGTGATGGCCTTTCAGGGAGGCAGGTTTTCAGGGCGATATCAAGAAGCTCTGATATATCGTGTCACTGCTTGAAGGGAGACGCCACGGCACAGTGGTCTCCTCCAAACAGACCGAAAGGCTGCGCCGGAGACGGCAGCAATTAGTGAGTGATGGACGGGGACCGGGACGTCCCCCGCGCGGTGCTAACGGGGCTCGGGCAAACGCCTGCTGGCTCCAGCAAACATCTCCCCGCGCGGTAGCGTCGAACAGGGAGAGAAAATTTGCTGTCGCGGAGGTTCTGGGGCGGCGGTGGTGGTGGCTCCCTTCGCTCCCTGCCGTTTTGCAGGGGAAGGGATTGATGGGTTTTAGCTGCTGCAGGAATGTCGGCCCAGCCTGCCCATCACAGAAGTGGATAAATGAGTACTTTGTGCCCTGTTGTCTGCCGAGCTTAGCCGTGGCTATGGATAATGCGCGTGCTGGTTTGGGGGGAATTTATCACACGCAGGGGAAGGCTGAGAGGATAATCTTAGCAAAAGGCTTGATCTGTGCTCGCAAATTAGTAAGACTTCGGGCTAGAAATTTGACAGTAAATGTGCCACCTCTGAATGCAGTCTATAAGTAAACTGAACCTATTAAAATAAATGGGCTGTAAGTCTGTTAATATAACATGCATCTGAGGATCCCACACCGCCCTCGCACAGAGCCAGCTCTCATACTCTCCGTTCTTCTTCAGCAGTTTCTTCCCTTAATCACCCCTTCTCGAGCTGCGGCGGATTCAATCCCGTTGTCACACATCCCATTAGCATTAATCGGGTCTCAGGCCAGAAATGAACTTCAGCCGTAGGCTGCGGGTCTGCTGTGCCAGTTTAATTTAGAAATGAAGCCGCGCTGCAGAAGAGCCAGAGAGCGTTCTCACCCGGGATGGCGCCGGGGGCTCAGCCAGGGGTTTGAGGGCTTTGTGGTGTGGAGGTGAAAGCGTTTGCAGGGATTTTTCCAGCGTGGGTTCAAGGGTAAATCGCCCCATCTGGGCGGACCCAAAGCCCGGGCTGCAGGGAGGGCGGTGCTGGCGTCGGAACACGCTGCGCTGTGCTTGGCGCCCGCGTACGGAAGGCAGATAGAGATGTCACAGGTTGCCGTCGTAAAGAAAAGGTTAAAATAACCAGTTACTCCTCCTGGAATTAGACTCGCTGCTTTTAAAATTTCCTTAGATGAGAATCTAAGTCACAGAGCCTATGTATACGCAATCACAGCTACATAGTTCAAAGAGCTCTGTCGAAAATGGGATGCCCAAAAATATGACCTACCTTTCCTTCCGTTTCAGGTTTCCAGGGGGTTATTAAAAATTAAAGATGCCTTTAAGGAGCTTCCCAGAAAACTGTTAAAATGTAGGACATAGTGTACCAGCAGGTTACAAAATGAAACAACTTTTATGCAATATATTGTGCTGCAAAGCAATTTTGTTCCAAGTATCTAAAGTATTTCAATTAAGAAAAATAACGATCAAGGACAAACAGCATTTTAGTAGGAAGGGATTAGATTATTTCTATGGTTACTGTGCTGGAGCTGCAACTAGAATTAAAGTTTTAACATCCAGGTTACATTTACTTTTATTAAAAATTGGATGCTAATGGCCAATTTTTCATACACCAAAAAACTTTTTTTTTTTTAAGGACGGGATATAGAAGAGAGTGCAAGCTATGCCACGACTTTATCGATTTAAAGTCATTGGCATGTTTCACTGCTTTGGCACCAAAAAAGGTGGTTTTGGCTATTCCACCTTGAGATCTTAACACATTTAAATCCAAATCACGCGGGGTCCTGCAAGCAGTGGTAACATACTGTGGTTTCCTTTCATTGAAGGGAAGCCTCATGCAAGGAACAGGGATAAAAGAGGTCTATTAATTTATCACCCCACCGAATTTTTACATTGGGGGTTTGAGGGGTGGGTTTGTGTGTGTTTTCCCTTTTAAATTGATAGCTTTGGGAGGATGGTGGCATCGCTGGCCCTGGTTTGCAGGCGGTTCAGGAGCGGGGTGGTTTGCTTCACATGATCCAGCACGGGCAGCACAGCTAGAAACTGTGTCCAGGTAAGGCAAATCCCCTGCTCCGGGCTTGCTCAATCAACGTGGCGATAATTACTGAGCAAACGAGTCTTGCAAGACCCTGAAGAAGCTCCTGCCTGTCGGTACCTCTCCTCAAGCAAACTGTCTGTCATAGTAAAATGAGGTGAGGCAAAGTGGGGCGAATATAAAATATCCCTGGGTTCCTCTAGTCTGCCAGGAAAAAAATGTCTTTTCAGAGCTGTGGTGTCTTCCTTCCGTGCGTTCTCCCGGAGCGGTACTGTAGTCACAGCCATGGATAGAGGGGCCCTGGAATAACTGCTGAACGGCGTTTGCGTCGACGGTAAGAGGGTGATGGGCTGGGGGTTTGGGGAGGGAAGAGGCTGCAACAGCTGTGCTTGCACCTATTTTTAAATATATGGATAAAAGTATGGAAAAAAAGAATGAAAAAATAGGTAAAACACTTGTAGACTGTTAAGGAAGGATTTAATTTTAAAGACATTCCTATTCCTCGTCTCTCCCTGCCTGTAGAACTTGTGACAAGAACCACATCTGTGGAAGGTTAGACACAGCCAAAGCTCTCGTTTTCTTTGTGGAGAAAGGAGATTACCTGGACTGGGGTGGTTGCTCTTGTTGCTGAACAAGCACGGATGAGAGATGCAGAAAGAGCAACCAGGGAGAGCATCCCTGCGGTGCTCGTGCTCGCGGCGCCCGGGCTCAGCCTCCCTGGAGTGCAGCCACGGCCCCGCTGGGGGCGGTCAGGGCGCTGCTGAAGGCTTCACCTTTATCTGCAGAAGTAGCTTTGCACAAAGGCAGAAAAGAAACTACAGAAATAAAAGCAAACAAACAAAAAATAAAAAGTATAAGAGAGGAGAGACGAACGCAGGAGCCCGGATCTTCCCCTCAGGCCCTTGTCAGTACTCGGTAAAGGCGACGATACAAGGACAATAAAGTCTGCTTTCTTATTCTGCTATATTAAAAGTTTATGAGGGACAATATTTGTTTTAATTTCTCTGTTGGGACAGGTGTTGAAACCTGACGTTGCTGGCGCCAGCGTTGCGTTAAGCTTTAGAAGACTCTGCTTGCCTTTGGCTAACGGGTTGCTGAGCCTTTCTGCCGCCTCGAACCTGCGAGCTCACGCCGCCCTTCGTCTGCCGCAGCACTTCAGGTCGGGTTTGTCGTCATGGCATTTCGTGTTCAAATTCATTTAATGAGAATATGGGGGTGGGGGGTTTAAAAGGGGGCGGAAATTGTCCCTCCCCCCCCCCCCCCCCCCCAGATTAAAAATGAAAAATGTTTTCTTGTAATTATCATGACTGATTTGTAGCTTAATTGCACCAGGCACCTTTAGCTCACCTGCCCAGCTGCTACGGGAGGCGTACTGGGATACCCTTGCTCTAGGATTAGATCGTTTTGCCACGTTAGAACTTAATGCTGCTTTTGTATTTAGTAAAGCACGAGCCACGTGCAGCCAGCGGCTTCTGAAGGCAGAAAAGGGACCTGAAGGTGGAGCTGGATGCAAGGCGCCCAGCCACCCCTGTGGACCTGGTATGGGGATGGGAACTGGCGGAGGGTTGGGCAGGGGGGGTTTGGGGACAAGGGCCACCACCGCACGGGCACCAGGGACCCCTGTGGCTAATGGAAGCTGGGTATGGTGCCATTGGCTCTGTTCTCTGGTCTGTCCTGGCTGCCACCAGGAGGGTCTGGAGGCCACCACCGACCTGATGGAGAGGGTAGAGAGGATGGGAGATTTGTTCTGCGGCATTGCTGTGGGAAACCTTCCCCCGTGGGATCGCAAAGAGCCTGGTTCCCTCCAAACTGTCAAGCTCGCTTGTGTTTTGACAGTTTGTTTATTGTGGGTCCTCAGGCTTGCCAGGGAGATTCAATCAGTGTTTCTTCTCTCCTGCCTGGCTAGGAAAATTATTTGGATAGGATATTTGTGGTTTGTTTGGTTTTTTTTTTTTACTATTGTTGTCAAACTAAAATAACAAACAAATTATAACAAAACAGGGGATTATAACATGAATTTAGGAAGTTTTTGATAAGGTATATTAAAGTGGTAATTTCTGCCTTGCTACACTTTCCAGACTATACTTTCCTCCCTACGCTGGCTTTGAACGGAAAACAAGAAATAGTGTCATCATCTCCACGTAATTCTATTACTAAACTGTCAGAACATAGTCATATTTCTGGCAGCAATGATTCAACTCCATTTCCACCTCCACACGGATCAGCAGTGACCTTGACATTCTTGGGCAAGGCTCATGTAGAGATTGCTTGGCAGGTGCAGGTGCCAAGCTGTGGGATGTAATTTCCTGACAATGTATGGTATCTGGGTGTGTAATTGGCTTCTGGGCCGCCCTTGCACGGCTATAGGGTCCTCGCCTCAGCCTCTCGGCTGGTAGTTTTTAATGACCAGGAAACCATGAACCATCTGTTTGCACAGAACTGGGGAACCGCGCAACTCTTGCCGGATTTAGCCGTTTCGTAGGCTCCTCTCAAAAAAATATTTTAAGCGAGATCCATTATCTAGTTTTTCAAATGGACTATCAGGCAAAGAGTAGGTTTTTTAATTACTGGCAAAGGTGGAATCATTAACGTGAGAGAGAACACTAAGAGGGAAAATTGCATAAGCCGAGTCTAAAAGTAAAATCTCCAGCCACGACGAGCGCTTCAAGCGAAATCGTGTCCCTGGGGACGAAATGATGCAGTGAAGTAATGGATGTTAAAGATCTCCTCCCCTCTCCTTTGCGCTTGCTGCTTGGTCCATTAAAGCCTGGGCAGCTGCCCGTTTGGCCATTAATGCCGTGTACACCCGTGTAGGTGTGGAGGAAAGCGTTGGGCGTGGGTAGCGCCAGGCTCTGCGTGAATAGGATGCACCAGAAAACGTCCCCAAGCCCGTGGGGTCCATGGGGCCCATGGGGCGGCTCCTCGGCGCGTGGTAACCCCCAGGATTTTTGTCGTGGCAGATTGCGGCGCCGCGAGAAGCAGATAAGCGGTTGGTGTTCCAAAGGAGCAGGAGATAAAGAGCAGCCTCACACCAAAGCACGCGGCTGCCGCGGGCAGCATCCGCCGGGACGGTTGCTGGGACACGGGAGCTACTGGTCTGGAGCCGATTGCCACGGAAAACGTGGCCCCTCTGGAGCAAACCTGCTCTCCGGGGGGGGGGGATACCTCAGGGTTAAAGGATAATTTGGGATGCACCTGCCAAAAAAAAAAAATATATATACACACACACACACACA
Organism: Butorides virescens; assembly: GCA_017310255.1. Taxonomy (NCBI): domain Eukaryota; kingdom Metazoa; phylum Chordata; class Aves; order Pelecaniformes; family Ardeidae; genus Butorides; species Butorides virescens. The sequence goes on along the minus strand of JADKXX010008487.1, from coordinate 22 downwards.
TATATATATACACACACACACA
>JADKXX010008486.1:0-26734 GCA_017310255.1 Butorides virescens | reverse complement strand
ACACACACACACACATATATATATACACACACACACACACATATATACACACACACACATATATACACACACACACATAGAGACACGCATGTATACGCACACGCACATATACACCTTGCCGCTCGTCCCCTCCCTGGCACGCCCGTTGGGCACAGTGGGACACGTGGGGTTCGTGTGACACCCGCTCATTCTTTACTCTTCCCGTTTAGTGAGGTGGGGAATGCACGAGCCAGAGAAATGGATAAAGCCTGGTGCTGACTGAAATACGTGCCTGTCAATGCAGGAACATCTCCTTTGCTTAATGGCTCGTTAATTATGCAGTGTTTTCAAAAGTCATCTGAAACTCCTGCAATTCGTATGTGGGACGAGTCGAGAAAAGACGACGCTGTATCGACACCGCTTCTTCACAGAGCGGGGCGGCGAGGGCAGTGCCAGGCCCGCGTGCTCTCCTGCTCACGCCATGGGTTTTATTTCCCGGTGTCGACAGCTCAGCTCCCCCACGTCGGCCAAGTGCTGATCATAAGGGGACTTTGGGGCTCTAGGTAATGAGAGAAGCTTAATAACCTGAAAGATCTTCTCTATATTGGGGTGATGTTTCCACCTACTGCCGTGGGGTTTCCGATAGTAAACCCAGGCTCGCTATCGCTTTCATTGGAATCTATAAAACAACAAACTGGAACAAATCCAGCCAGCGTATTGATCAGAGCTGGAGCCGCTTCTGTCTTGTCTCGGCGGCTATTTTCTCAAGTTCTTGCCCTAAATATGAGCTGCTTTACCTCAAGAACAGACATGGTTGTGTTTTTCTTTTTTAAAGTTATCATTTCAAAGAGATTACTTAAAAACACTCCCATCTGCTCCTCACTGCCCATGGCAGTCTTAAAGGGCGAAGCATCGATGAGGACTTGGGGATGTGTACAGTGATCCAGCAGCAGGTTGAACCTAGAACACTTAAACATCTCTCTCTCTCAATTCCACACATTTTGGACAGTTAGCCATTTGTTTCCTTCATGGAGGACCCACAGTAATATAAATATATGTTCCAAATCCATGTTGGAGTCTTTCTCGTTCTCGTTAGCAGCAACACAGGGAGGTGCAAACCAGCCAGGAGGATTGAAATCGGTACCTCATGCAGAAGCTTTCATTGCCTGGTGGTTCTCTTGTTCTTGTGGAACGAGTTCCAATCTTCTGTCATCATTTAACAGGTTAAACCTCATGAGTGCCTACTTCATGTCTAGGACAATCCATAAGAGAAAACAAACTCTGGCTCCGAGCACTGAGGTTTGCTGATGAGCCGTCGATGGATCTGTACCTAATTAGGACCCTAGTGCTACACACCATTTTCTTTTTCCCCTCTGGTGCATGGTACGAGTGGCATGTGTGGAAAGACGGACTTCTTTGTGAATTGCTTTAACTCTCAGGGGCAGCAGAAGCTTTTGGTGTCTCGGGATGCTCTGGAAGTGTCCCGGGCTCCGGCTTTTATGGAGGAGTGGATTCTCCGGACTAGATGGCCAACGATAGCATCAGGTTTCTACCGTCCGCTCTGCACTGGAAACGTCCGCCCGCGTCCCATCAACAGGCTGCACCGCAGCAAGGCCAGGCAGGTGCATGGGTTTTTAAGTAGGGTTTTAATGTTAGGTTCCAGAAAAGCCATTGCAAATAAACACAGCTGTATCTGTGCGGCTGTGCTCGGCGGTCCACAACCGAGCTGAAGTCATTGTAATGTTCTCTTTCCTCAGAGCTACCAGTTATGCAAACTGAAGCTTTACCTAAGCAGGGATTAAGATTTTTCATGTTTAGCGCGAACCATTTAATAGAAAGTGATCTGTCTGGGGATGGAAGGGGGGGGGGGGGGGGAGCAAAATCAAAAACCCCTTAAACGCAAGGATCTTATTTTAGTGCTCTCTCTTCCATAAATGCTAAAACTTATTTTGTTTCTGCCAATGCTGTTTTGTTTAAAATTAGCTTATGCTTAGAATACAACGAGGAGGAGGAAGAACCAGAGTCGGTAATGTTCTTATGCTTTAGTGCTTGTTCCTTTAGCATTTGCTGAGGTGCCAGAACTGACAAATTATCCAATAACACCAAACTGAAGGCAACGTTGCAGCCGTTGTAAAGCTGGATTAGTTTATAAACTATCCTTGTAAAATGAATAACTAATACTCAGCAAGCCCAGCGCAGATTCTTTCCCCCCTTCTTTCTCTTCCTTCTTTTTCTTTCTCGCACTAAAAGGAGCAGAAAGTTAAACATTTATTTACCTGTCAAAAGAAAGGAAATTCTTCAGAAAGAAAGATTGTGTGCTACCTAAACCATTCCAGGGTGCGAAAGGGAATGCGCTGGACCCCCAGCCTGCCTGGCGCTCCTTTGGGTCGCTGCGTTCCTGCCGTGGGGTGGGAAAGGGGGTTTGAGGCTGGGGGGGCTGCAGTAATGTCATTTTTTTCCAAATGCTGAAATGCTCTCAGTGAATTCAAAGTACTCTATATTGAATTATAACTAACAGCTGATTTAATACTAAGCTTAGAATCTGCTGAAGGCGATGGTAGGAAACCGTAATGCATCAGAGCTGGCAGTTAGGGCTTTCTGGCATTTTTTTTTGTTTGGGTTTTTATTTTTGTTTGTGTTTTTTTTTTCCTTTATTTTTTTTTCCCTGCGAACTGCAGACACAGGCTGCTGTCTCATGCGCGTAGGTGTGCCCGTTTGATGTGCCTGGCTGGATTGCGAAGGATGCCCAGAGATGACAGCGTTCCGGTGGCAATTGGTGCCCACGGGGGAAAACCCGTGCTGAGCGGCAGCGGAGGCAGCAGGGCAGGCTCTGCCTGGCCGAGTTCTTGGATGAGATTTTGATGTTCTGCTAACTTTGCGTTTGGGGTAGCTTAGGCAGAGCTCTCCACAGGGAGCACTGCAAGAGCCTCCCTGATGCCGGAAGGAAGCAATAGTAAGTCCTGCTTTTATACATATATATATATATGCTCTTTAAAAGCTTAAGTATAGCAGCATATGTGCATTAACAGAGCTGCACAGCTTCCAAAATAAAGCTGGGCTGAGTTTGATGGTTTGTACCGGGGGCCGGGCAAACCTGCGCCACCCGAATTGCTCCGCAGAGCCCTTCCTCCTCACCTCCTGCTGTGCTCCGGGGTGCAGAGGGCGCGAAGAACCCTGTGGTGCTTCATCCTGCTCCCATCCTGGCCCAGCACTGTGCGATTTAATAATTAAGAAATGCTTTATGGCCCGGATATCAGTAAGAAAGAGCAAGTGCGGGTCATGTGGAAAGCACGCTGAAAGCTGTGTTTAAGTTTGTTTGGTTTGATAGCGGCCCCCACAGCCCCTTCCTCAGGAGCTGCGATGCGCAGCCGGGAGCACGTTCCCCTTCGTGGCAGGTTTCGGTAGACGCAGAGTCCTGAACTTGCGTTTCGGTAGACGCAGAGTCCTGAACTTGCGTTTCGGTAGACGCGAAGACCTGAACTTGCGTTTCGGTAGACGCGAAGACCTGAACTTGTATTTAACGCCTGACACGGGAGGAGGCAACCCCAACCACACCTTCTCCCGCGTAATTACGGAGCGTTTCAGCCTCTTGCTTCCCAGGAGAAGGAGCTAATTGAAGTCACTTTACCGTGTGCCACTAAAGGATCATCCAGATCTTTGACTGGATTATTTTTAAACTGTAACTGGTATTTTACAGTGCCATTAACGTGCCAGGTCACCCCTGAATGCTTTTATGCATACGTCTACATAACAAGGCACCCAAATTAATTCTGAATGTGCTTGCTTACAAAGGAGAAGCAGCGTAGTAACATTCATTAATCAGTCCATGGCAGTTTGCACGCCCTGGTTTGCAACAAAACTAATTGACCAAGTCACGCCTCGTGCCGAAACCGTACAGCGGTGGGACGGTGGGTGCTGCAGGGTGCTAGCACCTATGGTGCGTGTACGTCCATGCAAGCTCCCTCTTCCAGCTACGGTAAGAGCTGCAAAATGCAAACCGGGTCAAAATAGAAAGAACCTGTAAGTTGTTATACCCAGTCATTTATATTTAGCACTGACTTGTAGGACCAGTGGGAAACTGGCACGAGGTAATTGGGCATGGTTTATGCTAAAAGAAGAACTACTCTGTAGGACTAGAGTTTATTAATAGAGTTCATTAGGAACAGTTTTGAGGCTGGTGCTTAACTTAGCAATGTGCTAATGAAATGTGCCAGTGACACAAAACCTAGCGAGGTATTGCCACTGCAGAGGAGGTTTGGTATATAGGGAGAAATGGATGACTGGGAGGGCTGCAGGAATGAAAATAATATGAAGAATAATAAAAAGTACAAGATTATGCACTTTGGGATTTAGAAACGTAAAATTTCTGCCATAACTGGAAAATTACAGTTGTAGATGATAGAGGAAGAGAAGGACTTTAATATTCGAGTAGATCTTTTCTTGTAAACCAGAACTTGGTGCAGCTCTGCAAACCGTTGCGTGTAGGATGCTGTTTACAATTCTGTCCATGACTGTGCAAAATGAATGTTCATCGGAACAGGCGCGGAAAAGGACTTTCCATCTTCCTCATCCGCATCACGGCCTGTCTTTCAAGAGGATCCCAAAAGGACTCGGTCAAAGCAGCCCAGCAGAGCCAGAGAAGAGGTCAGCTTGTTTCCTGCAGATGGGTTGGGATGAAACCTCTGGTGCTGACGACAAAACCAGAGGAACGGTTGGATCGGCGTAAATTTCTCCTGAATGAATGAAGACAAAAATCCACTAAAGGAGCGAGGACCTGGAACCCCCATCCTGCAGGAACAGACCACACAGCCAAACCTCCACACAGCGTGGTGTGGAGCCATCAGGTGACAGATGGGGTGGGTGCCCTCGCGGTGGGGTGGGTGCCCTCGCGGTGGGGTGGGTGCCCTCGCGGTGGCCTGCACTAGCGAGGCCCTTGGTGAGCCAGGCTGGAGGCTGCGGTGGGTCTTGCGCTCTACGTTGATTTTGAAGCTAGGCTACGCTTTTGAAAGACCTGCCGTGCACTTTTGGTGGCTGCAGACAGTCTGTCTGTCTGTCCGTTCCCCGTGTTAGCAGCGTAGATGGTTTGCTCGTTAGGAGAGATGTGATTTGTCCCATCCATGTGGAATAAAAAGCGGATAGGGCAAGATTTAATAGAAAAAAATCTTCAAGTGTCTTCAGGGACTGCAGCTCTAGAAAGGGAGGGCAAAGCACTGTTAATTTTGTTTATTTTTTGTCATGAATTTACATTACCAGTATGGCCAAGTCCCCAGGGAGAACTTCAGGTAGGTTTTGAGCATATTATGAGGTTGTGGTGAGAGACGTGATGTTCCCAGGGCTCTGGGAAGAAATCAAGAAGGTGCTGACCTGTAATAGCTCGGCAAGTGAGCAGAAATTTTAAAAAGTTCCTTTTAAATCTGTGCAAGCCCAGAGCTACCCCTCCAAGTGGCCCGCACCCACAACTAAATCTTCCGTTTTCTTTCAGCGTGTAATTTCACAGCAGTCTGATTGCTGCTCCGCAGCCTTTTCATCACGCTGTACAAGAAAGGAGAAAATTACCAACAATTAGCTGAACTCGGCAGTCTTCGCTCACGCAGAACCCCGGTGCCTTCGCTGGGAGCACTGCCCGTGGTGGAATTCAGATTCCACCCCCCTTTAGCATTTGGGAAAGGGCTGAACAGAACCCCTGGGGGACCCTTTTTTCTTCTTGTTGTTGGATGCACTTAGAAATATTTCTAGAGAATACGGTGTTTTGATGAGAGTATGTATCGCATCTCTGAATACACTTGATTAAAGCAAGATTTACCTTCAGCAAGGATCTGGAGAGGCAGATACAGGAGCAACGCTCTGGAAGTGATTGGGAAGATCATTTCATTGCAGGTTTTAATTTTTACAGTACTGTGACTTTTTTTTTTTTTTTTTGAGGAGCATATTTCAATGCACGATGCAAAGAAAGCACCTAATCAAGCAGCGCTACTTAATCCAACTAAGAAAATGATAAAGTGAAGGAGTAAACAAATACACCTGGATAAAACGATGGGCCTTATGTCTGTCAGTGTGTAGGCAGATCCAAATACTCCAAGAAAATCTCCTTGTAAAGCACTTAGGACATGTTCATCCAGTAAGTCCGTATGAGTGACAGCTTCTCGGATCCTGATGTCTGTTGCATTTGGGATTTCTTGCCCACAGAGCATTTCTGTGGGTTAGATAAGGCCTTTTGCTGATAACCTCTGAAGTGGGGAAATACCTGGACTCCCCAGGAAACAAACAGATGATCCTGACCTAATAATAATAATATTTAAAAAAAAAAAAATAAAAATCTAGAGTCCTGCATATTGGGTGTTGCTGGGAGGGCTTGGAGAAGGGGCCCTGCATGTCCAGAACAGGGTTCATTCAATCTCTGAAGGGTCTGCATGGTCGTACCCGACCCAGGGAATTGAAACCAACTCCGTTTTTAAGCACTGACCCCTATTTTATCCCTGCCCTGGGGAAGCAGCAAGCTGCCTCTCTGCTGCAGAGCCGCCAAGGCGAGCGCGGGCATGCGTGGCTTTTGCTGCACCCGTGCCAAGGGGCTGGGGATCAGCCAAGGCAGCTCCTGCTGGGGGGGCCTCTGCTGGGAACGGGGGCAGCCGCCCCAGCCCGTGCCCAGCTCCTGCAGCCCAGGTCTCTGCCGGCGAAGCCGTGGCTTTTCGGCTGCCCCAGCAATCGGCAGCTTGCTTTGCCCGTGCCAGGCGCCGGCAGAGGCACAAGGGGGTGGTGAGGACCTTTGTGTCGGTTCCTACCCTGCTTCTCGGAGCATTTGGGTTGAGCACGGTCCCAGGCGAGCTCCTGAGATGGGTAACTCATCCCCATCGTTATTGCACGGAGCATCTTTCAAAATCCGCAGGGTGGGCGTAATTTAGCCGGCTGTCACCACTTCTGCCAGCTGCTGGCATTGGCGATGCAGAACTGGAGGGAAGTTTTGGGGGGGTAAGTCACACACGGATTTGTTCCTCGTGCTTTGATAACCTGTCAGCTGCCCTGAGAGCCGGGGGCGGGCACAACCACGTCTGCAAAGCTGATGCCACTGGCTGAGACAGATGTTTGGGGTTGTTGGAACGACACCCGGCAATCCCCGACAGCCGTGGTGTCGCTGAGACCGTGTCCCTGTGACAGCCGGTGCCGACCGCGGGTCGGTCTCTGCAGCTCCCATTGCCTGATTAATTCTGGTACTTTCCTCTCTCGGACTGTAGCACTTCTCTATGGTACTGCGCTTTATTACCGACCCTCACTCCTCCAGGCGTTTCTCCACAATTTATTTTTCATGACTCTTGCAGCCAAATGATATTTTTCTCTCCCACCTCCACCTCCTCGCTCTGCTTGACATGGGGCTTTGCCCTGGCCGGGGGATGTGCCGAGCTGCCAGCTCCTGGGGCGGGCAGGGTAAGCTGGGCTTTTCCCCACAGGTAAAGGCAAGCTTAGCTGGGCTGAGGCTGCGGGGAGCAAGCTCATCCTTAAAGCTTTTCTTCTCCAGCAAGGAGGGTCCAGCTCGGGTACCACCATGCTCAGGGTCAGCTCCGCTGCCGGCGGGGCAGCAGCACTGTTTGCGGTTGATGTCAGCACAGGTGTAGCTTAAATTTAATCTCCAGTTTGGAATGGTTAAATGAGTATTTTTGAGTAAATCTGGGACTAAAAAAACAAAAAGCCCGTTCCTACTTGTGACTTGCCTCTTGCTGGCAATAGGAAGAATGAACTCTTCCCCTAACGTCTGGCGCTCCTACGAGACCAGCAGCTCGCTCCTATCAATTAAACCACGTTTCTCTCTTTATTAGTTTAAGCTTGCAGGAAGCAAGATCTTTTTGTTAAGCACAGAGGCGTTTGCAAACATCAGGATTTAGAAAACTCTTTCCTTGCATGCTCCCAAGCCCTGTGTTTTTTTTTCCTCTCTTTGTTTTCAAGTCTAAAAATGACAGGAAGGTCGACGTGACCGTGGCTTAAAAATCGGGGCTGTGAATTTGACAAATGCCGCAGCCTCACGTGATTTTACTTCCGTGAATAATTTTTATTTATTTCCCCCCCACCCCCCCTCAACAAGACCACTTCTCGAGGCGGCAGAGGCTCCCTGGAGCAGCGCTATTTGTTTGTGGGCTTGACATTTGTCCTACGTTCTTGTGCCACCTACTACAGCTCCTTCTGATCAAATCACTGCTTCCATTAGTATGTCTCTGCTCCTTGATTTTTCTTTTTTTTTTTTTTTTTCTTTCCAGTGAACTGAAAATACTTTCATTCTTGTTTGCTATTGATCAGATAATCCACAGGTCTGAGCTGCTCTGACATAGCCGGGACTGCGGGTTGATGTATTGGAAAACAAATACGTGTAAGGAGTCGTTTACACTTCTTTCCTCGTACTTAATGTTTTAATATTTGCAATACAATTCTGATGCATTACAGCTGACAGTAATGACATTACAACACATATAGCGTGCGTTTCCAGGAGGGGTATCTGAGAAAGACAAACAACCGGCGATTCCTTTGAAAATACTCTGCTCTTTCCAACCCCCCCAAACCCCCCTCTGTTGTGGGTAAAATAATGGGTTTGCAACGAGTGTCTGAACGCTTGCGACAACCTTAAAAACATTTTCCTGATTTTAATTCTTCTCAAGGGGGGAAGGTGTCATTTTTCAGATGCAGGGAAGATAAACGCGTGCTTTCCTGTGGAGGGTTTCCTTCAGCTCTTGCCTTCCCCGACTGCCTCGGTGCAGAAATTGCAGAGGAGCGCGGGCGGAGGGATGCTGCAGCCCGGGAAGCCCCAGGCATCAGGTGCGGTTCTTCCCTTAGGATTCTTACACTGCACAGGCTTTTTTTTTTTTTTTCCCTTGAGCATGATAGGAAAATCAGATGCCAACTAATTTAGGAGCCATTAAATCACGGTTCTGATATTTCCCAGTCAAAAATTATCTGGCGACGGGGATGGAAGGCTGGGTATCGAAGAGCCAGCTCGCTGCTGCCCTGCGCAGGGCACTGCACCGCCTTCTCTTTTCCACCCGGAGATTCTGGGGGGAAAACCAGCGTGGAAGTATCAGCCCACAGCAGCTAAATGATAGGTAACGGCCGGTGCATGGGCGACCTGTGAACACAATTATTCCTGTAGGGTTCAAATTTTGTGAGAAGGGCACAACGCAATACCCTCAGCAGGATCCGATATATCTCAAATGACCGCAAATGCATTGAAAGCGATGAAGAATTTGGTCATTAGGGGTGGTGAATTGAGTTACCTTCAGCTCTGTCTTACTCCAAAAAAGACTGAGGGCATTAAATGCTTTTGAAGATGGGATTGTACTGGAATGACGGAGTTGCCCTTTTGAAGCATATGGAAGGCTCCTGCTCCATCCCCCAAAATCCAGCAGGGGGATGCGGCGCCGCCTCAAGGGGTGCGTGCTCCCCAGGGCATTGCCTGGAGCTTGGAAGGAGAATTAAATAAGAGTGTCTCTGATTTTTTTAAAATGTATTTATTTACCTTTAAGACAAATACGTTTTCTCCTTAAGATACAACAGCAAAGCTTTTGGAAGCTTTATACGGCTCTCGGTGTTTCACAACCTGAATCCAACCCGTTACCTGGTGAGCTGGGGCTGCACCTCTCCTCCCCTGAGAGCTCCAAGCGTTGGTGTACGGCCTCCAGCTTGCCTGGCAAGAGGAAAGGGATGTGGCAGCAGCTGCTCCAGGCTTCCATCATGCAGTTTCGGAGGTGAGATCGGGTGCATTTGCATGAAAATTCCACAAAACTCAGAATTGTTTGCTCCTGCCCAGCTGGGAACCAGCCCTGCTCAGCAGAGGCTCCCCCTGGAGCTTCTCCAAAGACTTCTGAAGCACCTGAAAGCAGTGGGATTTCAGATAAGAGGGAGCGGGTGGATTAGCTTGACCATAGAGTTTGGGCTACTGACCGATTCAGGTGTCCATGCAAACCAGTCTCCGAGATATTTCTGTCTGAGAGATTACAAATAACGGGGTCAATTCATAATCTCTTCCAACTTCCCGTGCAACTTCAGCCAGGACAAAAATATTTCTTTTTCCTTACACCTTTATTACCACCCAGATGACTACAAAGACACAGAATTATGAAATGACTTGCTTCTACACTTGCACTGCATTTTTGCTGCATGATTTACAGGCCTGTGCCAAGGAGCCCCGTCTCTAATAAAGGGTTTTTCCAAATGAATTTGCATCGGTTTCATAGGTCGTACGCCTCACTTCAGTTCTTTTGTCTGCCATTTGCTATGGCTGTTAAACAGCTTTAAAATTAAAGTGTGATTATTCAGAAATCACTTCATAAACCATTATACGCCATTTGCCACCGGTTTTTCCTTTATGCCTCGCGCTAGGCAAGAGAAACTGCTGAGTTTGAACTAGCAGTGGAAAGTTCATTATGGATAATTGTTGATTAGATAGGAAAGTGAGTGATAGAAAAGAGATCAGAACATCGAATTGTCTTCACCACGGACATGAGGCTTTAGAGATGGAAGGAGCGTGCGGCTTGCGGTACCCTGGGTGGCGCTGGGGTTATTAATGGACCTCTCGCTAATGCAGGCTGACAAATACGGGACAAATTGTAGAATATTCCCCTGCTGTTAAAAAGCACATTCCCTTTGCTCAGCTTCTGGAAGATGAGTGAATTAATGGTAAATTGTATTTTTAAAGAAAAAAATGTTTTGGTGACCATGCAGGCTGGGTGCTTCGCTGGGGAGGAAGGTGGGGGGTTGGCTATCTGGATAAACAGTTTTAAAACACTTATCTAATATTTCTTTCTTCAGGTTGCTCTCCTGATACTATTGGTGTAATGATGGGTATCTTATCCCTACCCCAGGTAAGGCACAGAGGCAGTTGCCATCGCACGCATCCCAGAATGGGGCTAGCTTGCCGTGAAATGCTTTTATGGACTGGGCGGTCCTTCCAAGAAGCAAGAGAGAACGGTAGGAAATTGTAGTTGCCGGTGTCTTTTTTTTTTTTTTCCTTAGAATGATGAAATGGTAAAATAACATCAACAGCCTCAGCTGTTCTGCTATGACTATTATTTGGCTTGCTTGGAGCACAAATACTTGTGTATAGGATGGTATTGCACCATCTGAAGGAAGTGAAAGTATGAGAAAGTAGGGATCTGGGAAGAGATTTTATTATTTCGAATAGGACAGTAATTGATGGAGGGAAAATAGAAAGAATTTAACCCAAAACATTCAGTTAGGGGAGAAAGAAAAGAAACTTATTTTCTGTGTCTTTATGTCACTGTGCTACCAAAATTCCACCATTCAACAAGTAAGGATTTAGAGCTATTGTGACTGGGAAAAGATGCCTTGTCCTCCTCCCATAACCAGTGGGTGAAAATGGGGAAAGGAAAAGGCCAAATGGTAAAAAAGTGAAAACATCAAGAAAATAAAGTTGTCTTTAAAAGCATGGGGACTTCAGAGTTAACCCAAAAGACAGAACGTTCTGCTGAAGCTCCTCTGCAAGGTTAAACCTGTACATATTTCTCTCCACCCAAAGTCTGCTTTTTCCAAGCCTCATTAACCATTTTGCTGAACATTACAATCATTACTCTTCTGCCAGGTTATATCACATTTTTCAACCTTTTAGGTACAGACCTTAGAATTATTGATCCAATGAATCATACTGACTTAGGTGCTGGCTGCTGCTGGAACGCTTTTGTAGAAACCAGGATGTTGGCTAAATATCAAACACTTTTTTTTTTTTTTTTTTTTCTGAGTACTCTTTATGTAAGGGAGTATTTTTCCACATGGAAGAAGCGGCAGCACGGGGGCATCACCTCTTTGCAGTTTCTGTGGCACTGCGTGATGTTTAAGGCATCCAATGGCAATGATGCACAAACACCAAGAAAAGCTAAACTCATAAATTTTCTTCTTCGTTACTGAAAATAATGAGATCTGTATTCCACAGAGGCATCTCTCCTCAATACCTGAGGCTAGCAATGTTATTTGGGCATTTTATTTGCTAACTGAGTTCATTTGACCTGCAACGGGAGGAGCCTGACCAGGTCTGACCGACCTCTTGGGGTGATAAACTCCAGCAGAAGAGAGTTGACAAGAATCACCCGTTTGCACCAACACCGTGACTGTTGATTACGTGTCTATAATATCCATAGCGCTGCCGTAGGTGTGATAGAAGCAGATAGGCGTTGGTCATCCCTTTTTATTTTTTTTCTATGCTTTGGGAATGCCGAAAGACTAAGCTATTTCTGTGAAGAGCTGATTTGGGCTGAGCTACAGAAAAATCCTGCCTTGGCTGCCGAAGGGCACGCGTGTGTGTTGCATTATGGGCGTTGGATTTTTTGTCTTGTAATCAGGATTATGGTACTTAAAGCATGGGCCTAGAGTTTATCCACCACCCAAATGGTTAGTGCAATTTGAAATCTAGGAAAAAGATGCACCCAGATGCGATGCACTCTCGGACTGTGGTGATGGTTATTGGACTTGGCCATAAAAAATGGAAATAAATTCTTTTTGAAGAGACATGGTTAAATCACTAATGAAAATAACAGTAGTTGGAGGTGTGAAAAGTTACCCTGTTGCCGATCTATGCACCCTGATTATGGAGTTGTTTATAAGCTTCCATCAGTTCCTGTAAGATATGACAAGAGATAACGATAAACTAATTAAAGCTGAGATATTAACGATTCCCAAGCATCTGCTAAGTCTGAGATGAGATGTAAGAATGAATAATTTAATCCTGAAAAACTCAGCTCTGGTGCACTCATCTCTGATTGGATCCAGATGTATTTAGGGAAAAAAAAAATAATGCAGGACTTGATGCATAGGAATTTGTCCAGGGGCAGTCCTGAAAATAGAGTGTAAAGAAAGGCTTGAAGGATCATACCTGTAGAGCAAAGTATTATTTTTATTTTCATCGTTTCAGTGCCTGCAGTAGGACAGGAGCAGCCGCCTCCTGCTTGGAAAAGCCTGAAACCGAGAGCAGGCAGGGAAAGCGCAGCCGCTACCTGCCTGGCTGGCGAGTCGGGTGGCTACAGGGAATTCGTAACCGCGTTAGGAACAAGGTGTTCCGTGTCTCAGACCAGTCCTGGAACCTCGGGCTGCTTTGTCTTCTCTCCCGAGTGCCTCACCTTTGGTTTTCTGTTGTACCCGGGCTTCTTAAAGCTGGCGAGAAATCCTGCCCCTTCCTCTGGCATCCCAAACGCTACACGACATCAGCCCTAGGCAGGAACGCAGGAGCATCCCCCAAATAACGTACGTGAGATACAGTCTCTTTATTAACTATTAGATAAATTATCATGAGCTTTAAAAAATACCAAATAAGCTAATTATATTGTAAGCACTTGTTCTTTGGCGCTTACAGAATGAAATGCGTAATTCATGAGTGTAACGGCTCCCAGCACTGTACTGGGATTACAAAACTGCATATGGATATCCAGTTTACCCCCACATATACATTGGCAATGAACTTAAGCCAACGTATTTTGGCAGATCTGAGTTGCTGTCTGTAAGGTTCAAGAGCAATGAGCTGTACGATCTGTTTTGTAGAAGAATGTTTTGATAGACTATTAGACATCTCTCTTGCTTTTAATAATAGAGATTGAAATACTTAATAATTTTGAATAAAACGAACTTTTCTTTAGCAAACAACAACACCAGAAAAGCTGTGGTAATTCTCTTGCAGCTCTCCAGAGCAATTAGGCGGTAACGGCTGCTGAAGAGATTTTCGTGGCATTTCAAACACTGGGTGGAACAATTGGAAGCTGCAAATTTTTCTCATTGTGACTTCATTATCTGAACGGAAATGAGTAATTAGGAGTTTGTTATTATTGTTTTATAGCCCATGAAATATAAGTATATAAGTAACCATTTCCATGAATTCAAATATATAAAATACATAATGTGAAATGGTTAAAAATTAAATAGTTCTTTGGCTCAGGCTCAGCCAGGCTAAATTCTAACCAGGGTCTAAGCTTGTGGCTTTCAGGACTCCCGCCCAGCCTGCCTGGGCTGGAGCTGCCGGCAGGTTCCGCACTGGAGATCACCCTGTTGATGCGACCAGGACCTGGATGCTGGGTGGCCCCAGTGGCCAGGGGCTGCCAGCCTGTGCCCGTCACCGTGCCAGGGGCCACCAGGCAGGGATGCTCTCGCTGCAGCCTTCACCTCCTCAGGACAGCGAGACGGATGCTGTAGCCGAAGCACGCCCAGCCCTCGGCTTACGAGCCACCTTCTGCTGTATTCTTGTTATTTTATTTGTGCAAGTAAAGAAGTGCTCTCTCCTGCTAGGCCTGGCTTTCATAGGGACCTGCTCCCTGGAGCCAAACGTATTGCAAGTGCCTCGGCGAGCAACGCATCTCTGGTCCTAAGCTGCATCTCGAGCAAAGGTCTTCATACGGCGGAAGGGGTGAGGACCGCCGAGGGCCCGAGACAGCGGAGAGAAGCTGGTGGGTACTGCTGGCCGGGAGCTGCGAGGGACCAGGCTTGGCCCCAGGGGTCCTGCAGATAACGCAGTTTGTGCTACTTACTCCCCACCAATAGCCGTGTCCCTTCCGAGAGACATGGTTATATAAAAAACCCCTGTAATGCATTTATGACCTGTATTCAAGAATTATCATATGTTGCCTTTCAGTGAGGCTGCTTACCCTGAAATTTTTCCGATTTTCTATCTCAATTTGAGTATACGAATGAATAATGACCCACAAATAACATTTAAAAGAATGGGTTCCTCACCTTTGAACGACTGCTGATTAAAGTAGTTCCATTACTAGGGCAGCAACGAGAAGCATTTTTTCCTGTGTGGATTCTCTGGCACGTGATGAGGTCTGGACTCATGCCGTCGCCTTTTTCTTCCTAGAAATGTCAAAATAAACCTTGCTCCTTTGCATGCCAGTCCAGGTCTGCCTCACCCCGGTCTGTTTGTTCCTCAGGAGCTCTAATCTGTTCTTTGACTTTCATCCAGCTGTACTGCCCCGGGTAACTCCGTACAACTACGCACCAGATGCTCTTTCTGGCATTTCACCTTGCTCCTCACCTCGCCTACACGGTTTAACTCTCCCTCCGCTCTACCCGAGAGGAATTTTTCCAGGCTGTTTTGATCCCCATCCAGACCATATGCATTTCCTTCCCTTTCAAGTGCAGTAAACGCCTTGCTGGAAGCAGACATCCCTGTCCATCTCCTCCTGCCCCTTCCTCCCCAGCAGCACTTGAAAAATGTTCTCCCCGGGCCGTGTCTTGCTCTGCCCGTGCCGGCGCTTCCCGTCGCCTCCGTGCCAGCCTCCCTCAACTCCCTTTATGTGCTACACCACCCTTCTGCATAGAGGGGAAAAAAAAAAAAAAGTCCCAATGATTTTTGTAAGCTGTTATGTTAACCTTTAAATCCCTTTTGGAATCTCGCCGTGCTCCAACGGCTGCCGCTCGCCCCCCTGGCACTGCTCAGCCAAAGGACGAGCTGCAGCTTCTGCTCCCTGCTATTCCCTTGTCCCCGTCTCCCAACCTTTGCTGCTCTTCCCTCCCGTAGCATCCCGTCCGTCACGCAGGTTATTAGCTCCCCAGCTGTCTCCTCGGCTCTATTTCTCACAATGCCGAGAAAAATGGGATCCTGAATCCTGATTTCTAGGCTGTGCTATAAAGAATAAGGATTATGATCATTGGTGCCGTTCTGATTTATTCCATTACAGTATCCGTTTATAGCACATGAGCTTCATTGTATAGTAACGATAGAGATAAATTTTGGCCCCTTATTTTTCATAACCGCTTGCTAGCTCTATATCATCCATTTTCCTCTCATTTAGATACTTGCTTCTACTTTGGGAAAAATAAAAATATCCCAGTTGTCTAGGTAATGAAGCTGGTGAAACAAATTCTGAAGTGCATTTTACAATGGAATTTGATTGTGATCGTTTTTCATGCGTTAAAAAAAGGAGCATGCTGGCTTTCTCTGGGCCATGTTTGGGTTTATGCGTCGTTGGGATTTTTTACATTCACAACTTGCAGTCATGTCCAAGATCTCCTTTTTTTCATGGGACCACAGAAACATCCCGCTATTTACCAGCAGAGCTCACTGAAAAACTATATATTATAATTTAATGAGGCTTGAAGTTGTACAGCTAACGCTTGAAACAAAACCTTTAAGCAGCATGAATTTGAATTTTGAAAGTACGCCTTCCCACAAATCCGGTGTAAATACCTAGGAAAACCAGTGTGAAACACCAGATGTGTTTCAGATGAAGCGAGGGGGATCAGCAATGGGTCGGGATGCCCTTCTGGAGAGCTTTAGTCAAGAAGAATTTTGTATCTAGAGGTCAAGTGTCTGGCCGCCGCAGATCGCTGGCAGCTCGTACGTGCGGTTTTGTGTAGCAAAACTTGGGCTTGGTTTCAGTGGGGTCTGAAAGCCAGTCAGAAGGTTTGCCTTTGGGGGCCGCAGCTCCCCTGAGGCTGTTGGGACTCCAGGGTCTCAGGGAAGGATGGCTGCCATGGGCTGCCAACGCTTGCACGTGCCCCGTGGCACGCTGCTCTCCATCCCTCGCGGTCCTCCACCTCCACAGCTCACAGGGCTTTGCATTATAGAATCGTTTGGGTTGGGAAAGACCTTTAAGATCATCAAGCCCAAC
The DNA here is from genome assembly GCA_017310255.1 of Butorides virescens. Taxonomy (NCBI): domain Eukaryota; kingdom Metazoa; phylum Chordata; class Aves; order Pelecaniformes; family Ardeidae; genus Butorides; species Butorides virescens. The sequence goes on along the minus strand of JADKXX010008486.1, from coordinate 10,172 downwards.
CGTTACCCTAACCCTGCCGTGTGTCCCTGGGTGGGACTGTAGCTGTCAGGCTTTCGAAGCAAGCCCAGCACGCTCTCACGTCCATCTGCGTGGGCTTGCACTGCGGGAATCGGAGCTGCGTAAATGCGCTCACCAGGATCTGTGTGAGGTTGCTTTTTTGGTTTGTTGAGGTTCCTTTTCATGATTGGCTAAAGCACGTCCTGGACTGGCTCCACCTCTTACTTCCCAAAGTAAGGCTCGCTCTCTTGACTGCCCAGTGACATGACTTAGTTTGCTGTGTTGTTTCAGTTGTAAAAACTATGGATCGGTATCTTGGCTCTCACCAGTTATCACGCTGCAGAAATTCCCTTGTCCCTTTGGGAAGTTGGGCTGGGGGGGATCAGCAACACGGTCCTCTCGGAAATCCCAGAAGAATATCCTTTTGATCCAGGCAACACAGAGGCTCCCCTCTCCCCACCTCCCCTTACCTCCCAGTATACGCGTCAGTATGCATGGATTTACCAACCAAATGTTCTTAATTGTGTTTGGTTTGTATTTTTAACAGGAAGGGAAGTTGAAGAAATACCCAGGTAAGTTGGAAATGGTCCTGTTGCACAAGACTGAGAAATTATCTCCAGGGTGGTTGTGTGATGCTGTTCCTCAGCTGCAGTCCTTGGGCGATCACTGCAATTGTTTGCGTTCAAACAAAAGGAGTCTGATGGAAGCGTTTTAATCTGCTGATCGGCTCTTCAGAGAGGAGGGGATGGCTGTGCTAGGTGTCTTTGGAGACTGGAAATGAGTGCAGCGGTGGCAATCAGAATACTTGTATTTATTTACGCTCCTTAGCAAGCTATTGTGTGCACAATGTTGTTGGAGGTTCCTTCAGCTTCAGATTTCAGTCCCTGTGCCCTGGGCTGTTTAAAGAGCTCCAGGTCCGGTTGCGCTGCTGGTCTTGATGTATTGAAACCAGGAGGCTTAGCTCCATAAGCTCCCTGTATAGTTTGGAGTCCAAGATCTACTGGAAAGTCATTCAGAGCAGCTCATTTAGATGCTTGTTCTGCTATTCTGAAAACCTTTCTGATAGTGTAATCTTCTGTTCTATGTGGTTTTAAGAAAAGGGGTTTCTGACGGGAATCCAGCTCTTGCAGCTTTCAGACTGTGGAAGATGGTTTTTGGCAAGGTCCCTCGCTGCACAGCCCCGCGTGGTTTTCTGTCAGGGCAGATGTCGACAAGGAGGAAACCTCCTTTATGAACATTGAAGTTGATGGGAAGTCCTTTCCTCCTCCTCCTCCACGCCATGGATATTGTCATCAGATAACAAAAGTCTTGGTGCCACGGGAGCGGCAGTAGAAGACTGCCAACAATAAACATTTTATTAGAGTTGACAGGTTGAAGGAGGTTTGCCTCGGGTCTCACAGGTAGTGAGGTCTCACCAACATCCCATCACGCGCTGCCATTCATCGTTTCACATAAAATCCCTTTACAGCAGAGCCTACAGCCCTCCTCGTGCTCGCTGTTGCGAGAGCGCATGCAGGATGCTTGCCTGGAGTCAGCTGGAGAGGGGAGATGTCTTCTGTGGAGACAAACCCACCTGAGCATCGGAGCAAGGGCAGAGGTGAGCAAAGGGCTCCGCACCCGCCTGCTCAACCCTCGCTGTTTGGGTGGGATATTCCCATGGCAGATACATGGTGCACTTATTTCTGAAAGCATGTTCTTTCCAACGTTGGAGATAATGTGTCCTCTTGTTTGCAGTAACTGCAAGGAGGAGGAAGATAAGAGGTGGCTGTGGTTGACCGAGATCCTCAAAGTGAGGGTGTGATCCAGCTCTGAGGCCATCTTCGGCTGTAGAACACCAGCAGTAAGCGGCGTTACAGGAGGTAAGAGAAACTGGTGTCACCCATACGCTCCTAACAGCAGTAAGGAAAGAGGGTTTAGGGAATAAGACCAAGTTTACGTTTCTTTAGTTGTATTTAGGTTCCACGTTGTGTTTAGGAAGATAAAATATTTTTCGCTGCATTTATTTTCCCACCAAAAGATTATTTATTTATTTATTTATTTAACCCCAAAATAATACAAACTTGTCCCAAATCCCTGCATGGCTGTGAATAACCTGGTGATGGAAAGAGTCTTTGGGCAAATCTGTGGCTCACCCCAGCCCATGGGGAGGGTCAGAACTGGCTGAAGCTGTTGAGAGTCACAGCATTGAGTAAAAATTTCCTCTAAAAAGGAGAGAGCAGCTAACGGCCCTATCCCTGCTGAGCTACGGCTCTGATAGTGCTGTGCCAGCTACAAGTTAAATCCACGCAGGGTTACGTCAGGCTTTGCGGGTGCCGCCAGAGGAACCAACGACAATTCCTCTTCTGCCGCTGTGATTTCCTACACGTGTCAAAGCAAAGCACGTGGCATAGAACGTTTAATTAAGACAAGCTAGCTTTTGTTAAGCACTTCTTATTTCTGTCTGTCTCATTTCTCTGCTGGGTTATGCTCCTCTGCATTGCCCAAAGCTGTTGAACCGTTGCATCAAATAGCCAGGCAATGTCCCTTTACCCGGAGGAACATGCCGTACTTACATAAAGGAAGATATTTTTCTTTTCCTGAAATGCCCCCAAAATAATATTCTGAAATAAATGAAAAGAAAGGACATGGGATGCAAGAAAATGTCCATATTGAGAATGTAGATTTTGCTTTGTCTATGTAATACCCGAAGGCCTTGCGCTGCCGCTGTTTGTGGTAAATTATGTAGCACCTCTTTTCTGACTCTTTTTTTTACTATTATCTTCCCTGTTACCTATTCTTCTTTCCCCTTCTCATCATCTTCCTTCCTCCTCATAAAACATTATAAAAGAGAAAATTACCAAGTCTGAGGATCAGATGAGAAGAGAATGAGGTGCTTCCTTCCCGTACGGTCGGCCCTTGCTCGCGATCGTACCCACGGCGGGGGAGGCACGTCGCTGCGGGACCTGGCGCCAGCCGCCGGAATTATTTCTGATGAATAGGAAATACTTTGCCAGTCGTTCCGATGTTATTTTCTGGGTTTGGGGTCAATTAGTGATTTTTGAGTATTCTGCTTATGAGAGGAAAAAATCCAGGAAAAGATCCCACAAAACTGCACGGAGCCGTTTGCTTTGTGTATGTGTGTATATATATATATAAAATGGAATACAGACAGCCAGGTTTTGTTCCTTTTTTTTTGAAAAGGAAATGGAATTGTTTCTCTTTCACCCGTCAGGGGGTGTCTGAAGCTGCTGGTTACCCTGCTGAGGCTCGGTTGGGGTCTCTCCTGGCGATACTCATCCTCCTTTCCCAGCCGAATTCCCCTCGTGCTCGAGCCGCTGCCCTACCAGACACCACAGCGGCGCGGCTGGTCGAGCGTACCAAGAGTAAATCCCGGATTTACTTTCTGCATTTGGGAAATTCCACTCGCTTCGCCAAAAGGACAAACGATAGCGGCGTTTACACATCCCTTCCTACAAACCAGGGAATTGCAATGTCCGTAAGTAAAACGCTTCTGTAGCCGTTTGCGGTGATTATATTGATTAACTCCATAAAATTGAGCTCATCAGCTCCTGAGTCAGTTTTGGTGATGCTTTCCTAGCCCACAGGCTGACGTGGGTCTCGCTCCTCTTCGAGCATGCGCACCTTGGTTTTACGTCCAAGATGCGAACAGAAGCGCGTAACTCTTTTTTTTTTTTTTTTTTTTTTTTTTTTTTCTTTTTAGAGAAACGAGAAATGCTGCACAAGCGTTTCAATTTGAATCAAGATTTTAGTGAAGTAATTAAGGAGGCAGCCCCAGCCCCGTGGAGTCAGAGAACTCGTAGGGGGAGCTCGGCGCCCGCGGTGAGATGCTGCACAGCCATCAGTAAGAGAAACGATCATGCTGTTCCCCGAGTAAAGAACTTGCATAGCATTTCAAATACGTTTGCTAAAATGCATCTAATGATGATAGAGCTAAGGGTGAGTTTCAGTCTGTGGCTTTTTTCCCCCTGGTAAAATAAATGAGGGTTTGTTTTTTGGTGTTTTTTTTTTTTTTTTTCCCTGACCCTGCTGCGTGTTAGTGTAGCATGAAAACCCTATTTATTGAAAAATCGGTTGCATAGTGAGTTCTAGGGCTTGAATTCACTCTCAAATAGCAAGAAATAGACTGTGGCTTTCCTATAGCGCTTAAGACTGTAAGGGTTAAGAGTGAATTATATGCTTTTAATGGGGTGTTAACTTGAGAATAACGTAACTTCATTGGTAAGCCTTGGAATATCCTTTAAATGGATTTTGTACTTGGTAGCAGTCTCGGCTGTATCTCATTACAGTGGAATTGAAAACAAAACTCCTGTATCCTCAGTGGAAATACCCACCGTAGTGTGGCACAACAACATCACTGCCTACGTCGGCATCGGCTGCTCGCAGCCCGTCTCCAAGGCAGAGGCGCTCAGAAATCCCCCATCGCCTGTGCAGAGGGGGTCTGCCTCTGGTTTCGGTGGTATGGACCCCAAAGCTGCCCAGAAATTGTCTTTTGGCGGCTAAAATGTTAAAACCCCTTGTGCCTGGGAAGCAGTAGGAACACTGATGTGCATGGACCAGACATATACACCGTGGAGGGTACTTCCTTTTAAAAAAATAATAATAAAAAAATAATTTAACAAAATTCCAGCAATGAATCTAATAAATTCCAGCTGCTCACTCTCTTCTAGTTGGACCAACGTTTCCATACTCCAACCAAGCGACCGGTGGCCCCAGCGGCAGCCCGCCCGCCGAGGCTCAGCGTTGCCCAAAGCCGTTTTGCAGCGAGTTGACGGCCATGGCCGGGCAGCGTTGCCCTCGCCAGCCTTGCCAAGGGGGTGGCCCCCCACCGGACCGGCACAACCCGGCGATGGGCCACCGAGCCACGCAGGCTGCGATGCCCCAGCACCCCGAGCCCGCTGGGCCGGGCTCCGGGCGAGGAACCCCCCATGAAACAGCTTTGGTGGCCGCCGCCGGGGGGGGGGGTGGGTGGGTGCCGGGGTCCCCTCCCGCCCTGGGGACCCTGCAGTGCCCCCTCCCCTCCCCTCGCCGCCGGTGCCCCCGGCCCCCCCCGCCTCCCGCCGTGCGCTGCTCAAGGGCGCCACCTACCGGCGGGCGCGGCGCTGCCGGGGGGAGCCCGGCGCTCTCCAGGGTGCTGCCCCGGGAACGGGGGGTGGAGGTGGGGGTTAACCCCCGAGAGTCTCCCTTCGGAACTCCTGGAGAGACGGGAGGTGCTTGAAGGAGCGTTCCGGGGGGTCCTGGGGGGGAAACTCCCGCCCTGGCCTTGAACCCTCCCGCTTTTGGTCCTTTTCTGCATTGCGGCCCCGGTACTGCACAGTACGTCCCCAGAGAGCCCAGGAACGCTGATGGGAAAGGCAGATTTAAAGGCAAGGTCCCAGTAACTCTGATGTTAAAGACATTTTTTTTTTTTCCCCCTTAACTGAAACTGCTTTGGCTCAAGTTCCAAACAGATATTTCACAAGCAGCAGGTGCGTACCCGCGTTGCTTCCATTAATCGTAGGTGGTGGCACATCTGGGGGCTTAGGTTCTACGCCTGGGATCTCAACTTCAGCCATGGGCAGCGGGAGCACCCGCAGAGCTTTGGCCTTCTCGCCGTCACCGCCATTTGCCCCGGCTGCTGCGCGTTTCGGCATCGTATAATATGGTTGCAGCCGCAAGACTGCACAATCCCCCCACTTCGGTCTGTGTCTTTACCCATTTAACTTTAATATTTGGGGAACTCCAGACTTTATTTGCTCCTCGGGAGTATTCAAAGAATGAAGGCAGGCCATCTTGCCACAAAAAAAGAGATGATATAAAAAGAAGAGTGGGAAAAAAAAACCGCTGGAGATCTGTTTTTACCATTGAAATGAAGCACACTTCATTGCCTGATGGCATTTATCTTCTCAGGTAACATGGTTTGTGCCGTGAGGGAACAGCCAGCCATTTTCTCATAAGCTCCTCGAGGTACGAGTTGGTGAGAGCTGTCAGAAGAGATTGGCTGAAGCTCACTGCCAGCCCGCGCCGCGTGGCGCACGGGAGAGCCTCCGGCTTCGTGCATCCAGGTACGTCCCTGCCTCGTGCGCCATTCCGGCGGTTGTTCCTAACTCAAAGCAGGCAAGGCATCCGCACGTTGACAAAAGTAACGCAAGAAAATCTTCCTAAGAGTCACGCTGCTTACCGCAGTGTTCGGGGAGGAGAAAGAAGGCGCGCAGCTCGCTGGTGGTGGGGAGGATGAGGAGTTCAGTTTGTTTTGTCCTTAGACTGTTTTAGCAGAGGTGCAAAGCTTCCAGGAACCCTAGGAAACCTCAATGGGGGGAGCAACGCGGGTGTTGGCCAGCAGCACTGGGCATTCCCATGCAACAGGCACCACGTGTCGCTCCCAGAGCATCTGCCCTGGAGCAAAATTTTGCTCCCGGAGCAAAATTCCCCCGATCGGGGGCACGGGCAATGCCTGCTCCAAGCAGGAGGGAACGCTTGCTGGGAGCTCTTCTCGGACGCTGAGCAAAGAGAGCGGAGTACGTATCCTTTAAAAGGGGAGTAAATTATTTCTCGTTGCTATTAGCCACAGCACTGTTACATTATACATGACTCGGCGCGGATCAAAGCCGCAGCAAAAGGCAGCTTCTCTCGCTTGTTAAGGATTAGTCTTTTTGTCAGGGAGACGGCACGTGATAACCTCTGCTTTCCTCAGCAAATCGGTGGTCTGTCACCCTTCCCTGTAACACATCCCATAACTGGCATTAGTGTTATAAATACCCGGAGAAGGCGAGTAGCCGTTACCGCTTTGGGTACAGGGAGCATTAAATACACCTGGGATTTTTGACGTCCCCTGTTGGGGTGCGCTGTGCCCCAGCGGGACGCGCATAGCTGCGGTGCCCCGTTTGGAAGGGCTGGCTGACATTTGCTAATTAGACCCGTTAGATAAATCTAGGGGGTTGCACAGATCTTGGATCATTAATTTGTAGTTCGTGTTCATTTTTCTCCACGCATCCTTTTCCCTGCCAAAGAGAACATGCATGTGATTTGTTTGGGGGTTTTTTAATGTTCCTGCTCCTTAAATTTCCTAGAGTATTTGAAAAAAAAATGTAGTGTTTTATGTAATACCCCAGATTTGTAAGAGCCAAAGTAATAGATGACACAAAATACATGATGTCAAATATGTTTAATTTCTAAGCCATATTATGGCTTTTTTCTTTGTTTGTTTGAAATAAGCACAGTTTGAGCGCAGAGGCTAGAGGAGGACAAGATGCGCTATAGGATAATAGTTCAGCTTTTGTTCTAGTCTGATGGGATTTTAAGCAATGACTCACCCCCCCAAAGTTTGCTGGCCTCTTACTCATTTTCAGGCTCAAGCTCACCACCATTCAGGTTGAATGCCAAAAAAAAAAAAAAAAAAAAAAAAAAAAAAATAGAGAGGGAACTGACTTCATTACTTGCTCTCTGGAAGTGACTTGACAGCCATTTAGAAAAATACTTAACATTCACCGATTTCTCTGGTTCCTCCTGTCCCCTAGGAGCAGACTGGGAACAGATCCATCCATCTCCGTCCCGCCCAGCAGCCTGGCGCGCGGCAGCGGTGGCTCGGAGGCAGCAGCGATGCCCGGGCGCTTTGATTTGAGCGATCAATAATCTCAAGGCTCTACCTAAAAGGATGGAAAACGCGGTGTGACCCAGGAGATGAGTGATGGCTGTTGTGTGTGGCAAAATGACTGGGCTCCAGTTTGTGTCAACAAATAAAGCCTCCCGAGCGCGACCAAGTGACGAGGATCCTTTCATTTTGCGTTTCTTAAATCTTTGCTTTTGTTGGGTTGACCTTATTCTCGGTGGTAAATGTGGTCTGGAGCTACACAAACAAAACCAGGAGTGTGTTTAAGCTAGGATTTATTTAGGTCTTATTGCCTCCTTCAGACAAAAGTTAATATTAATTGGCTCATTAATTTACTCTGAAGCTTCTGTCATCTTCATTTTGACTTGCATTCTGTGAAACGTCAGTTGACTGGGTAACGTCGTGGTTGTTGTAAGGGTAAGAAAAATGGTTTTTGGGGGGAAGGCTGTTGGCTGGTGGAGTCTCCTTATACAGCCATGGGTCTCCCTAAATATGCTTCGACCCTGACCCCGCAGCCAGCAGTGCCAGTAGCTCCGGGGAGCCCTTTTCCTTCTGTCCCTAAAGGACAGAACACGTACTCTCACAATATCAAGGGAAATGTAATATTTAGCATACTACAATTCATCATACATCAGGGAAGAATAAATGTTGGCTTTTACTGTGACAGGTTTTCGTTTTATCCACCAAATCCATTGCTGGATCAAGCTGGAGCTTGCTTCTCTTGAGTCACACGGAGGGGGTTTTTGGCACCTAATGCATTAACATGTGTGTATTCTTTGTGGCTACAATTTGAACAAATGTTTTGAAATTATGACAGAGAAAATGACTTTTCTTGCCTACATTAACAAGTAGGTGTCGTGTATTTTAATTACTGTGACCAAGCTGCAATTACAGCTGATAAACATATGGAGATTAAGCTGCAAAAAGAGAGGAACATCTACATTTTCTTAAGAAGTTGCCACAAAGATGAGTCGAAAAATGGGGGTAAGGGGGGAAGAAGGGTGGACAAAATGATGCCAAACCTACTTCTTATTGATCGCTGCAGTACTGTAGGTAGCACGCTCCGTGACCTCCAAGGACTTAAAGCTCTGCTACATAAATAAGTTCTCTCTTGGTGATAGGCACTCGTGTCCTTAGACCAACGTAAGCACCAAGGTATTAAGGAGTGCAGGTGTGACTCCATGTATAAAATGAGCCCCCCAAAAGTTTGTACCACAGGCTTAGGTGTGCACGTGTACCCCTCTAATCTTCTGATCAGGTAAGAAGCATCACAGTATAATAAACCTGATCTAGTTAGTGGTGTCCCTGCTCACTGCAGGGGGGTTGGACTAGATGACCTCTAGGGGTCCCTTCCAACCCAAAACATGATTCTATAATTGAAATAAAAGGTGGTTTAGAAAAGTGTCCACTTTTTTTTTTTTTCTCCCCTTCTTTAAACATTGAGCTCTACGGGAATTCCCGAAAGACCTCAGGAAGTTTGCAGAGACTCACAGATGCCGTTGCTTCTCTCCAGATTCAATATTTGCAGACTCATTGAAAAGGTTTTCCCATCTCGCACAAGACTTGGTGGAACAACTGCTGTGCTATGAACATGTTCCATGGCTGCAAAGTGCGGCGCGTTCACATGCTCAGCCCAAAGGGGGAGTGAGACGCGGTGGCGTGTTCCCTCGCCGTGCAATTCCCAGGAACACCAACTGGAGTTCAAGCACTTCTAAAGCGCAGCTTTTCCAGTAGAGTAGACCGACCGAAGGAAAGTACGTTGCAGCAAACATTAAGCAGTTTCCTGGTGGCTTTTGAAGTAGTCATATATTCGTGAATTTACAGTAGCCCTTGAAAGCTGTCGAGAACTGTGCTTTGCACCTTTACTGCATTGCTGTAAAGTTTGCTTTGGTGTGGAGACACGGGTGTCTAGCAGTGCTGCAACCGAGAGACGTTCCGTGACCGCCTGAGAAGACAGGTTGGATAGATTTCACTCCCGTAAATGAGAGGATAACATATTGATCCGGAGGGAGATAGCATTTGCCATATGCTTGGTGCTAAAGCTTTTTGCCTGAAAGAACAAGAGTTGGCCCCACACCAGAGCTCTGTGGTTAAACTTGCCTTGGTCTTTGAGGGAATTCTCGGCTTCCTTTTGGCAGCTCCTCTGGGTTAAAGCAGAAGAGGACGGCACAGCACTGGGCATCAGCTGCCATCACCTCCAGCAACCCCAGTGGCCCTGTGGGCGGTTACAGGAGCTGAGGACCTTACCCACCCAAAATAAAGCCTGGGGTCCCTCGGAGGCGTTTCTGGTGAGTATCTTCTGGTGGACGTATATCCTGGGGTTTTGTAATACCATAATGCTGTTATAAGAGAATGTCAAAACAAAAACTGTTCAGAGGTTCTCTTCGTTCTTAGAGTATTTAAATGTATAACTTTTGTGATGGCGTACTCCATTTTACAGGTCTAACATAAAGATAGCAACATGATTTTGCACCGTAATGTGGAGTTCTGGTAATTTTAAAGACCTTTGCAGCTATGCAGTCTATAGAAAAAAGAGATTTTTGCTACTTTATATGCTTTACAGACATGAAAGCCTCTGAAATCGCTTCCA
>JADKXX010008485.1:0-63952 GCA_017310255.1 Butorides virescens | reverse complement strand
TGCTTTGTTGTGTTAATAAATACATTATGTTTAAGAAATTAAGTCATGGGGAAAGATTTATCGGAGTATGCAATTATAGGAAGAAAAATGAAAAATTTGGCCTTTAGACTGGTTTGAAAGAATTTCTATCTCATCTGATTAGGAGAAAAGGCTGCTTTGTCTTCTTAAATTATTTTTTCTGTATTTAAATAAATCTTCTGAAATGCTTGCGTGCCTGCAGGAATTATAAAAGGCTGTTCAGACCTAAATCAAGTGTTCCAGTGTTGCCGCATGAATCTTCCAAGGCAATAAACTTTTGGTACCTTTGACAAGTTTTATGATTCAAGATAGGTGCGCTGTGCTATGCACCATATTTCAAAGGAACGCATCTGAATAGATCATATCAATTTTTATATGCTAATAATTTGTTTTGGTATTTTAATACTAGGAGCTATAATTCATAGCTATCATGTTCTCTAGACTGCAGATAATTTGAATAACGTTTAGAGAAGAATCACTTTAGGAACACCTCCAGTATTGCACTCTTCCATTGCGCCAAGAAGGGAAGAATAAACAGGTCTAGAAATTAAAACAAAAAGCAAAATTGAATCGAAGCTCATCAGCTTCAGCTCCAGCTTCTTCCCTCTGATGCTTTCCTTTCCCTTTTTCGTTTGCCAAGCGTTTGGGCTCTTTTCCATTTGCCATGGTAAATCCTTGGGTAGGCAAATCAGCCTTGCTGTTTGCAGCCTCTCTTTGCCTGGGTCTATCATCCGAATGCTTCCTTTCCTAAATTTACCGCCGACTCCCACTGATCTTCATGGTGCATTACCAAGTTTTACCTGTTCCGAGCCGTTAGGTGTTGTGGGAGCAGCTGAAAACTCAATTTTGCTGTTGCAAACCGGATAATGACGGCAGTGATATTTGCAGCAGGAGCGGTGTGGTAATGGTGGGAATGCTACGGCAATATCGGGTAGTTATAAAGCCAATTGAAAACTATTTTGAGGGCAGGCATTACCGAAAACCAGCGTAATCTCAAGAGTTTTGTAGCAATTCAAAATTCCTCTTTCTAAACGCAGGATGTGCAAATGGCCATGAAAGCTCACCACAACCTGCAGGGATTTCTAAGTGTTTTGTATAAAAGAAAATAAAACAACAATAAAATGAGAAAAACTTGGGGGAAAAAAAAAAACATTGAAAATGCCTAAACAGAGAAGATAAATGAGGCTAAAAGCCTATTTTTATTGTTTCTCTGGTAAAAATATCTTCAGTGCTAAAACGGAAAAATCTCGCTGTATGGTAAACAGTTCATCAGCTGCCTGATCCTGAGTACCTCGGAGACCCCATCCCGATGTTTACATTCCACCAGGCAAGCTGAGAATGATTTCCTTCTCCTCACTGCCGCTGCCCTCTCTCTGCCTGCACAAGCCTGTCCTTGTTAACAGATATTTGTCCCTGGGTTTAATACAATTAATTCTGAGTTTCCCAGCTGTTTTGACAGAACGCTCCGGATCACGTCTGAAAGAAATGATTGACAAAGCGTTCAGGATATGAACTCCTCAGACTTACCTGTAAGTCTTCCCTTGCTCCTCTTTGCCTTGCAGAAGCAAAGCGCTCTCGTGATTATTAGCACGCCGGGTAATTTTGGGGGAATCAAATTTTAAGAACCCCACAAAGCACAGGGAGCGCTTCACCATCACCTCCCTTCCACCTGTATTGGCGTTTTCCATGGAATCTGCGCCTTTAATGTTTTTTTCTTATTTTATTTTATTTTCCTCTCCTGGGTTACGGCTCGGAGAGCATTGCTGTTCAGGTGATGATGCGATTTCACGGGTTCCTTTGCTCCTGCCAGGAACCCAATGCAGCCCACGAGCACGCCAGGGATCAACGGTGAAAACGCTCACAAGAGCCAGCGTAAATATTGGCATCGCATCCCCACGCTTGGGGGATTTCTAACCCTTGCAGCTTAACGTAAGCACCGGGCCTGGGTGGCACAACCGTGGCTGTAACACAAATCAGTATCTTGCATCTTCTGCTGTCTCTATTGGCGTGATTTCTTATTTTTTTTTCCTCTCTTTCCTTCCAGGGTTTCTGATGTACCTTGCTCTGGTGTCTCCATGGAGGGTGCAGGATGCGCAGGCTTTCGCCTATGCCGGGCTATTGCAGGGAGCCGAGAACAGAGGCTGGACATGGTGAAATGATCATTCCAGGAGAAAAAAAACCACAACCCAGCCCTCCCTCCACAAAGCACCATGACCTTCCAAACCATGGAGGAACTGGTTTGGTGCTGAGCTTCATCTAGAAGTGGGACATCCCCTGGCTTGTCCTTCAGGTTTGTTTCCTGAAGACCAAACAGACGTTTCCTGCTGTGAGATTTTCATATCATTTAATCCATTCAAAAAGATTGATTTTTGAATCCATCAAAACAACCCAGCATCGAAACGGAGGGGCATGCTGCCTTTTGCAGGGCTCCTCCCGGTGTGCTCACTAACCCATCTTTCACAAGGAGGACTTGCTGAAGTCGAGGCGATGCTTTCTCTCAGGCTGGGATTTTTCTGGGGGTTTTGTGGTTTGGGTTTTGGTTTGTCTTTTCTTTTTTTTTTTTTTTGGTTATCCACTAGTTAAAACCAAAATGGCCTTCACTAAAAAGCCAAAAGAGAAATTGAGAGGTAAGGAGGTAGAGATTTTATTGCTGGTGCTGTTTTTCCTTGGAAAGAAATACGTCATCTTATAAGGAGGAAGGAAAGGATGCTGATGGGAAGCAGGGACGCGGCTGGCGGGTGAGGCAGCAGCAGAAGAGGGTGCGTATGTGCAGGGTTAGGGAAAAAGGGCAGGGGTGCAGGTCATGGTGCCCAGAGGGTGTTCAGGCTCCTGCCTGATGTCTCTGAGCTACATTGGAAAAGTCTTTGTTCTGGTTGTCTGGAACACAGAGAGTCAGCTGCTCTAGGGGCAGCCTTCACAGCATTGCAAGAAAACAGAGGAGAAAAGTTTTGAAAGGGAGAAAAAGGGTGAAATCTTTCCATCTGACAATTTTCAGGAAAAACTACTTTTGATTTTTGCCAATGTGAGGATATCATCGTTTTGGAGGAGTGGGGCAGGGCAGCAGCCTTTTCCAGATGAGTTTGCTGTTGATTTAAGACTCATATTCATGTATATTCAGGGCTGTACCCAGAAACCTTATCCTTTTCACAGTTGCCTGCTCATAGAAAGAGTTTGTAAAATGAAGCGACTCTTCCCAAAGTAGATCATGGTTTCTTTTTTTAATTACTGTATTCGCATAGCTCTTCTCAGGAGATAATTGTCCATGGATGTAGACTTTCTTGCAGGGGAATGATGGCATCAAACAGCTAGCATGTGTCTCTTGGCCATGTGAAATGTAAAGGGAGTCTCTCTTAATGACACTGCTGGTTTGCACCATTTTATTGCAAACATTGAGGCAGTTGATGTGCTCCTTCACCAAGGTCTGGCTCCCCCGGGGAAGGAGGTGAAAGGGAGCTTCTCCCCTCCCTCACCCTTTCTTTTCAGGATCTTTTTGAGCCTTTGGGATCACAGGCAAGCAATGGGAGAGGGGAACAGCAAGGTTAAACGTTTTGAAAGATAAAGCCAAAAGGAAAATTCACTTCAAACCCATTTAACGTCAGAATCTCGAGGTGTTCAAGTGTCCTTTATGTTTTTTGAGTTCTGGACTGAGACTGAATACTCTGAGTCAGTTTTAAGGCACTGACTTAATGGGCAGCAGACTCAAACCACGGGAGACCTGGAGGACTCGGAGTCCCTCCTTGATGCCCTCTCTGCGCCTTTCACAGCTCGGCTCTCAGGAGCGCTCGTCTCCGGTCTCTCCAGGGCTCCCACGGAGGACGTCCCAGCTGGAGCCCATGTCCGCTCTCCGCGGGACGAGTCCTCCCCTCCAACCCTGCCTTTTTCTGTGGCTGTGACTCAGAGCTGCCTGTTGGGGCTGAGCAGTTACGGAGAGCGCGGGGTCATTTATCTGAGCCTATCTAATCATCACTGCCTGCACTTTGAAATGAAATATCCCTCCTCTTTGAAACCAAAGCCTCTGCGCCCACTGCTACGCGGCCAGGCAAAGGGGACAGATGTTGTGTTACAGTGTGAGTCAGGGAGGATTTAAATAATGCAGCCGAAAGGGAAGCAGTAGCATGGGAACGCATCAGCAGCTATCGGGAGTGTGTAAATTGTACCTGCAAAACGGTGGAAAATTACTTATTTCACACCTTCTGAGGACTAGAAAGGCGGCCAAAAGAGTGGTAATTGTGTTAGGAATTAATCCGCTCGGCCCCTCGGTATTTTGTGTTACTCCTTTTTACAGCAAAATGGAAGGGCTGGAGCCCCCCCCAGGCCTGTCCGGGGAGCGGGGCGCAGCGGGGAGGTCCCCCCCGTCCTCCTCCTGGCACCAGCAGGTTTCATGGGGACTTTGTCTTGTGGTTACTCGTGCTTTGGGGTAAGTGTTCCAGTCCCGCACTTAAGGCAAGCCATGAAATACTGTAAATTGACTGTTATTTGGTTTTCTGTACCTCAATAATTGAAACTAATAGAAGCAAATAGCTAATATTTTCTGGTGGGATGACCTTGGGAGCAGGAGACCAGCTAGTTGTGTCTTCCTCCAGGGAAGAAAGTTAGAGGAATTACTGCCAAATAATAATAATAACAGCAGCAGCGTGGGCTATAATTCCCCACTCTCCCACTTCGGCGACACCTGAACACCAGCATGAAGAAAACAAGTCATTTATCAAGTATAATTTCTTGGAATCGCTGGACGTGTGGAGCAGAGTGGGGGAGAAACGGGCAGACCGATTTCTCCCTCATCCCAACCGTTAAGGAGCTAGCATATAATTTTCCCATTTTGGCAATTTGTGCTTGCTTAGGCCCAGTCTGAACGTGGACTCCCATGACTTGCTGCACGTCCCCGTTTCCTTTTTAAGGCGCTCCGAGGTGCGAGCTTGGCTGCACCCACCTACGCTTCCTAATGAGGGATCTGAGCCCAGTGCTCTCCGTGTTCCCGAGGTTCCTGTGCAACCACAAATCACCCACTCAGGCTCCCATTTTGACCTAGTTTGGGTTTGGGTTTTTTTTAAGAAAGTGAGGTTCATGTGATGCCCACAGAAATGCTGAGCCTTTTGCATCTATTTTGGGCTCTCTAAAATCAAGTAGGTTTTACAGTGGGAGAGAAAACTCGGAGACAGTTAAATAGTAAAACACTTGTTAAAAAGAAGTTGGTTAAAGGAAAGGGATGTCCTAAAGCAAAGCAGGCAGAACTTGGACATCAAAAACTCTTTGGCAGCAGCATCTGGCCGGGAAACCGGCAAGCGGAGGAACACGGGCACTGGGCAGCAGCATAAAGCATAGCTCATGGGCAGTGGGGTTTTGTTAGTCCTGGGGCTTATGGAAAAACTTGTTCCAGATTCAGTTCTATAGAAAGAGCAAAGGATGGAGGAAGAGGAACAGGCTAGAGAGTTGGGCAGAAACATCTCGGCACACGACAGAGAAGGGAGTGAGTGAGAGGTACCCACCTGATTTCTGGGTGATAGAAGTTCATTTCTTGCCAAAAGAGGTAATTCTGGCCAAAAGTGAACTTGGTGTGTCCCTGGCTGAAAAGGGGGAATGGGAGTCAGACACCAGAAGGTTTTACTGGTTTCTCTGGGGAGCAAAGCGGTGAAATAGTGGCCAAAGCGAGATGGCTGCAGAAGAGGGGAGGCAGGCACAGCGGTGCCTGGTGTGTGACACCACGGCGTGGCCTGGAAGAAGGGAGAAATGGGTAATCTTGAGCGGTTTTATGTAAAATATCTCAACAGACAGAACAAGAAACTGCTGTGACACAGGTATAGTGAAGAAACGGTTTGGGTGGGTTTGAAAGCTGATCTGCAAGCTACGCCCTCACCTGTAGGAAAGGCACTAAACCAGTAATTGGAAAAGCCAGGTCTGGGGGCAAGAGGTTTTGATTGAGGAAAAGAACAGTCTGCACTGAGCCATAAAAAAAAAAATAAATCTGTGATTAAAATCGCTCAAGCGATTTCTGCTGAGTCCTCCTGGGCTGAGCACGGCGAAGAGGAATGAGCTCGGGACCAGAGCTGTGCTCCTGCCCTGCTCCTGCCAGCCGGGATTTTTCTTCAAGGCCCCACTTCATTTCCAAACTCCGTTCCCCTGGAGCGCTTCGCAGGCTGCAGGCAGCACGGCCAGTGCCCCCAGTTCTGCCCTGTGCTCCTTCATCCACTTGCATACGTCCTCTTCTGCACAGAAAATGGGAACGTTTGGACATGTTGCGGTACCTGGCAGGAACTTCTGAGCATCTGGAATGGTGGGAGAAAAGGAGGGACCTTACAGGGCAGAAATATGAGTAGGTAAAGAATAAAATAAGAATATAGAAGAATAAAATAGGAACAAAGAATAATAAGGGGAAGGAGCCCGGCTCCTTGTTATTCATCTACAAGTTGAAGGATATAAAGCAGCGAATGCCAGTGTTTGTGTGGATTTGGTCCTGATGCCAAACTTGTAGGAGATGAGCTCTGGGCAGTTCCTTTTATTGGGGGAAGGATTAATGTGAAAGGAAAGTAAGAAAAAGCCGTGTGTGAAGAAATGACTTAGGCAGCAGAATAATTGAATAGACATTCACAACGTACTTATTGCAGAGATTTAGTTACTTAATTGCTTAGCGGATAATGTGTGTGTGTATATACATGCATGCAAGTTATGGGTGGTTCTGCATGTAATTATCTATGAATATGCTATATACCTATCAAATGGCTGATAAGGGTCTAAGAGGACTGTCTTGAGTTTAAAATGCCTTTGAGCTTCAATAGCTTTGCCATTTAACTCAGCATTTCACTAACAAATGGAAGTGATTAAAAACCTTAGAGGGCAGAACAGTCCAGCTTTGCAGAATCTGAAGACGATTCAGGTGTCGGAGGGAAAAACAGGACTAGTAAAGGCATTTTTTTCTTTAAATCCGTTTCTTGCTAAGGCCAGTCCATCAAAGCGAGCCGTGGCCACATGGCCCAAGGCCATCGAGTCACCCAGGCTTTATGAACGAGCTTGCATCCCCGCCGCCGCAGTACGTGGCTGCGTTGCATTCCCAGCCAGCTCCAGCCGGGAAGTCAGTTAGTTTAAATCATCGTGAAGACAAGGTTGGCTTTAAGTAAGTCATTTTATCTTTCTTTATAATGCTTTGAAGGAGGAAATTTTGCTGCTTATGTAACTCTTGAGAGCTGTTATTTCCAGCAGCCCAGCCTGCGAGCGCGGGGCTGAAGGAGGTGGTTTACCAGGTGTGGCTGTTGCAGAGCCGTAAACACGCCGGCCGTCTTTAGCGAGCAGACCGGGGTTTCCAAAGGAACCGGGGAAATGAGTCACCTGCCTTTCCACGTAAATAAATGAACAGCATGCCTTGCAAAGAGAATTCTTCCATAGCCAAAGGAATCTCAGGTGAGGGGGAGGTATTGCCAACACGTGCCGTGACCCGGCACGGAAGGCTGGAAGCTCTGCAGAAGGTTTGGTGTTCTTTTGCTTTGGAAGAGCTAGCTACGTGTCATGCTTTCCCTGTCTGCTTTGAACTGTAAATCTCCCAGGACCTTCTGAGCAATCTTCATGCTCTACTTGAGGCACTTGGTCAGGAAGGTGCTGCCTGAGCCGGGGGCTTCTCCTTGACGGAGCAGAGACGGGTCTGGCGCAGAAGGGTCTGACCCCCTCCCAGGCAGGGAGCTCACCCCCCCCTGGGGAGGGTTAAACCCCACCAGTGACAGGTACACCCTAACCTTTCCTGGGCTAACGAGGCGTTTCCCCAGGGCGTGCTAGTCATCCCGGGGTTTCTGGTTTGGTCCCCTGCCCTTGCTAAGCAAACGGAATAAACTCATTTAGCGCGATCCGGGTAAGTAAATCAGCGCTGGCGCTGACAGCATTGCTGTTTGTCACCTCCCTTCTGCTGCTCCCTGCAGGAACATAAGATTCTCACCTTCACCAAATCCTGTCTATTAAAATCTAAAGCTGGATAATCACATGAACGAGTTCAGGTCCTACAACGATAAAATAAACGTCTGCTGCTACAGAGAAGCCAGTTGGTGACCTTTCCCACCCAGCTTCCCTGGTGATTCACAGGTTTTATTTTTTGCTAAGTACAAAAGCATTTTCCCTGGCAAATGCTCCTTTACTGAAGGTGAAAATGAATAAAATAAGCCCACAAAACACGGAGGGGAGGGCCAGGTCTTTTCACAGTTACCACTATTTATAACATAAAGCAGCTGAAGTGTGGCGAGGTCTATGGAGAAATGCACGCGGTTCCCCGCGCCGGCCTGAGCTCAATTCCTGAGCTGATTTCCCCGTGTTAGCAGTAGTTTGGTGTCCTGTATTTTCAGCAGGGAGCTCCTCCATAGCCTGGCGTACCAATGGGATCTCCTTTAAATTACAGGTCTACTACTGAGGGCGTGTGGCATTTGACTCTCTTAAAAAATTCATCAGGAATTGATATACTGCATTTTTCATTTGAAACTCTGCAGTCAGGTAGCAAAGTCTGAATATTCATACGAGAGCAATATCTTTTTGGCATTCATTAATCTGAGTCAGTAATGAACTACAGGTAAAATTGAGTGATAACTTGGAACAAGTAATTTTATTTGATTATTTTTCCTCATCTTCCCTATTATTAAATATCCATGAACAGTTTAATTGACCTTCCTGAATTTTTCCTTTGATATGCAAAGGTTTTTTGGTAAGTGGTTTGCTGGGCCCTTGCGTGTTTGGTGGGGCGCGCTCCTTGGCAGGCTGCCCTGGTATTTACCCCCAACCTCCCTCACCCGGTTCACGGCTGACAGGGCAAAACCCCAAAGAAGAGATCATTCCTTTCCTCTTCACTGTTATCTCAAATAGATTTTTAGTTTTTACATTTTCTATCAAATCTCTTTTTGTTTTAAGGCTCAATTCCCCAACTTTGTTTCACCCTCCCCCTTGGTGATGGTTTCTTGACTTCTGATCTCCTTCCTTGTCCTGTTTCGATTCCCTCTGTTTAGTCCACAACTTTACTGACACACGGCATGTAAAAAAAAAAAAAAAAACATTTCTCCAACGAGGCCTTGTTAGGACTGCACTTAGTGGAAGGATTATTCCCCATATATCGATAGCCACACTTCCATTCGCCAGCCCAGAATGCCTGCCTCTTTTGGAGCAGCCATGCCCAGCTCCCTTGCCCCAACTTGCTCTGCAGTTGGTCCCCAGCCTGTAATTGCACCACTGATTATTTCTGCCCAAGCATAGTGTCTTGTATTGTCTCTCCTGAACAACAGGCTTTCTTTAAAGATTATTTCTGCAATTTGTCAAGACCTTTTTGACTTTTAATCCCGTCCTCTTGTGTGCTTGCACAGTGCTATCAGCAAATTTAACAAGCATATTCCTTCTTCTGTCATGCAAGTCATTAATGACAAAATTAATAACACTGAGCTCAAGGCGGGTCTCTCTGAAACTGTACTTGACTTATCCTTTCATTTTGAATAGAACTGTTTTCTGGAAACGAATGGTCTTCTAGCAATCTGTGCAGCCCGTATGCGTTTCACCGAATGCCATGTTAATAGCTAAGGCTAAAGCCAAGCTACGCCTTCGTTCTGCCCCGTAGAAGGAAACGCGGTCGGTACGGCGCAATCCAGCAAATGCTGTTCACTGCTGCTCGTGCCTTCGGTATCTCGTTGCTTTTATGGAAAGATTGAGTATTTTTCTGAGGATGGCTGGTTTGGGAGCTGGTATGTTCTGCGGTATCTCCTCCTCCTCCTTGAAGGCATGGTTACTTTTTCCCCATCTTCAGTCTTCCATGATAACAGTGAAGATTCTGATGCTGCTTCAGACAGTTCCTTAAGTATGCAAAGATAAAGCCCGTCAGCATAACCAATTTGAAAACATCTAAATTAGCTAGGCGCTCTCACCATTCCCTTTTTATGAGATTACAATCTTCCCTCTTCGTTACAGTATTATTGTGCTGACCATCTGCTCTCAGTTGGCCTTTTTCAGGAAGACTGAAGTAAAGAAAGCTCATTAAACACTCAGCTTATTTGGTTAATGGCTTTCCCACTCCTTTTTTGGTCTTCCTTTATTACTAATATACTTACAGAATGATATCTGCTTAATTGCCCCACGCTTTCTATCCTGACCTCTCCGACTTCGTTGCAGTACTTCTCTGCCTGGTGAAACGCTTGCTGACTTTTTAAAAATGCTAGAGCTCAGGCTACGCAGTGCAATTCCTACACCTTAAATCCGGGGGGAATGCATAAACAGTTTTCACCTTCCAGTGATACTTGTGGGTCAGGCCTCTCATGGGCAAGGCAAGGCAGTGGCAGCCCCTCCGCCAGCGCTGACCCGAGCCCACGGCCGGTCGGAATCGATAGGCAAGAGATGGAAAAAAGCAGAAGTGAAGTTGTTGAGATTATGAAATTTTTTCAATCTAATAATATGCAATTTGTTCAAATTACATTAACTTTTTTTTTTTCCCCCAAGTTCTCCTCTCCTGACTCGCTCTATTCTTAGTGCATTGCCTAGATTATTGCTTAGGTCTTTAGAGTTCTCTGTGGATTTCCCTTTACTGGTCCCCAGTCTACAAGTAATTGTTCTCCGTCCTTGATCCTTTAAAAATAGCTACTGCAGCAAGTTTCACCTTTGTAAGTATGTGACCTCAAAGGCACAAGAAAAATCCTTCTCAATTAGACTGGACATCTTGTAAACAGATTTCCAAATTATTGTAGCTATATGTAAACACACTAGGGCTTGGGAAAAAAAAAAAAGGTAGTTCTGGTCACTGAGATGTAGATCAATAGAGGTTTCTGGTTTGAATTCGCTCATGGTATAGAGATATAAATAAGATGGGGGATGTAATAATGTAAAATTTCACTGTTGCCACTTCATTTTTTACTCTCGTGCTAGAGACTCAGGAAATGAAGAGAACAGTGATTTGCAAAGCTAAATAATAAAAACAAAGCCAGAGGAACTTGGCTGGGTGGGCTGATGTTCTTTTCAGTTTTCAAACAAGTTGAAACTGAATCTCACTTGGAACTGGCCATTAACCAGAGCCGTTAACTCATAACGTACTGAAGCAAGCAAACTGGTCTTTGCTGGTATAGAAAAAGTCCCAACCTTCTTCATTTTCTCCTGAAGCATCTGAGAGTGGGTAAGTTGTATCAGATCCTAATATTTCTAACCTGTAGAAGATACTGGAAGAAAATAAAAATGCATGCTGTTGGCTATATAATGCAAAATAACTGAAATTTAGCAGAAATTTTGAGTCTATCTAAATTCTTGGAAACTGGGAAACAGGAGCCTTTGCTGCAGGATTGCTGTCTTTTGGGGGGGGCTGGCAGGATGGGCTGAGCCCAGCCCTTGGGTAGCTGATGCCTGAAGCATCTCTGGGCAGCATCATCATTTGCTCTCCATGTCAGACTGGAGGAACCTATTTCTTGCAGAAAACCAAGCTGGAGAACATGTAGCAGGCTGATCTGACCGGCAAATATCCTCTCCGTTTTTCCCATGGTCTGAACTGGTGTGTGAGCCTGTTGCAAGGCAAAGGCCGAGTAGGCAGAACAGAAAGAGCCTAACACTGGTAGTACTGCTACTAAATTAAATAGAAATCACTGGTACTTGCTAGCATTTCCCTTGTGCTAGCCAATCCCTAGCCATACACATGTTGCGTGTCGATAAATGCCTATGCCAGGCTGCAGGAAGACCGAGGTGAGCAGCTCTCACCTGGGTCTCCTGGCTGGCAGCCCTCGTGGTGGCTCCATCACATTATGCTTCCCTGTTGTTCTCCAGGTAGCCCAGTTTCAAGGGAGAACAATCCTGATTTTCCAGTCCAAACTGTGCGAAGAAGGGTGGCCCAAAGGGAGGAACTGGCGACCAAAGGTACAATTTTAAACTGTAGCTTCCACAAGGAGTCTTTACTTACAGCTGTGCAGATCTCCAGCCAGTTGTAGCTCGCTCTTTGTAGCTCTTTGGTTGAAAAGAAGAAATTAAAAGCTTGGTCTAGAATCTCTAATTCCAAGTCAGTCACCCACAGGCAGGTTGTTCCTGGCTGATTGCTGTTTGAGATGTCTGGATTTTCCAGACTTACTTGTTCCAGATGTAGAAGGTTTTGTAATAACAGCAGCCAGTGAACTGCGAACATCTGCAGAAAGCGAGCAGCCTTTTAGAATCACAGAATAGACCCACAGAATCATTCAGGTTGGAAAAGACCTTTAAGATCATCAAGTCCGACCGTTGACTTTTAGGAGGCTCTAAGAAGGAGATATCCACAGAGAAATCAGGTTGTGCTTTTTGAGCAAGGCTCTTTCTGACAAGCGAATTGAAATATCAAGCCAATTAAAAGGCCAAGGAATTTTCAAAACACGGTCTTACCAGAGAAAATGTGCCGTTAAAAGTAAATGATGTAAGCCAATAGCAAAATCTCGATAGCGGAAACCAACCAGAAGTGGTTTATAAATAAGGGCTTTTTTCTTTCTTATCCATTGCTTCAAGCAGTCACTCTCAAAAAATGTAACTTCCACTTCAGTGAGTAAAGAGTTGAAGGTCTGTCTCTGGTGGTGGGAAGGACCAGCTCTGCAGCGCACACATGCATGCTTCACTACGTCGTGATATTTTCTGATATATAAACCAAAGAGTAAAAAGGCAGAGGATGGTCTAAAGGTCAGTATAATAAAACAGGAGAATCTACTGATTCCCCTCGGAGTTTATGATCCGAGGAAGATCTCTTGTTTCAATTGATAAGATTTCCAAAAAGCTGTATTAAACTTGGAGAGAAGGCGAAGCCATTCCAGGGGGTACGTGTGGTACGATTGATTCACTGCTTGCTTGAATCTCCTGAGAAATAATTAACCCGTGACTGGGGTTTTTTTGAGGAAACTCATTCAGGGCCAGGAGGAAAGGTTAGTTTTCCTCCTCCCCATAGTCTTTTACTGGATATATTTAAAGGCAACGTCGAGCTTTCCATCTCCATCCCCGAAGCCCTTGAAAATGCGGAGGTGGGCGCCCAGTTGCATATTCTGTGATGAGAGAGGTTTTGTGCGAGGCAAATGTCGTGGTCCCCTGACAGCAGGAATGCTTCTCTTTTGTCATTTGCCCCCCTCACCCGAGGAAAAAAGAAAGACCCCTGAGGTTTTTTTAGTTACTGAATTGGAAACTGTTAAATTGTGCTGAGCCATTGCTTGAAGTAGTGGAACAAATGGTTGAAAACGCCGTTTGCTCAATAATCACACGAGCTGGAACTGCACGTTCCCTGCCCCCCTCAGTGGCCATCAGCTAGCAAGAATTTTTTTTCTGCTGAGGGTCAATAAAAAACCTCACTTCTTTCTTTTTTTAGTTTAGTTTTATATGATATTGGGAAAGCTAAATCATGTTTTAGCTCCAAAAATCTTATTTAAAACCTTTTGACAGGCACTTAAAGCTTCCTTACGTACCGTTGCTACAGGGCCTGGGTTTTTATCATATTTATGCGGTTGGAGTGCCTGTTTGAAGGCACGTTCCTCAGGTTCCCGTGCTTCGAGTGAAATCAGAATGAGGTTTGTTTTCTTGTTTCCTCTTACTGCCAATGTTTTTACCGAGCTGTTGAACTACACTTGCTGAGTTTTACCTTGACACTTTAATTTGGAGACAATTTAATATGTTCTGACTGAAAATTTTGAAGTCGAAGTCCCAGTGCGTAGCAGGAACAAGGCACAGATTTCATCATTCTTGACCTGTTATCAGGTTGGGGTTTTTTTTTTTTTTTGTAATCTGCCACTTTAGAAACCGTGTGTTGCTTCACTCCAGGTATTCTAGCAGCTCATTTTAGTCCTGCTGGCATTGCTGTGTCACGGTTCATGTCTTTTCTGACATGAAGCTATCAAGTCCTTCCATTTACTCTTCCATTTTACCCCTGCTTACAAATGAGGTTTAGAGAAGCTAAAACCTTTCTGTGTCTAAGGTCTCTTGTATCTGGATAGCGTTGCCCTTTACATTTTATAATTGCTGACGTATGGTTTCAGTCAAAAGACCGCACATCCTCATAAAATACCTTGAAGAATGACTATTTTAAATACATACTAGGAAGTAAAAATTGTTAAAAATGCATCAGTGTGGCTTTCACAGCATTTAAATTTCTGTAGCATGAAAACATTTCAAAATCCCCCAGTATTTCTGTTTTCCCCCAGTACCCTTTGCCAGCTTGTCTTAAAAGTTAGACCAGAATTTAGCCTGTCTGAGATTATTTTTTTTTGGTGCTCATCATGCATCCAATGTGTCCCCTGCCCTTCCTTTCCCTCTGCTTCAACCATCCAGCGCTGAGCAAGAAGGAACCCAGGTACCCGAAGGCGAGCCTGCCGGCTCTGCTGGAGCGATCTCCAGGCAGCACAAAGAAACTGGAGGTGTCACTGTCTGCATTAATATCTCTTCATCCTTGCATGCAATCATCTGGTACTTTTCAGAAAATCCACATATATTTTATTTTAAAACGTGGCAGGAGCATGTTTTTCTGCCTTTTCACCAGTAAATATAGCTGGAAGGATGTGTAGAGGAGAGTTGTGCCCCCTCGCTGACTGATGCACCGTGACACGGGGTGTAGAGGAAATTCAACACTTTGTCACTTCAGCGGTTGACAACGTGAGTCACCACGCAGAGGTCCCAACTGCTCGTGTCGACGCAGATCCAGGCTCCTCTCCACAAGCGCGGGGTGTTAGTCAGGCATCCCAACCTACGGCGGCAACCAGGAATACTGGCTGGGGGAACGGTTGGCATAATTCGGCAGGATGCTGTGCATCAGTAAACATCATCTTTATTTTTTTGAATGTCTGCGCTAGTCGGTTGGGTGAAATGACTCACGCAGAATAAAGTTGTGGTTATGAATGGTCGCCCAAGCTATACGTTCTCATTAAAGCTCGGCCGAGCTGAGCTGGGTCTCAGCCCCAGTCTGTGTGGGCTGCCAGCCTGGGCGGGTGCAGAGGAGCTCAGCCGTGGCAGTGGGTGCAAAACCCTGGCTTGTTTTCCCTTCCTCGCAGAGCCTCACGCTGTTCTTGTCTTTGTGGTACTGGTGGGAACAACCTGGCTTTTATTTTTGAACCCTAGAGAATTGCTTTATGGTACGAGCGGCAAATTTGCACTTTGCCCAGCTCTGAAAACTTCAATTTCCTTGGCCGTCGTCGTGAGCTGAGGACACGGAGGATCAAGCACACAAAGCAGTTTTGGGTAATTTGGTAGGAAAGGCGTTGTGGAGATGTACGCTGTCTCGTTACGGGGCGGTTCGTGCCGGAGCACTGATGGCTCCGGGGGCAGCGGGTGACAGCCCGGCTCTTCCCTTGGGAACGCCGGGGCGAGGTCACCCCGCTGGCTGCGAGCCGCGCCAGGATGAAGGGGGTTTCGCTGCCTGGTGATGTGCAGGTACCTGTTGCTAGTACCGATGCCCCAGCATCATTTCTGAAGCTGGATCCAGCCACGCTGACAGTCAGTTTGTACCTGATGGGCCCCTTGGGCGAAGGAGGAGCAAAGCACACGAAATAACGCCAGGGGAAATGAAAGCCAATGCTGAGCTGCTTAGGCATTGATACTATTTTTTTTCTTTCTTATCTGTAAACCAGGCTCCTGGTAAGACGAACTCTGAAGGAAGCAGATCTAGTATTTACAACTTAAAGAGACTGAGGTCCCCATCTCATATTTGGAAATGAAAGACAACATTTATCTGTTCTTTATCTTTGAATTTTAAGCCTGTTTCCACACCAAAAAAAACGTGTGGGAGAAGAATAAGCGATAAAAATGTGTTTGAAATACAAGCTATTCTTTGAAGCTCTTACAATATTTTAAAGCTTTTCCCTACAGCTATTTATTCCAGGCACTTAACGTCTGTTTTATGCTTTGATATATTTTGCAATTATTTTTCATCCTTAATTTGATTTTCTTCTAATAACGTCGTTCAGAACAACAGAGGGTGACACAGACGACCGGCGTGCATCAGATAATCCCTATCTGACCAAGATGAGTTGGTTTAATTACGTACGTGTGCATATTGTGCCATAGATCTACTTAAGGGGTTTATGATTTTAGGAGGCAACACGATGGGAAAATGACTTTTCGGGGGATTTGGAGTGTTCGGAGAGCCTGGCTTTTGCACGGCGTCCGTGTTATGGTTTTCCACTTGCAAGGCAAGGGTTTGCCATGGGACTGGTAGGTGCAACATCAAGCCACTGCGTAGGAAAAGGCTCGGAAAGCTGGGACCTTAGCAAGGATGCTGCCCTTGGGGTATTTCCCTTAAAATCCCCGCGAGGAGTGAGGTCGCTTGGTCCTACTGAAACCACCCAAAGTGCCACGCAAGGGAGCTCCGACCCCCCGTTTCCCTGCTGTTCTTCAAATTGTACAGGCAGGGCTACTCTCTCGTGAAAGCAAAAATCACTCTGTTATGAGTGATGAACACCGTATGCCTTCTCTCTTTTCTCATTTCTTTTTTTTTTTTTTTTTTCCAGTGGTGTGAATATTCTGTTTTCTGACAGTATTTTATTATCTTGTTTGTGTATGGTGAGCTTTGATTTCACTGCTGGTAAGTTTTCTCTGAGAATTAGATATTATTTAGATATACAAGCACTGCTCCAACCAGGCGGTTCTGCCTCTGACAAAGCAATGGGAATGTAATGGCATTTTTCAGTGTTTTCTATTATAACTCTATTATATATTACGTATATGGTACCTAGCCGTGGGTAATATATTTCTTTTATTCCCTGGCAATTCTAAATTGCCTGGGGGGGGGGGGGGGGAAGAGCTTTGTTTGAAACAAAAATGATTAAAATTTTTAATTTTATCCCAGAATCAACAAAGCATTCAATTTGACCCCACATCAGATATTTCATTTTAGTTGCTAAGTAATTTACTATTTTTTAACACAGAACAAACATTCAAAATGAAACACAAAGTATTTTGTTGAAAAAGAAATGTTACTTAAGCACTTCTAAAAAAAAATGAAACCAACCTGCTGAAAGCACCGGATAGTTGTGAAGTGTCTGGGCCAGCCTGAATTTGTGGGGGTTTTTTTCAAAGGGAAAAAAAAATTTAGCAAATTTTTCTCTAGCTCAAGGTCAGCCCCTGCCAAGTGCCTGTAACACGTTTTACATTCAGTCAGACCTGTGCAGATTTATGTTCTTAAGAGGAGAAATTTATCCTTGGTGCCTGAACTCCCTAAAAAGTAGTAAATGGTAACCCCGAAAGGTGGGGGCAGCCCCTGGAGGTGTCGGACGTGATTTCCCCCGGCAGTGCAGTGGGCGCTGTGGTGCCCAAGGCATGACCTGCTGCTGCTGGATGCAGGGCGAGCTTGGGGATAATTAACAATTAGCTATGTTATCAATGGCATCCAGAGATAATTACCAATCTAACCTGTGCTATCTGCCTGCTAACTGCCGTGATAACCACGTACAGGTATCGTGTTTGCACGTGGTGAATACCAGCTAGAGATTACCTCCATTTCCACCTCCCCATCCCCATAGCCATAGGTTTTCTTTTCTCATTTGTCATTAAAACATTCCTTTTGGGTTGGTTGGTTTTGTTTTTATGACGGCCTCCCTGGCTTTCTCTCCAGGTAGACTTGAACCTTATTTTCTCTTATCAGCTGAGCCTTCTCCCCATCACGATGCAAGTGGACACATTCTTACAGCTTCATCCATCAGGAGAGCTCTGTCATGGTCTCTTGGCTGCCCCAAATTAAAACAATCCCTGCTTGTTGGCTGTGGATCTTCATACAGCACCCCAGTAAGTACCGCTATGGGGATGGGACGTCCAGCCCCGTGAATCAGGGAATCGGAAAATATCTAGAGTTGGAAGGGACCCAGAAGGATCATTGAGCCCAACTCCCTGCTCCTCGCAGGACTACCTAAAACTAAACCACGTGATGTTTTGAAAGAGCCATCCTTAAAATTGCATCGGGTTCTGCTCCTACTGTAGCAGCCGGGAGCTGGGGCGCGGTGGGAGCTGGAGGACGGAGAGGTTGGCCGTGCCGAGCTGTGCTGGCCTCCTGGCACGCTTTGCCAGGGGACCTCCAGGCTGGCCCATGGGCTCTTGGCCCCCGCGGGCAGGTATCCCCCCCATCAGCCTTTACCCCTGCCCCGCCGCCCACAACCCCCCCCGGCGCAGGGTGGCACGGAGAACACGCTGCGATCTGGTTGGTTCACCGAGTTCGTTAACTCCCATACAAACATTATTATGTTGTAATTTGTTGCTACATATTCTACATATTGTAGACTAGATGATGACCTTTAAAGGGAATTAATGTTCTTATTTTGCAGTGCTTAGGTATCTTAATCCTTTCTTTACGTTTCCTTTTAAAACCATTTTTATTATTTAAAGCCCACCCCTGTGTGCCTCAATATGAGTCTCTCGTTCGATTTCATTTTATGTCTGTGATGTAAATCTTTGATCTTTATTTTAGCTTTGTCTGTAATGGAACCACTAAGGCAAACGCTAAAGATGTCTCTGATTTTCTGTCATTAAAACTGGGACCAGGATCTTCATAGCATTCAGCGTGAGGTAATGCTTCCCCGCTCTAGTTCTCACATTTTAAGAATAAAAGTCAACAAAATGCCACTACAGATCTTGGGTTTTTTTGGTGCTGTAAATTGCATTTTGATGATCCTCCACTCCTGAAAGAGCACTCCCTCCTTCAGCGCTGCCAGGAAGCATCCCTTGTTGCTTCTAGCAAGAATTGTCATGGTGATGCATTCTGGTGACCACATTTTGAAACACAGATTGTTTCTAATTTTGTTTCTTTAATTTACTCGGGGTACTGCAATCTCTCTTTCTTTCACTCTCTGGTTTTTTTTGAGATCTTTATCACGACAATCTCTATATATGTATGTATGTATATATATCCTCAGATCTGCCCTCTCACCTTCGCATATGCAAAACGTGCTGGCTGATATTTTCTTGCCAGTTGTCCCTACGTGGGTTCTTGCTGTGGCTGCAGCCCCCAACTCACCCCGCTCTTGGCATCACCAGTTTGGCAGCACCGGCGCTGCCCTCCCCGCGTGCCGGTACCCAGCCACCAAAAGGGCATCTCTCTCCCTCTGCTCCCGGACCGCGGCATCGGAGAGGATCCCAGAGTGCTCTCCTTGCAGGAGGATGCTATTTTGCAGCCGCGCTAAAAGACGTACTTCAGCTATTGAATTGCTCTCTGTGAATGCAGAAGAAGAATAGGAAAACCCGCCAGGGCGCTGAGCGCGGGGCTCGTCGCCGGCGCAGCCTTGCCATGGCTAATTGTGCCTCTCCGGGAGAGGCCAGGCAGTGGTCTGAAGAGCTCCTGGTCCTCAGAAAGCCTGGCAAGCTTTTAACTGAGCTAACAGGCTCCACGAAGAAATTAAATTTGGCAGTGAAAGTGCAGTACTTAGGTTAGTCTCAAGTAGTCTTGAGATATAAAAACGTTTCTGTGGGAGTTCTTGGCTGAGCGCAAAGGCTGAGCGAGGAGTCCAGCAGCTTGCAGCGGGGAGCGGTGCTGCTTTATTTGTTTTGTGGTTGTGGTGATGCTTTTCAGAGGAATGGTTGGCCTAAATTTATGTTGAAGCCTTTCTTGCGCTTTCGTGCAAGGGGCAGGGGCAGGTTTTCCTCTGGTGCTGCTCCATTTGGAGCTGGTAAGGCAGCCTGGGAGCTCCTGGCATGGAAACTGGGTGCACTGGGCATTCAACCCCACAACTTCTGTGGGCACTTCTGCATTCCTCCAGAGCTCCAGGATGGAGCATTTCCCCTCCTGTCCCAATGGCCGGGGCTGACAGGGCAGGGTCCCCCCCAGGGCACGGGGTCCCCAGGCACAGCACCCTCCTCCTGGCCAGGCGCCCCATGGTCCCTGCCCGGGACACGCTCGAGAGGTTCAAACAGCTTTGACTTGGTGGCCGAGCCTATTTCTGCTCAGAGGTCTTGTTCTTCAGACTGCTGCTGGGGGTCCAGCTCTCCCAGCTGCTTTTACTGAAGATGTTTTACTTTTTAGAAGTAATTAAATAGGTTTTGGGTCCGAGGGTGACAGATGTAGCTGGTGGAGGGACAGAAACAGCAAAACCACCTTGGACAGCATTTGTGGGCATCGCTCCGAAACCCAGCTTTATTTCTGGAGAGAGATTGTTATTTTTCTCTTCCTAATCTGCAACGATGAAGCTCTCTAGTGTGTTTGTCAAACAATAAACCCAAGCATATTTTGCATATGTTTTCTTCTGTTGCTCAAAAAATATAAGCCGAATTTAAGGAATGCTGTTTGTTTTGGCACGGTTTCACGCAGGCTGTTCCAAAGGAAGGAAAATCCTTCAAGGTGAAGAGGAAGATGTTGGGAGCCGCTGGGTCCTTCTTCCCGCAGCGTCCTTGCTCAGAGATGGGCAGAAGACAAACCCCAGCAGAGTCAGAAAGGCTGAGCTTCACCTGCACGCCAGCCACGCTACAGGTAACGGCCGTGCTTTTATTTAAACACATG
This sequence comes from Butorides virescens, assembly GCA_017310255.1. Lineage (NCBI taxonomy): Eukaryota > Metazoa > Chordata > Aves > Pelecaniformes > Ardeidae > Butorides > Butorides virescens. Next base: position 43,548 of record JADKXX010008485.1, on the reverse strand, counting down.
GATTTTCTACATTTAAAGAAAAATCAAAGATCATGGGGGGGCACGAAGGCTTGAAAGGAATCTCGGTAGAAACTCAGCTCTGAACCGTTCTCCCGAGGGTGAGGAGCATTTGCACGACACAAGGAGCACGGCCCCAGGATATGGAGGGAAACATGTTTGATTTCCCCAAAAATGTTGATTTATAAGAGGTGGCAATTTCATAGAGCCTATGCAAATTCCAGCAAGTTTTTTTTTTTAAAAGTTGCAAAAGGAACGCTTTGGCATCAGCTTGGAAGAAATGTAAATGAATCCATCCTTAACGTGCAGCCTTGCTTGCCAGCAAAGACAGGTCTGGAAGAGCTGTGTTTCCCCCTGAACTCCCAGGGTGATAGCAACACTGACACAAAGTTTTGTAATTTTCTGCTATTGCAAGGAACAAAGTCATCTCGTTGGGGATCTGGCGATGCTGTGGCTACGTTTTCGGGTTTTTACATCCCGGTGAATGCCATGCCTGTATGTAAGGCTGCATGTAACGTACAGGAGAAATACAAAATATGCAAAGCAACACCCCCCCAGATGTCAGCATACGCGTTAAGAGCATGAGCACTTTGAAAGAGGTCAATGTATGGTAGGTATGAAGCGATGCCAGTATTCCCGGTGGGATACCGAAGGAGCAGTGCCTGTGCTTGTGCAGGGAAGCTGAAATTCCAGGTTGCATGTGCCTGGAGAGAGGAGGTGGGACCGGGCGCCTGGGTGTCATGGTAACACGGCGAAGCATGCGGTATATAAATATCTGCACATCACAGGCCTCACTTTCTGCTGGGATGTGCTGCTTATAACTTTGTAATGACCTCAGTCAAAAACTAGGCTGAATGCCAGTGTTTCTCATCACAAAAAGGACATTCCTCTGGCAGCTAACATTTGTAAAGTGAGTTAATGGTAGAGCTTTGTTCATTAAAGAGGAGAGGTAAAAAATGCATGTGGAGCACTGCTTCTAATTTATGATTGCCCACAATCTTCTATTACCTTTCATCGCCACCATCAAATATTTAAAAACACCTTAAATCCGATATCGCTAATGGTGGGTAATTATATCGTGGGGTCCTTGCCCGGGCTCCTCCCCGAGTCCTTCTGCAGCCGTGTCCAGCTGTGCCCCACCCCTGGCAGCCCCTTGCCACCCCTGGCTGGCTTCACGTTCCCAAACTGGGAATGTGAGGAGCCGCTGCGCCGAGGTGGAGCGCTGGGGGGTGGCGAGGGGGTGTCTCTGATCCATCTTCTGGGATAAATCCTGGAGGAACGCGTGACTCACGGCAGCCCTGCCAGCCGCGGCCGGTGCGCTGCCAGCCAGCGGCCCTCTCTGATCCTACAGGTGTGGGGCTGGGTGGAAATCTCTGGAAATGAAAAAATGAAGTGAAAATTAAATTCCTTCTGTGCGTTGGATTTTGCACCTCGCTGCTCTTTCCTCCATACTTTGCCGCTGACAACTGCTGGCTAAATAATAGCATTAGGTGCTCATTTAAAACCTGATCTTTGAATTTATTTTTTTTTGTGACAAAAATAATTCTGAACAAAAATTCTTTGTCTACAGCACGTGTTTGGACAATCTGTGGACATCACAACTTTTTTAGCAACGATGATTTTTAAAATAAAAATAAGATTGAAATATTTGAGCCGTTGAATAGCTGTCAGTATTTTGTATACCTCGTTTTCCCTCTGACCTCATATTCCGCCCTCCTCGAAGAAAAGAGTTCAAGTATGGTATTTTTTCTTTCTTTTGCAGCAATGTAAGTGTTTTGCTGAAGAAAGCGCCTCAAATACGTATCGCTGGTGAACTGTGAGACCGTTGTGGCTGAACGAAACCATTCACATCAACAAAACCCCTGCCATGGTTTCAGTAATATTCCTCATTCAGCATCAGGGTATGTTTAGATTTTATGTTAGACCCTTGAAAAAATGGGTTTATAGTGAGTCTTAGCAAATATACAAAGTCACCTGGAGCTGGTCCTCTGGAGATGTAATCCTCTGCCCTGGCACGCCACCACGGCCGGTGAAACCTTGGGCTCTTTTTAGCCCATCCTCACGCGTTCTGCAGGTTAGAGTTGAAGGGAGCAGCCCAAGCAAAGCCAGATTGCCTTGGAAGCAAGGGCTTTTCTTGTCTCCAAATTCTCCAAAATCTGTTTTTAAAGTTTTTTTAAATTTAGTTAGGAGTTATGTGCTAGAAAGAACAGATGTTTTAGGAATCTCTCACGGGCACTGCAAAAGAAAGCTTTTTACGTACTCAGATTTTACCTCTGTACTGTATTTTATCCGGATATAACCCCTCACTACTTTTGGCTGTGGTGTCCTAGAAAATGTGCCCTACCTTCTGCTTGGTCCTTTTTTTATGGCTTGGGTTTCATGTCTGTATTCACACCGTGAAGGAATTGATGGAAAAACCTGTGTATTTTAATATCTTAGAATTGATCTGAGGCTTATTAGGAGAGATATTTAGTGCTAGCTGTCTCCTACGAGGTCCAGAGATGTTTTTTATTTGATAGGTGTTTCTGTTGCTCGGTAAAAAAAAATGTCACATTTGAGACGTGACTACGCAGAAGTGCGAAGAACTAATTCCCACTGTGATGGAACAGTTATGGAAATGAGATGGGGAGGGATCGTTTGTCTGGAAGATTACTTGGGAAGAGCAAATCACCAGTATCAGATAATGAAGCCCTATTCCTGTATTGGAAAAGCAATGCTGTGGCCCCTAATATTTGAACACAGAGAAGGGGATTTACCAGCTTCCTGGGGGGATTTTACAGCTGCTATAAATAGATGTCACCAATATTATTTTGCAGTTAGATTTGCCGTTGTGCAACATGGGCAAATCATTGGCTCTGCTAGCAAAGCTTGCTGTTCTGTAAAGGTCGGAACAACAAAAAAAATCAGAAATTTTGCACTTAATTTAGAATAATATAAGTATAAACAACATTTTTTAAACGTAACTTAATATGTGTAATATGCAATAAGTAAATGAGTAACTCTGGGCCTTCTATAACATTATACATTGAGGAATGTAAGTACATTTTGTAAGAAAGTTGTATCTGGAGTACGTAAAAATGTGCTCCAGGTTTATGGAAAAGGCTTTGGAGGGGAAATTGCTCCTCCGTGCACGCTGCTGTTTTCTGTGACGCCCACGCCGTTTGTCCCGAAGCAGCAGCACCCTGAGCAGGAGGGGGCAGCTCGTCCCCTTGCCTGGTGCCCCCCTGGGACCCTCCCCTGGCTTCCTTGCTCCTCCCAGGACATTTGGGCAGATTTTACTGTTGTTCTCTAATGAATACCTGGGCTCACCAGTTGCGAGGTGGAAGCAGGTTCTTCCCCAGACTCTGCAGCGTGGAAGGCGATGCCGACAGAAGCGATGCCGACCAGCTGGCAGAAGCCCACAGCAGTTTTCCAGGTTCCCCGCCTTATCCCGCCCAGAGGAGTTCGCAGGGGCAGAATATCCCCTATACGAATGCAGTAAGAATGGGATATGATAGACTACAAACAGTCATTAACCAGCATTTTAATGAGATGCCAGTGGAAACACAACGTAATTCCAAAATGAAGCTGGCGATAAGGAGTCCCTATTGATGACGGCGTTTTTATCCTCCCCGTACACTGGGTGCACGTGTGGCTGTGACTGAAGACTACAGGGGGAAAAGGAGAAGAGGAGAGCCCTGGGAGCTGTTGGAGCAGGTAATCACATAAATGCACTGCTGTGCTAATCCGACTCAATTTACAATTTATGGGGAAAATCTTTTTAGTAGGGCCAGCTGTGTTAGGACAAGGGGTAATGGTTTTAAACTAAACCAGGGTAGGTTTAGGCTAGATATAAGGAAAAAATTCTTTACAATGAGGGTGGTCAAACACTGGAACAGGTTGCCCAGAGAGGTAGTGGAGGCCCCATCCCTGGAAACATTCAAGGCCAGGTTGGATGGGGCTCTGAGCAGCCTGATCTGGTTAGCAGTGTCCCTGCTGACTGCAGGGGGGTTGGACTCGATGACCTCTAGGGGTCCCTTCCAACCCAAAACATTCTATGATTCTATACAAGCTGGGAGAGGACCCCAGTGAAGGTTAAGATGTAAAATTGCAGGGGAGGGGGCGTTGGTACACATCGGCATGGAAAGCAGGCACAGCCTGTCCTGGGGGGGGGTCCTGATCCTTCAGACCTGGAGCTGCATCTTCACAGCCCCGAGTCGGCGATGGGTGGGGGAACGGGGGGTGCGACGTGCTCTTCATGCACAGCGAGGCCACCTCACCTCCTTGCTGCTGTGGCTGAGGTTGTTTCCCAGCCCCTGCCGTGGGGGGTCCTGGGGACCACAGAACAAAGCTACCAGAGAGTCCTTCACCCCCCGAGCTCTGGGTCGCCGCCGCGACACGCGGAAGGGGGGCACAGAACCCGCGCCAGCCGATCGCTTCCGTACGAGCAGCGCCTGGAGGACAGCAGCGTGAGTACACGAGACGAGATCGTGTTGGAAAAGGGGGGGAGCAGGATGAAAATGGCCAATGAAGTCTGAAAAGCTCATTTCCATGATGAATTTCCTGCAAATCATGTCCCTTTTTCAGCTTTCCTGGGCCACGGGACCTGCACGTAAGCTCTGATTTTTAGCAAGCGCGCTTTGAAGAGAAGAGTTTTCAGTAATGATTGCCTAGGAAGAATTTGCAGGGAAGCTCCTTCAGATTTGTGTGCGCACGTGTGCATACATTTTTTGGAGAACTTTCCCATAGTTAAAGCATGTTACTGTGGGCTATCCCGTGACAGCAAAAGCAGCAATCCTGTTGTTAACCCATCAGCTAGAATCATTAAGAAATCTGTAATTTTTCAACTTTCTTTTAACTTTAGTTGTGCTACAGGCATCAGCAACTGCTCAAGAGTACGAACCCCAGCATTTGTTTAAGCAAAGGGGACGGGCGCTCAGATACAGTCCTGTCGGCGTTAAGGACGATGATGAAGATCAGTAGAAGGAAGAGCATATGAACAAAACCCGAGCTCATCCAAAATGTTGATGGAAACTCTGGTGTTTAGGATGTTTGTGCTGTGGTGCTGCCTGGTTTTGAAGGATGCCTCGTGCAGGCCAAGTGACCATGTCCCCTTAGACTTCCACACCTCGCTGAACAAAAATTGGATGGCAAAGGCCTGGAGTCTGACCCTCTTCGCTTTAGCCCATCCATCTTTTCCCAACAGACAAAGCAAAACTTGCTTCAGTTTTTTCATGACAAGGGCAAAAGTCCTGAGATGCTGGTGAGGACCAGCACGCCTTTTCCCTTCGGATGGGGGGGAAGCTGCCCTCCTCCGGCTCTGTGCTCCTTCCATCGCTCCAGCAGCGCAGGAATTAACCCTCTGGTAGGAAACTGCAGGCTGGGGAGGAGCGGCCAAGGGGTAGCAGCCGTAGCTGTGGCTGCAGAGCTCTGCAGCGGTGGCCCCGCCGTGTGGACGTGGATCCCGCAAACCACAGGAACTGGTAAAACTCCCGGGCTGCCTCGGGCTGCGAGGAAATACACCCCTGCAGGTGAAGCACTTGACTATTGCCTACGAAAACTTCGAGGGACGGGCAATAATTCACAGCAAGAGATGTGAAGAACAGATAGAATATGCAACACAGGTACAGCTGATGCGTGCAGCATCTTACTCAGTAACTCATTAAATATCTGCCCTAGAGCAGCGCAGCTCTATATCCTTCATACAGCCTTAAACACCAGATTAGACTGCAGTTTTCTATTATTTTTTCAGCAAAGAAAACTTAATTTCTTCTTATTATAGCAAAATAATTGGCTTAATTAGTTAAACCTCTCCGACTGTATAGAGAAGGAAATGGCACGGTTTTTTGTTTCCTGCCATGCCGTGTTGCTACGACAGCCGGAGTGCTGAGGGGATGCTCCTCGGAGATTTTTCTTTTGCTTCTAATGCAAAAATATTTTTTCATGTCACAAACCCTGCACTGAAGCGTAAGCCTCCATAGCAAGTAGTTGTGCTGGATCTGATTTACGCCGCAGACTGCTTCTTATGTGAAACAAGGAAGATGATATAAATTGGAGGTAATAGGATAGTGTGTGGAATGAAAGAAGATTATATTTTGTACTCGGGTGCTATATTGCACCTCGAATCTGGGAGACTAATGAGTTTGTGCATCTTCTGCAAAATTATCATCTGACTTCTGACTGGGAAAGCTGTTACAATGATCACACGATAAAAAGCACAGAGGTATTTGACCTTTAGGACCCCATAATACGTTGTAGCATGGCTAACAAGAGGGCTAAAAAGATGTTCCTTTCTTCATTTGGAGGCTGGGAGAATTTGTCCTGAGATCTGAGACCCTCGCATGGGAGGCCTACAATAACCTTTTTCTTTTTCCACTGTATAAATAGAATCCAAGATGAAGTTGTTAAAATTACAGGCAGATGTATGTTCTTCAGTCTTTTTTTTTTTTTTTTAAGGTAGATGAAGTTTAATGCTTGAACTTTTAGGTATCTCACAAAATTTAGACTTTACTTTTTAAGTAAAATTGCGATAGCATCTCTGAGAAAACACATCCTTCCGCTAGTTAAGCATTACAGTTACACCCCGAGCCCTCAGCCTCGGGAGACACAACCTCCTCCTTTCCCCCCACCGCCTCCCCATCCCAGCCCTGGCCCAGGTCTCCACCCACAGAGCAGGAATCCCTCAGCGTACCCAGCTGAATTAAATGTGCCAGCTCCAGGGGTAAGGCTTGGAACAGGGAGGGGTGGGCATCTCGTTTGGCACAGTCACCATAAACCAAGGAAAGCCGTCAGTAATTCTCCCTTCTTCTTTCTCTCCCCTTCACTCCAACACAGTGATGCTATTTTTTTTCTGTAACTGAGGCTCTCTGTTATAATTAAATATATATTATATAATAAGAATAAGATAAAAATTACATAATTTATATAATTATATATATAATATAACAAGAGGTCACACCTCTTATTGCGGTGCCGCATTGTAAGTTCTCTTGGAGGTGCTCACAGCAGATGATCCACAGCAGCACTGGACTCCTTATGGGTCAGTCCCTTAGCGCTCGGTCCCGGATCCTGACCAGCTGGTACGGTCCAGCCTGAAGCCCATGGTGCTGGCCACCGTCACGCTACATGAAGCAACCCAACGTGCTTTTTCCTACGCTTGTGGTTTGGGTTGCTTGGTTTCCCGATCCTGTGCTCGCACCCTGGAGTTCCTCCAGAAGCACCCTATTGTAGGTTTCCTTACAGAAACCCACGTATTTGGAATTGCAACATAGGGCTAATTTAACCAAAACCCTCGGGAACTGGCGAGAAAGCGAGAGACGATGCCTCTCCGTTAAGCTTTACCTGCAATAAGCTGGTAACGCTCTCCTAATTTATATGATGTCAAAGTGTGCGCATATTCCCCGCTTGAGCCCCATAAAGGTAATTTCTAGGCAGATATGTTGTTCATCAAGCGTTGTCAGAGAGAAGGGAAAAAATACGTTCTTTCGGTGTCGTTTCATGGGATTCTTGCAGTGAAATGTGTGTGTGACGATGGCAACTCTTCCCAAAGTGGTAAAAAAGACCAGCTGAAACGGAGGTGCTGCTCGGAACCAGCGCCCCTGGCTTCCCCCCGCCGGGAGCCGGGGCCGTGCGGGAGCAGCTCCGGGCTGCAGCTGGTTGGTGCCGTGCCCCGGCCTTCGGCCTCATCAGAGCACGCGGCGCTCGCTTATTAAACACCAGCACTTACCAGTAAATAAATTATCCTATGCGGTTCCAATGATACAGAGCGTTTTAAAATGCCACTGAAACCCTGGCAGGGGTTGCCCAGAGAGGGGGTGGAGGCCCCATCCCTGGGACCATTCCAGGCCAGGTTGGACGGGGCTGTGAGCAACCTGATGTGGTTCAAGGTGTCCCTGTTCCTGCAGGGGGGTTGGGCTGGGGGACCTCTGGGGGTCCCTTCCCACCCAAACCATTCCATCATTCTATGATTTGTGTGAGTGTTTGGGAAAGCGCTTTGGGAATGGCTTCCCAAGCTGCCTTTGGGAGGAGGCACCTACCCTGCCTGCGGTGGGCACACTCTTTGCAAGGAATTCTGCTCCTCTCCTTTGGGGAGGGGTTGGGGGGGTTTCAACGTATCATTTTGAGGTTAAAATACATTTTCCTAATTATATTTGTCAGGGAACAAAGGAATTTCACAAGGCAAAGATTTATTTCATGAAGAAATTGTCCAGTCAAGAGAAGACATCCCGTCACCACCCTAAAGCACAGTATGTATGCAAAGCTTTGGATGTTCCATCGGTTCAGCGCCCTTCTTGGGCAAGGGTAGATTTTATGTATGTTTTATATGCAAGAAGAATGAGTAAGAGCGGGAGAGAGTTTTGCAGATGGCCATCAAGAAAATCAATGACCGTAAAACCCAGAGCCAGTTGACTTCTCCTGCCCAACCACCGGGCTTTGCCACCCACCCCGTCTACATCACAGCATCTTGCTCTGCTGGTGTGAGCTTTGGAAAAAGCACTTTTAGCCATATCGGGCTTACCGACAGCTTTCTGTTCCATTATTTATGGCAAACGGTGCACATTGCCAACCATGGCAGTAAAACCAAACGTAAAAACAAAGGCAGGGCATGACCCAGCTTAAGATGGTTTGCAAATACAGATGAGGTAAGAAAAGCCATAAAAGCTTTTGAGACCTCTTGATTTTTCCCCTTTGAATCCATCTGTCATGAAATCTCATAGAAGATAGGCTGTACGGCAGACTCAGGGGTAAAGCTAATGCGTTCTTTGGTTTTTTGTGAAATCTCTGACATATTTGCAATAAATTCAGGTGGTGTGGTCATCCTGGAAGAAGTGAGCTTTCACCAGCTTGTATATCGTATGTGGGATTCGATAAATGCTGCCTTCGGTTTCGGGAAATGCTGAAAAGTTCTACAAGCGGGCAGGTGCTGTGCTCGAGGAGATGAATAACCAAAAGACCTTGTGTTTTAGGGAAGGAGTCTGTCCAAAGCAAAGCAGGGAAATCGCCGCTAGCATGCACCTCCTGCCAAGTGTACGCGGAAATCAAACCGCCAGAAACATAGAATCACAGAATCACAGAATCGCAAGGGTTGGAAGGGACCTCGGGAGATCACCCAGTCCAACCCCCCTGCTAAAGCAGGCTCTCCTAGAGCATGCTAGACAGGACTTCGTCCAGGCGGGCTTTGAATATCTCCAGAGAAGGAGACTCCACAGCCCCCCTGGGCAGCCCGTTCCAGTGCTCAGTCACCCTTAGAGTAAAGAAGTTCCTCCTCATATTCAACTGAAACCTCTTATGTTTCAGTTTGCACCCGTTGCCCCTAGTCCTGTCACTGGACACCACTGTAAACAGGCTCCTTCCGTCCTCTTGACTTCACGTAGAAAGGTTTTTTTTCCAAAAAACCCACTCTCTGATGAGTGTAAAACCAGAAAACCTATTTTTCTCGTTGTGTTTAACTGTTAGTGGAATCGGTCGTGCTGGCACTAAATGTGCATGCAGTAGCGTTTTGAAGTAGGTGATGTTCTCCTCTTGGGCAAAATGGGAGAGGATTAGCCTTAGAGCGCCGTACCTGACATTAAATGGACTCCTAGGCTACACTAAAACTGTGTTCCCTGAATTCTCATGCTAACAGAGCGTATAAATTGGATGATAAATAGTGATTCATTCTCAAAAAACCCTCATACGCCCTTTTATTTTTCTTAATGCAACTTTTGGTATTTTCATTTAATATATAAACCCCATGGTCTGATCCAGCTCCAATTCATACTTTCTTGTCTGGCGCATTTATTAATGACAACGCATTTGGTTGTTGTTTTGTTTAGATAACGGAGGACAATTCAGCAGGAAGAAAATTAATTTTCCCGTTTCACATGTTTTCAGTTCTGCTTTTTTGTTTCTTCTTGTAGTTTTTAAATGAACTCTAGAAAATTTCTGTAACAATGCAGGAAGACAGAAAGGCTGAAGTCAACATTGATCTTTCCAGTGCAATAATTTATGGTACCAACTTAATAAGTGGCATGACATGAGCAGTTCTCCATCCATTTATCATGCATCGATAGTTTGATACCTGAATTTTTAACACCACTGCTCGCTTTGACATAATAAAGGACCTGCCAACATTCCCATTAAAACCATGAGATTTTAGGAGTTTCTGCTTTGGCTATAAATATCAGTATTTGTAATCTATGAATTACTATGCAGAGTGGCAATCTATGCATGACTTATTCCAGCAACTATAAAAAAAAGTCTTTGACATTTTTGAACTTCGGGAGGACATCTTCCTCTTTCCCGAAGAAAAGGCTTATGGATACTTTTAATTACGTCCACTATAAAAAGTTTACAAACTAAGAGACAGTTCCCAAACTAAAATAAATCACTTTAATTCCACAGATGGCCAGGAGACAGCAATTTACATTAAAAGGTTCTGATGAGACTTGTCTCGAGCTGTAGCTTGCTGGCATAATGGCTTCAGGCTGATCGCATACTTCCAGCAGCGACAGTGTGGTTATAGTCAGGGAAATGAATGTACCAAAATAGCATTTGAGCTTCCATGTTTGCTCTCAACAGCCCCATCTCAAGGACTTCCCCGTCCATTTTGGTCAGCGTAGAGGTCACATCGGAGTCTGGTGACTGTAAGTCTTTCAGCTGGGCTGCAGATAACGTCAAGTCAAATTATTTCTGCTTCTCACATCACCTTCTTCTGATTTAAAAAATGTTATGAGGCAGAATAACCCCCCTGACATTCCCGAGCTGTCTGACTTCACCGGGCTGTCCATAAGAAGCCTAGCTTTGCCAGAGGAATAACAAACCAACCTGTTCCCAATAGTTATGATTGATGTCCAGGTTCTCCATACTCGTTTTTCCCAGTGAAACCCACTTCAAATAAGGTGCATGTTAACAATTTCAAGCATATGGCTGGCTTAGGTACCAGGTTTTTTGAATGCTTCAACTTTTGCAGAATGTCACTGGGACGCAGTCCTGCGAGTTCAGCGCTTGGCGTTAGGTACCAGGCTCCTTTAGGAGTTGTGGACAGCCCTATCGCTGTGGTTTATGGCTTGGGGAAGCGTGCGGGGCAGGGGGGTGGTCTCACTGAGTGCTTTCAAAATAGCCTTTATAGAGTATTTTTAAACAAAAATACCTCTGGGAGAAAATACACTCCTCGTTTCCACAGACAGCCGACAGCATCGTCATTAACAAGGTGCAAGAGGGGTCCCTCACCGTGATAAATCTGTGCCAGCTAACGGGCTCGTCGTGCTCCGCGTGCTTGGTGTCCAGGTTAGAAAGAGCAGACACGGGTATGGAGTGGGCACAGAGATGCCATTACTGGATATCTAGGCTAGGCTGGAGTGCAGCCTGTTCCTGAAATGGTTTCCAACATCTTAGCCTGAAACCTACATCCTCACTTCCCTTCTTTCTGGAAAATATATAAATACCTCTAATGACTGAAGACAGAAATGGCTTCGCCTTTTTGTTTTGCTGGGTCAAGAACCCATAAAGAGAGAGACATGGAAAACAGAAATTGTGGATAATGGGATAATAGTGAAAGACACCTGAACTGGTGTGCTAAATGCTATTTATAGCCACAGCGGCTGAGGTATCGCAGTAAGAAGGGGTTGTGATTGCGATTGTCTTCTCTTAGGTTGTAGGGATTTAATGCACTGTCTAGAAGCTGTTAAACAGCTTTGTTGTGATATTTGATCTCTATGTTCGTGTTTTATTACCGTAGATCACTTAGAAATGGGAAAGGGAACTGTGAAATGTAAAAACAAATTATGGCTTGTTAGTTTTTCAGTAACTGGATAATTTAAGAGCTCCATTTTTAGTAATAAATAATGACTTGCTTTATTTAGAGAATATTTAAAATGCTCTTGCTGCATCTATTGAATATCTCGACATAACCGATAAATCAGTAGCAGGCTCAAAATTAGTTCTGCCCTGTTATGTATTACAATATGTTCTGTGTTATGGTGCACGTTGCGCGTCCCTCGTACGCTTGCACGTTAGATATGGAGGAAGAGAGAGAGTTTGTTTTCAAAGCTGTTTCTAACATATGATCATTCTTACCCCCTGAAAACCTGCCAGGATTTGTCTTCGGAGAACAAAGTTGGGGGGTGCGTGGGGATGGTCTCCCACAGGCTGAAGATGAGTTTTGATGGCGTCTTTCTCTTTTGGTGTTGTAAATGAATTATTTATATATCCAAAAGTCATTAGGAGAGAGGTGGTTGTTCATCTGAATTTTAAACTAATTAAACTGACCCAATTCCTGTCAAAAATAATTAGGATAAAAACTGCACTTCCTAAGCAACTCTTTCAAGATTTGAAAACTGGGCACCAGAGTCCGGGAGCTGGAGCTGCCCCGGGGGAGCAGCCGCACGCCGCGTGGGGAGCTGCAACCCGCGCCAGCAACTGCTATCGAAACGGCGTTTGCTCTGTGATGCCAGCAGCATTAAGCTGCTTGCTTTGTTAACTGGAAGATGCATTTCCAGTCCAGCCAGTTAGCTTCACGCATTCCCAAATTAACCAGATCCTTACTGGAATTAATGGGGACCTTTCCATCACAACGAGCGTTTGCTGTAACGCACTGCGGCAAGGCGCCGCCGCTGTCGGTGCCCTTGTCCTGCTGTAATCGCTCACACAGCTCCTGTAACCCCTGGTGGGGCTCGTCCCCCTGAGGAAAGGACTTGCCAGCCTTTGGAATGGCAGCGAACCCATCGGGTGGCCTTGGCTTTTTCTCCCCCAACACACAGAGCTATCAGCGCTCGCTAAAACTTTCCCCAGACCAGTGTTTGGCAAACAGCTGCCTCTTCCCTTCGGAAAACAGTTTGGTTTTAAGCTGAAATTCATGAACTCATCTCCTTGTTTGAGCAAACCTACAGGGCTAATTCAAGGCTGCTCACTTCACGAGGAGCTTCGTTGTTTTGCTGTTAGAGAACGTTAGTTAGGTTCTGTTAAAAAAAAAAAAAAAAAAAAAAAAAAGAGAAAAGCAACAGCAGTGAGGATAAGGGACGGTCTATCGCTGGTATGATGGCAAATACCGGCGTGCCAGGCTCTTCTGTCTGCATTAACTGCCAGCGTTATGTAATATTTTATCTTCCTTGGCCTTGGACCTTGTTATTCAGAATAACATATAATAATAAAGGAGCATTTTGAGTGATTTTGTTAGAAATACATCAGACTGTCTAACAGTCTGGTGGCATCAATAATTCCCTATTAAGCCCTCTACACCCATTATGGTTTGTGCTTTTACTTTTTTTTCTAAGTTAGTTTCCAGGCAACCAGTAAGAACTGAATTACATTAAGCTATTAATTCAGGACTGCACGCCAGCTCCGGGTTCTGCAGCCGATTTGTTCCTCTTGCATACAAGTTTCCTCATAAAAACCTTTTTATTGGTTTAATCTTCAGCGGTACCCAGCCCAGAGAATTGATTTTAAAATGGCAGTGCCTGTACTTGATTTTTGGTTCTTGTTGGTTTTCCATGCTTGCTGGTGGGGTTTATTTCTGAGGCGTAACGGAGCAGAGGTCTGCAGGAAAGGTTTGGTGTTAGCCACCATAAATATACACTGCTATCTACCAGTGTATTCTTTGAGACCGCATAATACATTGGCTTACATTAAGCTCTGAATTAAGAATATTCTTGCGATTGATTTTTCTCACGGGGTGCAAACCGGAAGGCTGCTGATTAAGAAAATTTAACTTGTACGACCCCTCTTTTTCCAGTTGCAGAAGTGTGCTGTCCTTCCTCAGCTGCTACTGCAACCCTCCAGAAGTTCAGAAATCTTGTGCACAACCCTATGATGTGGGATGGGATGCGGGATGAGGGATGCAGGATGTGGGATGTGTGACGGGATGCGGGATGCAGGATGGGATGCAGGATGCCATGGCCCGCTGGGCATGGAGGCACAAACAGCACGGCTCCGTTGGTGATCTTGCAGCCCTGAGCACTTACTCTGGCCATTAGTTCTCCTCTAGCCTGTTGTTGAAGAAAACGAAAAAATATAGTCTTGCCTGTATATGTAGTCTGGAAAAAAAAAGTGGGAAATCCTTTCAATGACAGAGAGCTTGATAGCAGAACGAGAGTATTGTTTTTGTAATTTGAACACAAAAAGGCAGATACTGTGTCAAAGATTCCTCCCTTTCAAAGGAACACATGGATTAAGAATGCCGTTTATTAATTAATACTTTTATGGAGAGTGCATGTACATCAATAATGTGAATATAAAGAAGAAGTAGTAATGAGACGTAGCTACCTCTAGCGTGACATGAAAATCTTGGCAGATATTAAAAAGGAGTAATTTCAGTGTTATGCTCCATTGTTAAATGATTGTAGCACTGGCAAAGGGAGCCAGACCGGCAGCTGGATAATGAACTGCTCTGCTTGCTCCCTGGAGAAGGTCAGAGGGGCCGAGCTTGTTGCCTCTCCTCCCAGGCTCAACTGAAAGGAGATACATAGAAGTGGGACAGAAATTTGGGAATGAAATTGCAGTTGTGTCTAATAATTATGACTTAAGAGTTATGAAACCCAACCTGTACGCTGTACCAAGCCATTATATATTTTATCCAGAAGGTCAGAAGGTTCGTTATCCATCCCACAACCTATATCTGCTAGGGCCAACCTCAGAGGCTCCTGCCATCCGGGTATTCGTCCGTCTTTGCCTCAGTCTTTGTATTGGTGCCAGTGAGTTGTGGAGCTTTGGGACCTCCATGCACAACTTAAAAAGTTGTGCCGGTGATGTTTGGTGAGGCTACAGTTAGAATAATCAATCTTAATTAAAAGAATTTTTCTTTACCCTCTGCCAAAAGAAAAACAAAAAATTGTAATAAACAAATATAATATTATATAAGACTGAAAACAGAACACCAAGACAAAGGCTATTTCAGGTAAAGATGCTGTGGCTTTTGTAAAATAGTTGACTTAGGATGGAATTTTTAAAATAGTGATTTTTTTTTTTTTTAACTAAACTACAGTTTTGAACTGTTTCCAATTTGTGTTTTTGAGAGACGTGTGGTACGAGGCTGAATCACAGAGGTGACAGACTCAGATGGCAAACGATAACCGTGTCTTCATAAAACTTCACCTGAAAAACAAAATAATTAGAGGTCTGCTGTTTATAAGCGGAGCATATAATATATGCTCTTCCCTGTTGTAAGAAGCCATAAGAGCTTGTATAGCTAAAAAGGATTTTTATGCCTCATCAGTTGCTCAGATCTCTTGGAACAATTATAATCACCAGACTAAGTGTTTTCCCCCCTTTACATTTATCACTCGAATGACGAGTGCGTTGCCATCCCGAGGGTCTGTGGTTCTATCCGCAGATCAAAAAAACCCCCTGTGGTCAACATGTTGAATCTAATCACGTTCCCCATTTCTGGGACATACTTTATTAAACATTTTCATCACTTTCAACTGTGCATTCCTACCTCAACAGATTTATATCTGTAATTAGGGGAATTGTTATTTACCAGCAGATATAAAGCTGGTGACAAGACACCTTTCAGCAACATAATTCAGATGCCACAAGTTATTGCCAGCTCCAGATTAATAGCAGAGTTATTTCTTTTGCTACAGGTTAGCAACATGCCTCCTGTCAGAAACCTTTGGGGACTGTTCAGAAATACTGGGTAACAACTAGTTGTGGTTGTCCAGCTACAGAAAATCGAGTGTATATGACAGACAGTGATCCCTCTCCAAGATCTACGGCCAGTAATGAGATCTTTTTATTTAACGAAGTCTCTAACAGATGGTGTTTCTAAATTTTGACTATTAGGGCTGGGTTTGAGAGAGGCCTCCACACAGTCTGATGTATTGCAGATGAGGTTTTGCATTTCAGCTCTAGCGAAGAGCTAATTGTGCTGCTGCCCCTGGTTGTGCTGAGGCACCGGCTCCCAGCCCCGCAGCCCCAAGGACGGCGGCTGCACGGTGACTGTCCTCGCGTCCGCAGCCACCACCACCAAAAGCACCGCTCCCGTGCAGGGGGCTCCTGGTGACCCCACTCAGAAGAGGTAGGCGGTTTCAGACGAATGAGTCATTTACTGCGTGTGGTCTGTAGAAGGTACCTTCATGTATCACAGCGGTTTCTTAGTCATTGGTATATGAGACTCTTCTACAGTTGGCTACTGGAAGGTCTGTGCTAACACCACCACCTTCATCAGCCAATTTTCTAACCTCATGAGAAAAAACCCGTTCGTCTTAGAAGCCATGCTTTCCATAAGTCCATGTTGCTCTGACATTAAGAACCAGACAACGGTGATGCCAACCAAGTCTAATCAACAGCCTTGTTGTTCCCCAGGGCTGAAGAACTGGAAACAACCAGGTTTTCACCAAATCCAATGCCACGGGTGCCATCACAACATGGCCAGGTTACCAGACATCATCCCGTTGACTAGCTGCCTGTGCTGGCGTTGCTCCAGCTGGAAGGCTTGGTCTTCTGATGGTGAGAAACCTCCCACGCTCTTCCCTATGCTTGTTCAGACCCAATTTATACTCATTTGTTCAGCGGTAGCAGTGGCCACGTTTGCTAAGCTGTTCAAACCCTTTGGTCCACTTCTGTAAACACTCTCTTATCCTTTGAAAACAGTGGTAAGGTGTTTTCTTTGCTTCATTCCTGCAAACCTTTTTCAGTATGAGAGACGTGTTCCTAGTTGCTCAGTCATTTCATGAATATGAAACACATATGGACTGCATTTTCATAGTTTCATCTATTTTCTCCACAAGCAATACAAGATGGTGGGGGTTTCTGACGTGGAAATGAAAGCGATCTAGATGCAGGGTGACTACGCACATGTAATTCAGGAGAGTAGCTTTGGGGAAACATCAGCTAGGGGAAGGGAAAGAAGAGAAATTTGAATTCAATTGGATTTTAGTAACTTCAGATTGGTTTTGAATCATATTTACATGCTTTTCTATTTCTCATATGTTTGCAAGTTTTATTGCTATAGTTCTAAGTGTCTTGGAGCTATGTGAATTAGTGGATATGTTATTACTGAGCAGGAGATGAATTGCGTTAGCAAGAAATGAGATCGTTCCCCAGAGCCCTACACAGGAAAGCTGTGGAAAACCTGGAACTGAACCCAGGTCCCAGGAGATGCAGAATGGCCCCAAAACGTATGGTGTTACGGGCCAGGAACCACCAACAGGAAGCTCAACTCAAGTTTTAAAACTCAATTACCATGAAGTATGCTGATCGGAATAGGTACGTTTTAGGCAAAATGCTCCCCGCCTCTCGCTGAGACCCAGGAGCTTTGCGGCTTTTTCTCTGTTGCTTCCAGTGGTGGCTAAATGTGAGAATTTTGTGTGGTTTCAGATTGGGAATGAAAGTGAGAAATTATTTAACACCCAGAGCTCCAATGGGAGCATCAGCAGGAGCTGGATTGATGGAAATGCCCAAAACTGATGGTGGGTTTAGGGTGGTTGTTTTCATTGTTGGTTTTAAGCTTCCTTGAATGTTTTTCTAAGCCTGTATTGCAGGAGAAGGCAAAGACTTCTTGCAGGGTGAACCAAACAAGAAATTACGGTTCCTGAATGAGAACTGCATCTATAAAATGAAAAATATGATGTGACACAGTAAAAATAGGACCGTTGTCCTAAAGTCTTTAGATCTGACATTAAAAGTAGACTTTGGGGATTAATCATAAAATAATTTTGTCATAGTAATTTGATTCAAGTATTTTTTTTGCTTTTATTGAAGACTTAAATTATACAGCCACTCACTGTCAATTAAATAATTTAAAATAATGCAGCTACTACAGTTGCCTGGTTCAGCTATTGGCTTTCCAGCATTTGGCCTTTTGCTGGGTAATATCTACTTCTTCAGGGTCCTGCTTCTCCACCACAGCCATGCTATCTGGAGGCCTCTCCTCTACAGGCGTAAGAGGCTGCAGTTGCTTCCTCTGTTTGCAAATGCACAGACTCTGTCCCACGGGGGAATTTAGCCTTCTCCAAACACCAGCCCCCAGCTCCCATGTGCATTCGAGGTCTGAAGCACTCCCAACGCACCACGAGGTTGGCTGTGCACACCAAAATGACCAGGTAACAGCATTGGCTAAAGGCTTGAGATCCTGCTGATGAACCCAACGTGGAGGACCTGGACACCAAAGGCAAAGGTGGAGGTGGAACAGGTCTGTTTCCCGCAAGGAATTTTTTTCCTTCTCCTGATTTTTAGACTCTGTCCCTTAGATGTGAAAATACCCTAATAGTATGGGTATAGAAATAGAAAATGAACTCCAAAATACTTTGATCTAGAGAATTTGAGCTTAGTTCTAGCGGGAATTGAGCAGGAGAACTTTCAAGTAATGTATGTTCAGAATGCCTTCATAACTTTTGGTTCATAAAAACAGAGAGCGATATAAAATAACAGTAAAAGTTCCTATTTTGGAAATGGACATTCTCCTTTCTGGCAATAAAAAGTAAAGGTAATTTGCTCTATTTCAAAAGGATTGTTAGTAGTTACTGTGATTTCAAACGATGTAGCTTTAATGCTCAACAGATCTGATCTTGCCAACTATAAAACATTCCTTTGGTGGTAAGTTGATGATCTATGGGTCAGAATCAGGATTCATGTTCAGAATTAATGTCTGGGTTAAAAAGAAAAAAAACCTCATGCAAACTCTCATGGCTTCCTACAGGGTAGAGGTCCCATCCTCCTTGTCGTGGCCATGGTGAAAGCTTTGTCCTTCAGAAATCCAGGTGGCTGGGAGCTACCTCCGTTGATGTGGGACTTCCTTCTGTAAGGTACTTACCAGTGGCATGCCTAAGTGGGAATGTACAAGTTAGGAGGAAAACACAAGAAGAAACACAAGAGGATTTTTTTTCTCCTGAAGTGTTTTCATGGTTTTGCCTTTTGCTTGTTCCTTTTCCCCCCAAAATCCCATTTTTTTTTCTTTTTCTTCCTCAAAGAGAATGAAAAGGAAAGCTGCTAATGAATTAAAACCCAAGAAAAGTCAATGATTTTAGTCCAGATCACTGATTTTTCTTCATGTTCATGGCAGAGCTAAAAATGTTGTCCACACTGTGAGTCTCCAGCCAGGGCTGCTTCGCACTCCTCAGCTCCCCCTCCGATTAAATTAACCCTCTGCAATTAGCACACATTCCAGCACTGCTCTTTTAATTTCACTTTCTGTTTCTCCAAACTGAATTGCCTTTAATAAAAACCTTATAGAATCATGGAATGTTTTAGGTCGGAAGGGACCCCCAGAGGTCCCCCAGCCCAACCCCCCTGCAGGAGCAGGGACACCTTGAACCACATCAGGTTGCTCACAGCCCCGTCCAACCTGGCCTGGAATGGTCCCAGGGATGGGGCCTCCACCCCCTCTCTGGGCAACCCCTGCCAGGGTTTCACCACCCTCACTGGAAAGAATTTCTTCCTTAGATCCAGTCTAAATCTCTCTTGCTTCAGTTTAAAGCCATCCCCCCTTGTCCTGTCCCAGCTGGCCCTACTAAAAAGCTTGTCCCCCCCTTTCCTCTGGGCCCCCTTGAAGCCCTGACCGGCCGCACTCAGCTCTGCCCGCAGCCTCCTCTTCTCCAGGCTGAACACCCCCAACTCTCCCAGCCTGGCCCCAGAGCAGAGGGGCTCCAGCCCTCGGAGCATTTTAGTAGCCCCTCGGATCATTTTAGTAGCCCTCCCCTGGCCCCGCTCCAACAGGTCCATGTCCTCCTTGTGCTGAGGGCTCCCGAGCTGGACGCAGGGCTCCAGGGGGGGTCTCCCCAGAGCAGAGCAGAGGGGCACAATCCCCTCCCTCGCCGCTGGCCACGCTTCTCCTGATGCAGCCCAGGGTACGGCTACAAGAAGAGGATTTATTCTTCTCTCCTAATGCTGATCCTGAGCTACCTTTTATATGGTTTAAAATTTTCAGTTTGATTCAGCCAGAGTTATACCCTAAGTTCATGGAGAAAGCAGAGTAGGAATATAAGAAAAGTTCTGAACTTATAGGTAGTGCAGATCACTATCAAGGTAGGTAATTAAAGAAAAAGAAGGAAAACTCTCCTATTTTAATTCAGAAATAAATGATGGGGAAACTAGTACTGCTGCATGAACATCCCATTTCCCAGCGGTAAAGCTTGTTTATATCTGGGTCAAGAGAAAAAAAAAAAAGTTGTTAAAATTAAGAAACAATTCAAAGTTTGGGTTTATTACATGAGGGAGGTTCAGTAAGAAATACTGAATTGTCATATGGTGCAAAAGGTGTTTTCTTAATGGGGTGCTGAGTTTGTGTTTGATTTTTTTTTTTTTTTCTTAAATATTCACCAGAAAATTAACCCCTGTGTTTTGGTCCTGTAAATATCCCCATCAATTTTTCATCTTTCATTAGAAGGATTAATGTGCATAAATATTTGCTGGGTTGAATCCCTGACCCACCCCGGGTTGGACAGACGGAGATGGGGCAGGGATCTCCTCGCTGAACGGGAGCGCTCGTGCTCAGGCAGCGGAGCGGCAGCCCTGCGCTCTGCCTTTCTAATACAACTACACGGGGGGAGACGGTTCCACGAGAGCCCCGTTCTGTGCCACACACCACACGTCTGAGCAAGAGGCTCAGGGAGAAGTGTCCCAAAGCGTCCCTGGCACCACGTGCCTGGCTCGGCCTTTGGGGCTGACGTGGGTCCCGTTTCTCCTTGTGTCTCCTTTGCTGCAGTGATAACCGGCTCGCAAGGCATCTTGCTGCTTTTGGTATTCCAATGCTATGTCCCTTGCTGGAGAAGAGGAGGCTGAGGGGAGCCCTCATCGCCCTCTACAACTGCCTGAGGGGAGGCTGTGGTGAGGTGGGGGTTGGGCTCTTCTCCCTGGTAACAGATGGTAGGATGAGGGGGGAATGGTTTGAAGTTGCGCCAGGGCAGGTTTAGGCTGGACATTAGGAAAAACTTCTTCACCGAAAGGGCTGTCAGGCTCTGGAATGGGCTGCCCAGGGAGGTGGTTGAGTCCCCATCCCTGGAGGGATTTAAAAGGATGGATGAGGTGCTGAGGGACAGGGTTTAGTGGTGGGATGGCAGGGTTAGGTTGAAGGTTGGACTCGATGATCTTAAAGATCTTTTCCAACCAAAGTGATTCTATGATTCTGTGATTGCTTAGCTTTATATTTGTAATTCCATATCCATGGAATTTTGTGGGGAAAAAAACACCTCTTAACTTTTTGCAAGATCTTATTTAAAACGCTATTTAAACAGAAAATTAATCATACACTGCAGCAGAGCTCAGCATCCTTTCCTAAAGGTGTTGCATGTACCTCTGGTAAAAATTCCTTACTTAAGGAATTCAAAATCCCTGGGTAAAATCTGCACCTAAATTTTGGGTTTGAGTTTGGTCTATGAGCTGTATATTAAGTGGATACGTGTCCTTTGCCCACAGACGGCTCGTGTCAAAGGCCTGGCTTTTCAAAGAAATTCAGCGTGTTCCCACCTGATGGTAAGCGGTGAGGGCCATGTAGGGGGATTTCCAAAAGCCCTCACGTGCCCCAGTGCCCTCATTTTGGAATGGCTTTATATGCTTTATTGGTCAGAAATTCCATCAGGTTTTGTACCAGCCCTCAAAAATCTCAGCTCCGTACTTTTCCCTTCTCAAAGCTGTCTTGTGAATAACAAACCCCACGTTGTTCCTGGGTGGTGTTCTGAAATTATTTCATGTCATCTTCTTACAGAAAAAAAAAAAAAAAATAAAAAAAAATACAGCTTCTCTCACTTTAGCACCCTTTGGGACAGCAACTGCAGATGAAGAGCAAGCAATCAACATGTCAGGATAAAATTAGATTGCCACGGATTACAAGGTTTGATCCAGTATCTGTATCAGATCTGGGTTTCAGGCGTGCACACCGCAATAGAACAGCGCTGGCTGAAGTTGGGCGCGAAGCGGTTCCAGCAGCACGCGCTGCTGTCCCCCCCTGTACCCAGGGAAAAGGCGGGGTATGGAATGAGGCATTGTACACTACGAACTCAACAGTTAATTCTAGTTACAAACAAGCAAGTGATACAAGAGCTGGCGCTTTCGGTGTCTTCCCGCGCCTCAGAGGGAGATGGCTTACGTGTTCAGTAGAGGACAGTGGTGGAGCTGCCAGGCAGCGGTGCCCACAGATGGACCCTCCTGGGGCTCAGCACTGATTTTATAACCAAATCTCCCAACTGCCTCCTTTTACCGTGCTCTGCTTTTCACCGGGGGAATGGTTTGGAAGTGAGGAAAATGGCTTCACTTTGGTTAAATGTCATGGGAGATGGGCTCCAGCAGCATCCCCTGCAAGATCTGCTGGCATCCAGTCCAGAGCAGAGCCAGCCCGGAGCAGCCCCTGGAATAGCTGGGTCCTCAGCCAGGACCTTCGCCCTGCAGGCTAACGTGGCCGTAGACCCTCCAGACAGCTCCGAGAAGGCCGGGGGCTGCCCAGCATCTGGATTACAGCTTGCACATCAAGCAGCTAGGCTTTGACATCATTTTGTCAACAAAATGCCCTAATAAGGTCAAGATATAATAATATTTGCTTCCATTTCATTGTAAAAAAAAAAAAATAGCAAAAATATTTAAAATGTTCTTTCAGAAACTCTTGGTTTGGGTCAGAAGAAGTGGGTTGGTTCCCTTGAAGCAGGTAAAACTGTGTTGCCAGCAGGTTGGAAAATGGCAGCGGCAGGCAGACAGGAGCCTCTGCCCCTGCTGCGCTAAACGAAAGCTCCAGCCTTTTTCTGGCTGTTTGTCTGTCTTCCACCAGGTTTCTGATCAACGATAATTGGCTCTCAGGCCACGTCATGGGGATACCCGAAGTTTGGCTGGGCCTTCTCCACAGGGATTGAGCCAGCGCCTGTGTTCAACCCCGGGGCGCTGCAATTTGTACCGAGTCGAATCTTCAGCCACGGTCGCGCCGTTCAGCTGCACCGATAATGGTAAAGTCATTGATTTGAACTAATTGAGGATAAAATCCATTTTCTCTCTGGTGTAAAAATATTGATACGCAGACACGGTCCTTTCGTAACCCTTGTGGCCCAGTTAATCTCCCATTTAAGGAATTTAACCTGGTTCTGCTTGTACCCAGCTATAGGATTCGTGTTATGCGACTGCAAGGATGTCCTCTACCCTTGCGTTATTTAATTCTTCAGACCTGCTCCCTCTGTTCTGTCAATAGCTTTCAAATTAATGGCCCAATCTTTTAAATTAATGAGTTTCCATCGACCTCGGTGGAAGTGGATCAGCTCCGAGCCCACCCTGCTGTCCTCGCTGGTACTTCAGCTAAAAGTAGTTCACCCACTTTCGCCTTGGAGCGCAGCGCCTGCGGCCGCGTCGCTCAGGTCTCATTAAAGCAGCCATACGTGTCCTGCTGCCCCAGACGGGAAGGGCTTTAAAAAAGAAATTTTTGGGTTTTTGTTCTGCAGTAACTCCAAGTTATTTTGGGTTCCTTTCTGTACTCATTTAGCTCAAGCAACCGGTCTGGAGAGCTCTGATTAGCCCAGGATTTCCTGAGAGAGGAAACTTAGCGCCTGCATCTTCCAAATCCCTAAATGAGGTTTGAAGAATCTTATTTCAACAATTACAGTAACAAAGCATCCCAAACAAAAGCGTATTATCGGAGCAGCTCATAGGTGATGGAGACGTTTCCAGTCACTGTAAAATATTTTTTTTTTTTTCTGTGGAAAATGCAGCAAGTGGTCAAGTCCCCATCCCTGGGGGGATTTAACAGCCGGGCAGATGAGATGCTTGGGGACAGGGTTTGGTGGTGGGGTGGCAGGGGTAGGGGAATGGTTGGGCTCGATGATCTTAAAGGGCTTTTCCACCCCAAACGATTCTATGATCCTAAGTCTTGAAGAGGGAGCACCCTGAAACTGCTGGGCTGTCACCCAGGATGTGGACATCTCAATATCTGACGATCTGTTCTGAGCACGGCCTGGAGTGCTTCTTGATTTTGTTTAAAAGTGCTTCCAAATGGCCATCATGGACAACTGACAGGACATGGGAGGAGAAGGGGGGGAAAGGACTGGGAAGAAGGTTCCTCCGCAGCGGGTAGACCCCAAACTAAACCCCATGGCTCCAGACCACATTCCCACCACTGGAAGTGCCTTGGAGAGGCTTTGCCCTGCCCTGGCTCCCTCGGGGGCAGAGCCCCTGCCCTGCCAGCCTCAGGGGTCTGCAAGCCCCACATGACATTGCCTTGACCTTGACCCCCACCAAGGACCCAGCTCCTCCTGTGCCCCAGCAAACACCAGCGGGATGGGCTGGGGGCAGGCGGTGATGCAGGGCAGCAAAGCATGGCCCGGCTTCTCTGGAGATCAACACCAGGGTGAATATTGAGAGGGGTGAAGCCAGGAGAAAGATCACTTTAAAAGGGAGTAAAATAAGGCGTAAGAGAAAGTCATGATTGAGTGGCACAAAAGGGAAGGGAAGTCATGGATGTCTGGTACTCAGTCTATCGAAGCAAATGAACGAAGGTGAAAATCTATGACATAAAACCACATCAACAGAGAAGAATCTGATATCGCTAGCTGGGGAGACCGGATTCTCAGTGCATTTTGCCAGAGTTTGCTTCTTGTTGTACGCGGGGATAAAACCTTGCATAGACCAGGCTTCCTACAAAATGGCTGGGGAAGGACACGAAAGGAATAGATAAAACAGATGAGGAGAAGATCTGCGCTCTCATACAAAGTGCAAAGCCATGAGGGGACCTTAAAAAAAATTAAAACTTAATTTACAACGAGCACTCCTGATTTCTGCCGTAAAGTGTTCCAAAACAATCTCATGACTCAATTTCGGCAGCCGTTGGAGTAGGGAGAATTACATAAGATCCGTGCTGTTTGCTTTATTTTATGCTTAACTCATATTCTCAATGATTCATTATCAAGATTTGTCAGGACTAATTAAGAAGAGTGCCAGCTGTGATAGCGTTTGATATCACGGCACCTTGCTCAGCGGGGACTCAACCGAGATGGCTCCTTGCGCGGAACGAGCTGATAGCAAGCGGTGATTTAGCGGCTTGCTGCTCACCGTGGTCTGAGCCGTCAGGAGGGCGAAGGTGTTTAGCAGCCCCTGCGGACAACCTGCCTCTTTACGTGAAACTGAGTTTTCGGTAACTCTCTATTAAACAACCACCACAATTTATTAAGTTACATGTATGATTTTCTTTTCTGTGGTAAGCCACCTCTCTTTGTTTAAAGAAAAAGAATTAAATTTGAAAAAGGACGCAGTTTTACATTCAGGAAGGCATGAGCGTAAAAACATCGTATTTGGTTATGGCTTTGAGCCTGAGTTTTTAGCGCCGATGTAAACCATCCGGTGGGCTCAAACCTCTGGCAGTAGGTTACAAACAAAACCTTCTTGACCCACGTTTTGTACAGGCGGAGTCATCCATCGTGTAATCTATGCACAGTAATCTATGCACCAAGTAATTAGTTTCTGGGCAGCAATGGCAACGTTTCAGAGGCTCATTTACAGCGGGGTGGGATCTGGCAGCACCGCGGCTGCTCCGGCTCTGCCCCTTTTAGGAGAAGGGGTAATGGTTTTAAACTAAATCAGGGTAGGTTTAGGCTAGATATAAAGAAAAAATTCTTTACAACAAGGGTGGTAAACCACTGGAACAGGTTGCCCAGAGAGGTAGTGGAGGCCCCATCCCTGGGAACATTCCAGGCCAGGTTGGATGGGGCTCTGAGCAGCCTGATCTAGTTAGCAGTGTCCCTGCCGACTGCAGGGGGGTTGGACTCGATGACCTCTAGTGGTCCCTTCCAACCCAAAACATTCTATGATTCTATGATTCTATGATCCCAAGGCGTTGGCTTCGCCCCAGCAGCGCCCGGAGCACGTGGGAGCACCGCTCGGCACAGGCGGAGAGCCTCCAGCTCTTGAAAACGAGATTGTGGAAAGCAAGTCTTAAAAAAAAAAAAAACCCAAACCAAACAAAACTCAAACTCGGTACCTAAAATCAGTGGTGTTTTTATCTTAATCGCTCCGAGCCTGTTGACCAGTAGCCCTTCTGTAAACAGGGATAATGATACCACTTATCTCGTGAAAATAAATTACTGTTTTTGAAACACTCAGCCGCTATAGCGCGGATCAAGATAGAAAAGCCCAGGAAGAAATTATTAATTCTGACTCAGCACGCGGCGAGCGCTCTGCGGCAGGAGGCTTGGGGACCCACGCTGAAGGTGGAGGATAAAGCAAGGGATTGAAAAACTGTCGATGGAGTGAGCGCTGCCCGTTCGGCGCGCTGAAGGAGGTAGAGGCTGGGCAGAACACAGAGCCAGGGCTCATCGTTTCGTTAAGGCTACGTCATAACGTGTGCGGAACGGGCTGAGGAAGCGATCACGGGTCTGGCATTTTCAGTGGTGGATCCTGCGTGCTGAACGCTGCTTTTCCAGTAGGCGTTGTGGCTTTTTCAGGGAAACACTCCAGCAGACGGCTGCGAGGAAGAGGATGCCTGCAACTTCGGTGGGAGAAAAATCCCCGCGTCTCTCCTCTCGCTGCGCCTCGGCTGCCCTGGGGCATCCCAGCGGCCTGTCCTCGGCCACCAGAGGCGTGGAGGGCATGGTCCTGCCAAAGCCAAGTCATGGTGCTTCTCCCAGCTCTGCTGGGATGCCTGGGGATGGCGAGGCTGGTTTTGCTCAGGGATGGGTGCTGCACGCCCGGCTCTGCCCGGCGCTAGGAGCACCCTCGCCATGCACCAATGTGTTGGTCTCCTCTGAAGGGGCCCAAATGCCACCACCTACTTGGGTGGGCTGGTACAAATATTACCAGTTAAAGGTATTTTTCTCCTCAGAAATAGATGAACCCTTTTTTGTCTGAATTATTTTTTGGGGAAAAAAAAAAAACAATCAATCAAATAGTTTTAGAGCATTTTTGCTTAAAATTTGGCAAAGTGGTGAAGAAAAGAAACAGGGCACTCGTGACCAGCAGGAAAAAGCCTCTCGGGAGCATCCTGAGCGACTCGGTCAGCCCAGCCCGCGGCTTTAATGCCACTTTGGCCCTTGGAAATCTCCAGGCACCGCAGGCAGCCGGGGAGGAGGGGGCCGGCCCGCGCTGGCTGGATCGGTTTATTGTCTGACATTATAAAAATATTATTATTTCAGGAAAGCCATCTTATTTAATTATTGTGAATGTGCAATTCCTTCATTTTTAATTCAGTATTGGAGGAGATGTTCCAAGCATTAAGTGAATCAAAATATTCTTAGTAGATCAGAAACCAAGAGAATAATAAGTGTTTGAAACCCAAAAGTTGTTCTCGGTGGATTGCAGTGATTTTAGTGATTTGGCTGAAGCGCCCGTCTAATAGAGCTGCCTATTTGAAATGTTTGGGATCCCAAAGGAACGGTTTTGAAGTGTCTCCCCATAACGGTTTGATCCATTCCTCTCAAACGCTTGGATGGCTTTCAAAGCCAGGGGACAGGTACTGATGGGGCTTCGAGGGGGATGCGTGTTTTGCATGGTCTGGTGGGAAAAAATGCCTCAAGTCTCCTCCTGTCGCGAGGGCAGGGGCAGAGGTGACCAAACTAATGGGAATTTCCGTGTAGAAAGTGGGAATTTCTCAGAACTGGCCCCAAACTCATTCCTGGGAGGAGCAAGGCTTTCCTCCCCCGCCGTCTCCGTCTTCCCCTGGCGGTGGGAATGGTGGTACCCGACCCCCCCCACTGGGACTCCTTTTCCTAAACATGCGCTACATAGATGGGATCGCTTCGTAACGTTTTGTTTTCCAAAATACAGCAAATTTGGCTTTAAAACTGAGTGTGTGCTGGTGTTCAGAAAAAATGTTATTGCCGGTTTGGTTATTTCTGAAACTGTCTTCCTGATGGAGACAATTACGGTTTGAGAAACCAAACAAATTCAAATAAAGATGCCATGACTTGTTGAAAATATTTCCCCCTGGTTATCCTGCAGGTTCTATCTATTAACCTGGTGGTATTTTACATAAATAACCTTTATTGATGAAAATGACAAAATTCACCATCTCTGCACTCGTAAAAATCTTACAGTGGGATTTTTTTTTTTAAATAGTATTACCAAAAATTCTCTTTCCAAATATGTTGAGCTCCTAATATGCAGGACAGGATACATCACAGCGTCAGCTATGATAAAAATAAGAGCAGTCGCTGTTAGTGCCCGCGGGCACCTTCTGCTCTAGCTGCCCTTCCAGCAGGGAGCCTGCCTTCGCGGCGTGGGCACCTCCTGAAAGGTTTGGACCTTGGCAGTAGCGGCTCGCAGCTCTCCCGCTGCCCTGTCCCCGTGCCAAGGCACATCCCTCCCCACGGGAGAATTTCGTGGCTGGGGCATGACCCAGGGATGCGACCCCGCCATGCCCCACGCGCAGAGCAGTAGGCGGCGGCTCCAGCCCCAGCGCTGAGGGTGCCAGGGAGGTCACCCCAAGACCCAGCACCATGGGGACCCTGGCACCGCAGCAGCCATGGGTGCCCTCCTGCCCGTGGCATCTGCCGGCACGGCGGTGACCTGCTGGTGGGCAAGGAAACCTCTCCGTCAAGGGCTTGGACCACGCGCCGCATCTAACAGATTGGCTCCGACTTACGGCCAAGGGTTTTCTCATCCTCCCAGCGCCTTGTTCTTTTTTAAGCAATAGCAGCCTGTGCACAGGAGGCGACTGAAAATGGAAAATAACTGTGTATGTGTAGATTTGGGGGAAGAAAAAAAAAGAGAAATGTTTCTCTCCAGAGCTGCACTGCTTTGGTTTTGTATGGGATCGCGCTAGCGTGTTGCAACAGAGAATTAGGCCCAGGTACTTTGTGTTTTAGCACAAAATAATCATTGCTTTTTTTTTCTCATAGACTTGGGAAGAATCTGCAACACATACTTTATATTTACTAACTTAATATATATTAAATTATAATTTATTTAGCATTTACAATATATCTTAATAAGGTACCGTTTCATAATTTATAATAAAATTTGACTATAAAATAATTATAATCTC
This sequence comes from Butorides virescens, assembly GCA_017310255.1. Taxonomy (NCBI): domain Eukaryota; kingdom Metazoa; phylum Chordata; class Aves; order Pelecaniformes; family Ardeidae; genus Butorides; species Butorides virescens. The sequence goes on along the minus strand of JADKXX010008485.1, from coordinate 14,714 downwards.
ATATAAAGTAAGATCTAGCAAGATTGCCAAGCTACTCTATCCTCGAAGAGAATTTGCTGGCCCCTGGCCTCCCTGGAAACCAGAGCCACACTGACCCCTTCTCTTTGCAAACAGCAACAGCAAAGCACCGAGCGAAGGATCAGAGTTTTTCACTGGCCCCTGCTCCAAAACCTCCTCGGTTTCCCAACGCCAGATAAGCAGGAGCGCTGGCTGCTGTCCCAACACTGCCTTCACCCAACAAATTAATTGCTTGTACCACGGCCATTACAGTTGTTCAAAATGACCTCCAACCGTGCACGGCAGCATCATGCTACATTCCCAACGTTGGAAATCTTGCTTTATTTCTCCTTTCTGCCAGTCCCTTGCTCATCGTTGTGCTTCCACTGGTCGGGCGTAACACGGGTTTGCGTTCCCCCTGCCAGTTGCCCACATAAAAGCGATGTTTAATTATACAGCGCCTTTGAAAGTAGATGTGGGTAAGATCCTCCTGTGATGGAAATTGCGTAGCTCCCCTGAAGGATGCCAGCTATGATGCTGACGCCTTTCTGGCAAAATCTTTGCTTATCCAGTAGCAGTTTGGCTGAATCCACGATCTTGTTTGACAGACAAGTAAGGAAACATTTCTGAATATGCTTTTGGACGTGTTTAACCACTGTTTACTTCTAAACAAATTCTCTTGCTAAAAAGATCAGGCTTGGGGTTTAGTTGGGGTTTGGTTTTTTTTTTTTCCTTTTTTTTGGGTGAAGTTTTGTTTTGTTTTGTTGGGTTTGTGCAAACCGTCACTGGGGGAGACGGCACGGGGGAAGCCCGGGGGCGGGGGGCGGGGGTGGGCTGCCAGGTGCCTGGTCCTGCAGGGAGGAGTTGTGGTGCTGGTGTGCATCGGACCCCAAAATGCCGACCTCCCTGCACGGCGCTCTTTGGGTGAGGAAACCAGGACGGCTTCGTTCTGATCGTAGGAGGTCTACAGCCTGCGCCGCCGCGAGCGCCGTGGTCCCACGGTTGAACCAGGACGGCTACGGGAAGCGCTCGCCGGGCTCTGTCAGCTCCGCGAGTGCCTTGTGCCGGGGATGTGCTACGATACAAGAGGGACTGACTGCCACGTGACGTACAAACGTCGCATTGCAAGGACTTCCCCACCACCCCCGTATGCTTCCATCTAAAGACATCAAACGCTGGTTTGCTGTACGGACATCGCTTTCTGAGAGTCGTTTCCGATTAGGGCTACGACTTTAACACGATTTAGAACATCGTAACTCAAAATTCTCCCTGATGGCTTTAAGAGTAGGTGAGCTCAGTTTGGAGTGGACATAATCTAATTTTTGCTTAGGAACTGCTTGTTGAATCCACTCAGCGTGGCTGTTCTGGTGGGCCGTACGCGAGGAGAGGATGTTTTTAGATTCAGTGGGCTCCGGGCCGTTACGCGGCGCAGGTGCGATACGCTCCTGGTGGTGTTTAGTCAGCGTTGTCTCACCTCCAGGTATTCGGTAATCCCAGCCAAAATGAAAGGCTGCTTCAAAGTAAAGCACGGCAGTGACAGATGCCCAGGCTATTATATTTAGTTTCTTGTCTGAGAGGGCCAGATTGAACGCGCGTCGCTGGCTGCGCACAGCGGATGGGGACCAGGTACGATGAAAGGGAGATTACTGGCTATTTTAAGAGTCAAACTTAAAAAGCAGGAAATTGAAAACTGATAAACGGGGGGGGGGGTTTAGGCGATGTCCAATTAGACGGTGGTACTCGTTACCACGGGAGGCCACTGAAGCCAAGTGCTTAGCAAGAGTGGAAGAGGGACCGGGCACTTTTATGGATATCAAGAATATGCAGAGTAATGATTAACTGTATCAATTTTTGTAATGTAATTAGAATAATTTTTCATGCTTCAGGGCTTAAACCAATTTCTAGATATGAGAGACCAGGATGAGACTTATGGTAGGAACAGATTAAAGCCATCTGCATACCGCAGAGCTCCTGCCTTTTCTTCTGACACATCCACTGCTGTTCCAAGACAAGATCCTAGGCTAGGATGGCCCCTGGGCCTGCCTTGATCAACCGTGTCATTCCTTATGTTGCCTTAGGAAATCTGGGGTGGAATATGCAGCCTCATTGCTTAGGTAAACCAGGGTGTGAGGAAAAGGAGGATGAAGGAGAGAGCAAACGGGTTTTCTGTAATTTTGAGCAGACAAATGCATTGGGTGTAACTGTCGATTTGCCCAAACAAAAAAAAATAGAGAAGAGAGGAAGCTTTCAAAATCATGACGTAGCGTCCTGCAAAACAATGGGATTTATTAGAAAGGATTGCTTAGATCTGCACCTTTCTGAACCCTGAGCACTTAAGGCAAACTTGAGTCAACGCTTGCAAACCCTTCGCTACAACCACTAGAGTCAAATTTGTTAATAATAGTGAATGCAGCTGAGATTCTCAACGAGGAGCTTGAGGTGGGCAAGAGGTAAATAAAGGCTGAGGAGCTTACGCTTTGACTGTGCACCTTCAGGTAAGAGGGGGGTGGAGGTGGTGTCACCGAGGAACAGCCGAGGGGGAGATCACTTAGGCTGTGCAGTGGGTGAACCGACACAACGAGTCCAGGGGCCTGGGGGCATCGAGGGGTGGGAAAGGGGCAGGGGCCGGGCTGCAGCTCAGCCGGCAGAGGTTGGAAGAGGAGCGGGTGTCTGTGCCCGGGGCTGCGGGGAGGCAGCAGCCAAGTGACCACCATCCGTGACCCCCCCCCAGCACCCCTGTGCCCCATCCTGCGCATGAACTTCCCACGTGGGCCAGCGCGGGTTTGCCAGGGAAGCACGGCCGTGCTTCCATCCCGTGAGGACCAGAAACGATAAACGGCAAGGCCTGGGTGAGGGCACAAGCTGGAGCACGATACCACATTACAACAAAATGATCTCTTACAATGTTTTCAGCCCATGGAAAAACTAAATTTTGGTCCCAAGCCCAAAAATTGTAATTTCTAGTGGAGAACTCCAGCTGCTTTTACTGTTGTTTATGCTTGTTATTTCCTGGCCCTACTGCAAAATCCTCCGACCTGCTACGTCTGCCCAGTTCTGCTGCTGCTCTCCAAACGGCCCCTTCCACCAAGGAACACGCACACGCCTTCGCTGGTCCTGGTGGGATTGAACAGCACCAGTTGGGAGACCTCGGCTGTGGTAACTTCTGCCAAATACAAGTTGATGCAGAGAACCAACGTATAAGGGAGAGAAAAAAAAAAAAAAAGCTGAAAAATATTGTAAGGATGCAATTTTAAAAATACAGATATTTTAAGTGTTAAAATGCCTTAATAATGGTTGGAAGATGTGTCACTAACCATGAGCCAGCCCCACCTCGGTTGAGACCTGACCAGCGCAGCCACTCACTTGTGTCTGCCAGGCCAGCGCGCCGCAACGTTTCGGCACGGTGACATAAAACGGGGCTAGGCCAAACCAGACACAAACCATCAGGTTTTGCTGAGGTTTTTTTTTTTTTTTTACTGTTACAACAGGAACAGTTGTGCTGCTCTGACTTCACTGAAATGTAACGTGTTGGAAATTAAGCAATCACTGGAGCTGTCTGTTCGAGAGCAACGCTGCAGAGCCGTAGCTGGCCGGGGCAGCCCGAGCAGCGAGTGCTGCCGGCCCAGTGTGTGCTGGGGGCCAAATGGTGGACAGCGGGGATATACTTGATCTGGCATTTATGGGGAAGGAATTAAAGCCTGTCTCCAAAAAACCCACGCTTGGTCTGGCGGGAACCAGGTGCCAGAGATGTATTTTGCGTTACTCTTGAATTGGGAGTGTGGCAGGGCAGGGATTTGCTGGTCAGCGGGGAGCGGCAACAGCAACAGGTGACCCCTCCCTGGATCTCGCCGTTTTGGGATGAAGGGAGCAAACCCAGGATGTTCCGGCATCCTCGAGATCTCGGTGTGCCGAACAAAACCGGGTCTGGAGTTCTTAAAATAGACCGTCAGCTGCATTACTTGGGTTTTGGGAGTATGGGGTTACATCCTGACTCCTCCTCCTCCTCCTCCTCCTCCTCCTCGCTGGCTCTGCGGGTACCCACCTTAGCGGGAGGAGGATCTCTTTTCTGTGTCACAATCCGGATTACCGGGTTTGATGCCACAGGCTTGCTAGGAGGCTCCCGTACCCGGGCGGCTGGCTCCGCCGCGGCGCTCCCCGCCGGCCCCGCTCCCCGGGGCGCTGCCGGTCCCTGCGGGCCGGGGGCGCCCGCTGCCCGCGCCGAGCCCCGCTCCGCGCCCCCGCCGGCGGGAGGAGGGGGAGGAGGAGGAGGAGGAGGAGGAGGAGGAGGAGAGGGAGGATGCTCCGGAGGGGCTGAGCGGCGTCCCCGCGCCGAGCCGCCTTCCGCGGGCGCTTCCGAGCCGCGGGCCGCCCCGCACCCCCGCGCCCGGCTCCGGCTCCCGGCGGCGACACCCGGCTGCTGCCGCTGCGCTGCGGGACCGGCCGCGGGAAGCGGGGCTGCCCCGGCTCCCCCCTGCCCCGGCGCCGTCGGGGTCCGGCCGGCCCCCGCGCCACCTGTAGCCCCCCACCCCCAGCCGGGGCAGGGTCCCCGGTAGGGGCCGGTGCCACCCCCCGTCCCCGTCCCCGTCCCCATCCCTGTCCCCATCCCCATCCCCATCCCCATCCCTATCCCTATCCCCATCCCCATCCCCATCCCCATCCCCATCCCCATCCCTATCCCCATCCTCATCCTCATCCCCATCCTCATCCTCATCCCCATCCCCGGCCCGGGCTCGGGCTCGGGCTCGGGCTCGGGCTCGGGCTCGGGCTCGGGCTCGGGCTCGGGCTCGGGCGGCCGCATCCTGCGCAGCGGCGGCGGGCGGGGCGGCGGAGGGGGCGGGAGGCGGAGAGGACCGGCCACCATTTAAAGCGGTAGCGGCGCGGCGCGGCTCCCCAGTGCCGTGCGGCCGCGGAGCGCGGCGGAGGCAGCGGCGGCCAGGGCGGGCGGGAGCGGCCGATCCCCCCCCCCCCCCCCCGCCCATCCCGCCCCGCCGCCCCGGCCCCTCCGGGCTGCATGAAGGCGCCGGGCAGCGCGGGGCATCCCCACCATCATCGCCCGGGGCACCACCGCCGCCCGGGGCATCCCCACCATCCTCGCCCGGGGCATCCTCGCCCGGGCGGCGGCGGCACCACCATGCTCCGCCTGGGCAGGCTCCTGCGGCTCCTGACTCTGATGAAGTTGCCCTGCTGCCTGCTGGAGTTCCTGCTCTCGGAGGCGGCCCAGGGGCAGGAGATGTACGCGCCCCACTCCATCCGGCTGGAGGGGGACATCACCCTGGGCGGCCTCTTCCCCGTCCACGCCAAGGGCCCCCCGGGCGTGCCCTGCGGGGACATCAAGAAGGAGAACGGCATCCACAGGCTGGAGGCGATGCTCTACGCCCTGGACCAGATCAACAGCGACCCGGACCTGCTGCCCAATGTCACGCTGGGCGCGCGCATCCTGGACACCTGCTCCCGCGACACCTACGCGCTGGAGCAGTCCCTCACCTTCGTCCAGGCTCTCATCCAGAAGGACACCTCCGACGTGCGCTGCACCAACGGGGAGCCGCCCGTCTTCGTCAAGCCGGAAAAAGTAGTTGGAGTGATCGGGGCGTCGGGAAGTTCGGTGTCCATCATGGTGGCCAACATCCTCCGGCTCTTCCAGGTAGGGCTGCGCGGCGCCGGGCGGGCGGGCGGCGGAGCTCCCCCCCTCCCGGGCGGGCCGGGCCGGGCTGCGGGGCTCTGCCCGCCGCTGGGAGCTCCGCCAGCCCCCCTCCGGAGCCGCTGCTTTCCCTCCCGGCCACCCGCTCTTGTCTCGGTGTGTGTGTCCCCCCCCTTCTCCCTTCTCCACGGTGCATGGCACTTTCTGGATTTATCGCCCCATTTGCAAGAAGCGATCCGGGAAGGGGGGGGGGAAGGGGGGGGAAGACAAGGCGCTGTTTGCGATGGGTTTGCGTTGGAAGGAAAGATGGCTCGGCAGGGATGCGGGCGCAAGGCAGCGGGGCACGGCCGGGACGGGCTGCGCGCCTGGGATCTCCGCGCCGTGGGAGGGCGGGGGCTGGCAGCGCCGCAGCCGCCCCCGTCCCGGGGCCGGGGAGGGGGGGGCGAGGAGGGGGGGAGGTGGGGGGGCATTCCCCGGCGGCACTTGGCGGCGACCGGGCTGCGCTGGGCGACTCCGGGCACCCACCGCGTTCTGGGGCCGGCTCTGGCCGGGCTCCCTCCGCCCTCCCGGGGGGGGCACGGAGCCAGCCCGGCCCCCGGCCGGCCGGAGGCGGCGGAGGGGCTGGGGGCGGGCGGCCGGGCCCCGGCAAGCGGCGGGGGATGAGCCGCGCCGGCGGGTGAAGGCTGCGCGCCCCTGCGCGGGAGATGCGCTGCCCCCCGCTCCGGCCGCGTTGCGATCGTGCCCCCCCCGGGCGCCGGGGCTCGGCCTCACTGACTGTAGGGGAGCGGGGACCGGTGCCACCCGCCCCCCGGCTGCATCCTCCTGCCCTTCTCCGGCGCCCCAAGTCCAGGAGAGCGCATCCGTCCGGGGCTGAGCCGGGGCTTGGCTCCCCGGCGGCGGGGGGGGCCGGGGCCGAGGCCCCCGGGGTGGGGGGTGACCCCCGGGGCGGTGGGTGAAGCCGCCGGGGCCCGCAGCGGGTGCTCCCCGGCAGCGATCGCGGGTGCAGTGGCAGTGACGGAACCGCCACCAGATGCATCGTGAGCAGCGGAGTTTCTCGCTTCCTATCCTACGCCTTCGCATGCGGAAGGTGGTGGTGGGGGGGTTTATTTTTATTTTTGTGCAGCGGGCGGAGAGATCCCCCGCTTTTCCCAGCTGGAAACTTGTGAGGTTTTCACGGCAAATCCACTCCCTGCTGTCAGCAGCCGTCGTTGCTCCCTATTCCCATCTGGCCGTCGGTGCCAGGTACGGCCGTCCCTCGCCAGGCATCGCTCCCTTCGAGCCATGCGCCTGCTCCCATCACTGCCCAGCCGGACTCAGCCCTGTCCTTTTTTCCTGAAAGACCGTGAAGGATCTGCTTTGGGGTTTGTTTTTTTTTTGCTCGCCTCCCCCTCTTGGCAAATTAAAATGCGCCTTGGACTGCCTCTGGATTCAGCGGTGTGCTGAATCGCTAACAATTTGTGCAGCTTTAACGTGTGGCTCTTCGTATTGAAATGCTCCCTCCGAGAGAGCAGCCCCGCTCCGCTTGCGTGTGCGCGCGAGCCTGGCATCGCTAGGTACGCCGTACTTATTTCTCGTCGGCACTTCTTGCATGACAAACGCCCCTTCCCGGGCTGCAAAACAGATGATCTCATGTTCTGCTTCAGCTGGAGCCGAGAAGCTTGGAGGGATGCGAGCGGTGCTGAAGTTCTGCTGAAGTACTGGTTCAGCAGGCGCTGAGCTGCTGGCGACTTCCCCCAGCCCGGAGGTTGAAATTAGCCAGCTGGTTTCTACCGAAATCTCGTTCAAGAGCAAATCCTGGGCACTCTGTACGGAGAGCTCGCTCAGAAGGAAATCCTGGGCACCGGGAGCCTTTTGTATGGTGCCACAAGACCTGCAAAATCTTTGGTGATCTGTTACGTAATGGAGTTTGCAGAAAATAAGACATTTAGGCAGCTTCTGCATGTGGAGATATTTATATAAATCTAAATATTTTAATGTATTGTGACTAAGCATCTGTTCAAAATTGCTTTTTAACGAAATCATCCAGAAAGCAGGAACGGGTACATACTGAGAGAGATCTTACTGAATATGTATTTTACAGCTTGGTTCTGCCTTCTTTAAGCAGATTTTGCATGCAATAAAACTCTTCCCTTTTCTTCTCCCCTCCTTCAAGACCCAGTTCAGAACCTGGCCCAGCCAGAGAGAAATAAGAACGAGTGAGCTATTTTCAGAGAGAGGAGGAGAACTGGACCTATCAAGCCACTAAGTGCTGGTGCCTGGCGGTGGGTGAGAAGCTGGGAGTTATTGGAATGAAAAAACCAACAGCCCAAGCACCAGCAGCTTGCTCACCTACATACCTTCTCAAGCGCCTGCGCCGCTGCAGCCAGCGTGCTTCTCGTGGGGTTTACTGCCCGTGGCGGTGGGGAAGGGTGGGGGAATGGCTCCGGAACACTTGCTGTCATGCCCAAAGTGGCTTTTCCCTAGCGTCTTGTAGATGAAAACTCTTCCTTTCCATCTGTGGAGGCCTGTGCAAAGCAATCTTACTCAGTAGTGTTTACAGTTCTCTGGCAGTATCTTGGAAGAGAAATATTTGTACTCTACCTTAATGTAGGGAGAAAAAAAAATAAATATATATATATATAACCCATACAGAGCACAGTGGGGTTTCCTCAGCCAGCAACTGAGGCTTCTGGGGCGTTCTCTCCAGGAGGGGTAAGACTGAGGTGATTCATCTTCCCTTCTGCATGTGAAGTTAGGGTATCTCTCCATGCTGTCTGTTCCCAATCCAGCACAGAGGTTTGGGACCCCCTCCAGCTAAGGCCAAGGGGGGGGATCAGCAGGGGAGACCAGTACTGAGGGCCTCTGGTTTGAATTCAGCCATGTAATGACCGTTGGAAGCTTTGTAGAAGCTTTCCTCTTGTAAAAACTGGTGTGAAGGTTCTACATTAGACTTGGGCTTTTTCCTGCGTGATGAAAGCAAAAGTCCCTCCCGTGCCTCTGTAGCTCTCTTCCCCACTTATCCCCGAATCGCACCTTTGATAAAAGATGATGGGAGTGGGTGGGGCGGGGGGATTTTCCCCGGAGCCATGGGGATGGCGCTGCATCCCAACTGCGTGTGGCTGCTGCCGGAGCGAAGCCGTAGCCCCAGCTCTGCCCGCCTCTGCCGTACCCACTGACGGAGAGAAGCTCTTGGGGCAGCTGAGACGCAGGCGTAGTCAGAGTTGGGTCATCACTCTGAGTCACGCAGGATGTGCCGATGCCTTGGAAGTGGGCACAGGAATTGCCAATGAGGGCAGTATGTCTCCTAAGGCCAAGTGCATGAGGATTTCTCTTCCAAAGTTACAAGTAATGAGAGATGCAACTGCCCCGCACAAGCGCAGGGTTTAGGGGAAGGGGGAGGCTTTCCAGCCAAGTCACTGCCACCGGCGTGGCGCGGGACCTTCCGTTAGTGACTTCAGTGAGGATGTTAAGCTGGACTTGATCTTAAAAGTCTTTTCCAACCTAAACAATTCTGTGATTCTATGATGCTGAAGAGCATCCCAGCTGGGCGTCAAGGCCCCATCTCCAGGAGCAAGTTAGACCCCACGCCCGAGAGGTGCTGGAGCACAGCTGGGTGCGTGAGTGCCCTTTGAAGGCAACGCAGAGGAGCTCCCCGCAGTTTGGCGATGGCTGCCCTTGGGAGGGGTCGAGCTGGGGGGGTGCCTCTGGCTGGATGCTTTATTTTTGTGTCTCTTAACTTCATCCTCTTCAGAAGGAGGGACGCCGGTGCCCTGGCGGGAGGTACAGGAGATGGCCCTCTCCGCTCTCCTCTTCTCCTGGGGGTTGTGCCCCATCCCTGTCCGGGGCCGGGAGGGGTTGTTACGCCCCAAACTTTGGGCGCAGGGCTGCGTTGGGCACCAAGAGCCTGTGCCGTTGCTGCAGGGCCTCGGATTAATGCAACAGAAGGGATAATACGGTGTGTGGTGGACCGTGGAGATATCAATGCATAAACATTCAAGTATGTCAAATACAGTGACTTTTTCAAAATACAATTCTATTAGAGCATGCCAATAAATAGTATGCCGATGGTAAATTAAATATCTGTTCTAAAAATAAAACAATTTGGAAAGCTGTTTCCAAATGCATCGGGGAGTTCAAGGCAATATGTTTTTTAGGCTGTTAGTTTTGCATTGTAAAAAAATATTGTTACTTCAGTGTCATAGCTTTCCTTGCAAATTTAACTCCATGAAATTCAATAACTATGCCGAAAAAAAAATCACCAAATGTTTCATCTGTTTTGTATTTTCTGGGAGTAGAACCATGCAATATGGGGAATATCAGCACACTGATTTCTTTTTTTATACTGGAAAACTAATTTTTGGACTCCCTTAGAACTACAGACTTCTCATTACAAGCTTTAATAATGAACTAATTACTGCTTCAGGTGTCTGTCCTCGGTGGATGTAATTTTAAATAGTCAATCAACAGCCGCTCTCCCTTGGCTAAATACCTTTTTTCCTTTATCAGTGATGGTTCCTAGGGCCCATAGGGGTGTGTTACCAAGCCCCTTCAGGGAACATTTCGGACACCAGCGTGGGTTGGTAGGAGTACAGTGAGGTTGGGGGTGTAAACTGAAACGTCCCGTGTGTCCCCTGGGGGCTTTTGGCTGCTGTTCCTTCTGCGGGTGCCCTCCTACTAAATGAACAGGCTGAAAGTTGCAGTCCTGCCTTCTGCTCTGGCCACACTGCAGCCAGTAGAAACGTGATTATTTGGAAAGGAATACAGCTTGAAAGCACAGCCCTCAGCCGGATGCTTCCCTTTTCTTAGAAAAGGGTGAGCGTTTTCCAAGGCTCTCCGAGCGAGGACGCCCTCCTTGCCAAAGCGGTGGAAGCCGCCAACGAGCTGTGGCTGGCTGAGCTGCAATGTTCGAGGCGCTGCGACTGCTATCGATGGAGATGGTGGTTCTGTCTCAGCTTCTGGCTTGAGGGAATTAAATTTGGCTCCCGGCACTCAGAGATGCCTGTTCCTGCTGGATTGGCAGCATGGTCATGGGGAAGAAGGATGAGGGCTGCATGAGAACCACTTTACGGAGCCTGCGATCCCATGGTTTCGGGAGATGCTTCTTAAGTGTTTGGTTTTTAACTAATTTTGCACTGCTCATCTGATTGGTTCCCATAAAATCCTGCAGAATTTGCAGACGGATTGTTCCTCCCTCCCTCCTTCTTGTGTGTTTAAGTTCCCCTTGGGAATACAGGCTATCAGCCCAACGGTTTCTGTTCATATAGGTTCTGGGTGCAAAGCCAAAGATGCATGGTGAGACCTCACCTTGACTTACTGAGATGGTAGTGAACAGCCAATTCCAGTTACTGCCGTGTCCCTGCCATGGGGCAGCTCCTGGGTTATCCCTGGGAGTTGGGAAGAGAGCTGGCGTACATTAGTGCTATTTTTTGCTAGATGCTAATATATTTTCTACTGATTACCAGCTTATCACATTTTCCTCTTGTAATGTTTGATAAGACGATACTGGTTTGAGGAAGTGAAGTAATGGTTCATTTTTTAAGAGATACTTCAGGAAAACTATACATTTTTCAGTGAGACTCGTATAGAGAATTTAACAAAAAGCTAAAAATGGGAAACAGTAAACTTCAGTTCTTTGCCCCTTTTAAAAAAATGGCTTTTGTGTTTCTCAGCAAGCTTCCATTTTCCTCAGCCGCTAAATACTTGTCCGTGTTGTTACCGATGCACCTAATAGGTGTCAACGAGCTGGGCCGCGCTGTTCTGCTGTATTGGTGCGGAAACGCTGGGCTCTGGTTAATGATGTGGGATCTTCTTCCCTCAGTATGAATCAAAAGTAAAGGAAAATCCTTGCTTCAGGAATTGAGGGGTTTCCATGTGGAGTTACTAAGGGGAGGTTGGCAGTGCTATGAATGTGTTTTTCTGGAACATAGCGTTTTGGAGGTAAAAGTTATTTTCTTGCCAAGGCAAAATTGAGTATTAGCAAGAATCTCAGCTCTTCACCTATTTCCCAGCGTCTCTCTGTGGCCGTCAGGTAGACGGGGCTGCAGAGCCTCACGTGGAAGCAGAGCGGCTCTGGGCGAGGGATGCTCGCCCATGGAGAGAGGCGGGGGGGTGATGATGGTGCTCCAAGGGCCAGCAGATGATTGGGGTGGGCGTGGGGCGCAGCACAGGGGGATGCTGGCACGCGTCAGCCGGTGCGGCGGGAGCGGATATTCGGCGAGTACATTTGCGCGATTCCCAATTTACTCTTTGAAATGCAATAAGGTGACCTCTTTGGAATGACAAATGGAGGGATCATTTCAAGGCATTAATTTTTATGAAAGAAATATTGATCTGGTTTTGAATCTCATAACACCAATACTGTAAAACTACATGTACTATATTATGTATTTTAGTCTATTAAATGAGTTTTGCTCGGAGGCATTAAAACCATCCAACACGATGCTCTGTATCATAATATCAGATGTTGTTATTTCTATTTATAGCGATATTCAAATTAATCTCAATGAGTGACAATGCTGACTGTCCCAGACATAGGACTATGATGAATTTTATCATAATATTGGAAGATACGAAGCATGTAATTAAGGCTGTTTGGAGAGCATGGAATCCAATCTAGTCAGGTCATTAGTGTGGTGGAGTGGGTACCCAGGCAGAGAAAAACCTGAAGAAAAACAAGTATTTCTAAAGCCTTCCTCATTACTGATGATTCACAAGGTCCTGCAAAGCCCTTCTGCTGAAGGCAGGAGAGGTATTCTGAATCATCACCAATTTAGCTGAGAATAAAGCACGTCCCTATTATGGGCCACTAAAATATGGTAGCCCTGCGTGCCCCAAGCCACCGGCCACTCGTGCGCGGTCACCAGGCATTTTACCTTACTGGAGTAACTCTCGTTCCTGCAGAGCTAGGAGAGTTCTTCCATGTAATTCTATTGCACCAGGAAGAGAGCCTTCAAATGACAGCAATGAATATGTAGGGATGGGCTCAAAAAAGCCCTTTAGTTTCTGTGTCCCCATGTCACAGGACCTCGGTGCTGCCCCTGCACAGACAGCATGGCAGGGGTTGCCAGGGCACATCATTTTTTTTTTTGCAGTTTGGGGGCTGCTGAGGGTGATGGAACCGGTACCAAGGAGCGGTGTCCAGGCTCCCATGTGCTGTATTTTGTACCAAAGCCCTTTGCTGGCACCGTGCATGCACGGACCCACTGGCAGGGTGCCGGATGGGACATGCCTACAGCGAGGTGGCTGCTGAGACCGTCACATCGGGGTCTTGCTCCTTCTCCAGGGGGCAAGTGCCTTCATTTGACCAAACCTGACAAGTGGTGTTCCATTCCCAGAGAAACCGTAACTCCAGCAGCATCACCCAACTTCCCTCTCATTTAGCCTATATTGAGATACACGATGCTTTTGCTGTGTCATCTGGGGCGTCGGGAGAGGCATCAGCACGCTGTAGGAACGCGCCTGTGGTGCAAAGGACACAGCCTCTCATTCCTGACGGGGTAACGCAGGCCGGTGCCTCCCTTCCAAGTGCTTCTAAATGAACTTGGCAAGCGTACCCAAGCCCCAAGTGCTCCTGATTAGAGATCGCCTTTCTCCTTGCCTCGAGGTCACGTGAAGCACTCAGACTACCTGGCCTCGGATTTAAACGGGAAGAGAAGGCAGACCTGGGAGACCTTCCCTCCCGAACGCCGCGTGCTGCCTGCTGTGGCACGGATAAAATCTCCTCACGGGTCGGGCACATCAAATAGCTCCATTTTTGTTACAAGGATAGGCTGACCTGGGGTGGGGGGGGGACACATGACACAGTTAGGAGCAGTCTTAAGTTGCAAGATTCCATTCTGATGGCGGTTCTGCTTAATGTCTATGAATATGTTTGTGTATGTAGGGGGTTTATATATCTCAAAATATATATACTTGCATATCTCTATAAAAATATATATATCTTTAGATGTTTATGCTGTAAATGTAAGTGAGCTGTCTTTTCACGGCTTGCTCAGGGATAAGGCTGGGAAGGGGAGAGCAGTGCTGGGCCATGGTGGGGCAAGGTGGGATGGAGCACGCCTCCGCTTTCGTTGACTGCCGCTGCTGTCAGCGTGCCGCCAGTCGTGTCACCTGCTTGTTGGGCTGTTCGATTCCGTCTGTCTTGCATTGTTATGATGTTAGGACTCAGAAGAATCAATGATGTGTGATTAATAGAGAAAAGACGTGTTTTGGTACCGCAGAGCCACCTCAAAGGCGTTCAGCGGTACAGTCAACGGGTTGGTGTTCGGGCTTGGCTGTTCCTACCCAGAGAGGGCGTGAGGGGAGGACGGGCAGCAACCGTGATGGGAAACAGGGGGAAGAGCGTGGAGAGGTCAGGTGGGGAAAGTGCAGGGTGAGAGGGTGCTGGAAGGAGGATGCTCTGCGGGAGCAGCTCTGGCTCTCCCCCCACCAGCAGGAGCCCCAGGTCTTCTGGGGTGCATTTCTGGATGGACGGCAGGGCTGCGGTGGGTGGCTTTTCCCTCCGTGGCAGGCTGCTGGCCATGTGCTGGCCACCTTGGTCTCTGCTCAGAGGCTGCTCTGACGGATCAAAGGGTCAAGGTCGGGGTGGAGGAGCCGAGAGCGGTCGCTGTGCAGCGCATTGCCTGGGTAGGGAAGCAGCCAAGGTCAAGTCCAGTGGCTGCACAGCCCAGCTCAGTGCCAGGCGGTGACACAGGAGTCCCAGGGAGGGGACAGCCCCGTGGTGTCACACGGTAACTGGCACTGGCCGCTCGCCTTAGCCTCAGGGCAATGCCTTGCTGGAGCTGCTTTACTGCTCCCAGTTCAAAAGCCAGGTAACCTGGACCTGGCCGTGGTGCGGTCCCTGTGCTCCCCCGCCTGCTGTAGATATGCCCTCAGATCTTGCTCTTACAGTTTTACAGCTGTTTTTGGCTTTTCACTTGCGGGTATAACAACTGCTGACAAAGCCAAAACCTTAAGCTGTAGTTGTCCTGAAAAATGACTCTGATCCAGGTTCTCCTCCGGTGACACAAACCCGTATCTCCGCTTACTTCGTTGGAGCTTTCACGTTTCTGTGGCTGATAGCGGGATGTAGCGAAGCCCCCAGCGCTGCCGGGTGCCCGCC